>OZ035832.1:26078155-26553019 GCA_964034765.1 Knipowitschia caucasica | reverse complement strand
GAGACGGACAGAGAGAGAATAGGTGACTAACGATGACCTCACAATAAACCGTGACAGCTCTAGAATAACACACAGAACTCACACTGGAGAAATGTTGACCTTATTACACCCTGAGACAGAGAGAGAGAGGCCATAGGGAGAGAGAGAACAGAGAGAGAGAGAGAGAGAGAGAGACCAGAGAGGGACCAGAGAGAGAGGCCAGAGAGAGAGACTAAAGATGGAGACAAAATAGAGAGTGAGCAGAGCGAGACAGGAGCGAGACCAGAGAGTGACCAGAGCGAGAGACCAAATATAGAGTGACCAGAGAGAGAGGTAAAAGTTCACATTATCCATCTCAGTGGCCACATTTCCACACTGGCCTCTCTGAGTGTCCAAACACGAGCATGTGTCCTGCTCCTCTCTCTGTGTAGAGCAGACGCAGGTGTTGGGGCCTGGCTGTTGCTGTTGCTGCTTTAGCTTTAGCGCTACATTAGCTCCATGACACCCCCCTCTCTCTCCCCCCCCCTCCCCCCTCTCCCCCCTCTCCCCCCCTTCGTCCTGGCATGGCTCCTGTCGGCATGAGCTCGCCTGAACGCTCTGCCACCTCCGCTCAGGCTCAAACAGGTGAGAGAGGGAGAGAGAGAGAGAGAGAAAGAGAGAGAGAGAGAGCGGAGCGACACCTCTGAGAGTGTGAGGCAAGTACCAGGACTTCACTGTGTGTGGTGCATAAATAATACATGTGCTTGTACAAACAGAGAGAGCAAAGTGAAAGTAAAGTGGAAGTAAACAGGTTTTCTTATTAGAAAACACTAGGCCTGGTTTGGACCTGGTTCAGACCTGATTCAGACCTTCTTTAGTCCTGGTTTATAACCTGCTTTAGACCTGGGTTGGAGAAGCTTCAGTCCCATCTTTTAGACCTGATTTAGACCTGCTTAAGACCTAGCCTGGCCTTAGCCATCCGTACACTCCGCTCAATCATCATTTCACTGCATGTAACGTCTGGGTCTGGTCCCCATGTTTGCGATTACAATCGGTTGAATTTTGACCGACCATTCAGAGAGCGGAAGGCAGGTGTTGTAGTTAGATGTGGGTGACGTCAAGAGTTTGCGTCGAACGGGCAGGTTGTAGTTTGGCAATGGCGAAGAATGCGATAGTAAAGTAATCCGGTCTGGTTCTATCAAGAAATTGAAGCCGGAGCAAGGGTAATGTTTAGCAAATGTAATCGCTGGAAAAAATGGGGCGCTACCCCCCACGGGCAAAGGAGATGGCTAGGCTAAATGCTAACAACACACTCGGGCGCACTACATACGTCACGGTAAACTCAGATCCAATCGTTTCAATCTGTAAAAGGAGTTAACCCCTCCCACCTGTAAACGGAGCTCAATGGAGCACCTCCAGAACTCAGTATGAAATGTCATTTTAACTATGGTGTGGTACGACCAGGCTACTTTAGACCTGGTTTGGAGCAGCTTTAGTCCCATCTTTTAGACCGGGCACAGACCTGCTTTAGTTCTGGTTTAGACCTGCTTTAGATCTGGTTTGGAGCAGCTTCAATCCCATCTTTTAGACCTGAATCAATGCTTTAGACCTTCCAAAAATGCATGAAACTAGAGATAAAAGGTATGTGGGACTCCACAGGTCAGGGCCATATGATCTGAGACACAGTTTCCAATCTCCACAAAGTACTTCCTGTCTTCAAGGTAAGACCTAAACCAACTTTAGGGCGGTGCCAGCGACTCCAACCCAGTCCTCTAGTCTCTGTAAGAGGATCTCATGGTCGACAGTGTCAAAGGCAGCACTTAGATCTAACAAGATTAAGATTGAGACTTTGCCTGCGTCAGTGTTTAGCCGGATATCATTTGTAACCTTGACGAGAGCAGTCTCAGTGCTGTGGTGGGGTCTAAAGCCGGACTGAAACATATCAAATGAGTTGTTGATTATAAGAAATCTAGTAAGCTGTAGGTAGACAACTTTCTCAAGGACTTTCCCCATAAATGGCAGATTTGAGATGGGATGATAGTTGTTAAGTACCGTAGCATCGAGACTGCTCTTTTTTAGCAGGGGCCTGATGACTGCAGTTTTCAGGGCCTTTGGGAATATTCCAGAATGAAGGGACATGTTTACTATCTGTGTGAGTGAATGTAACAGACTGCTCAGAACAGACTTTAGAAATCTAGTGGGTAGTACATCCAAGCTGCATGTGGAGGAGCTCAAACTGGAGATTATCTCTTGGACAGTTTTATCATTTACAGGTGCAAAGTTAGTTAGCTCAAAGAGCCTTTCTGGCTGTTGGATTGTTATCTGTGGATTGGAGACAATGGCGTTTTTGATGCCTTGAACCTTGTCATTGAAAAAATGAGCAAACTCATTGCATTTACGTTTGGAAGTTAGCTCTAATGGCATCTGAACAGGGGGGTTTGTTAATCTATTAACTGTTGAGAACAGAACACGCAGATTGTTGCTGCAGCCTTCAATCATTTCAGAAAAATACCTTTCTCTCGTACTACGTAGCACCCGGTAAAACTCGCACAACTTATCTTTGAAGATCTCGTAATCAACCTGGAGGTTGGACTTGCGCCACTTCCGCTCGGCCCTCCGGCACTCTCTCTTTTGTAGAGCCTAGGATTGAGGCTGTAGACCCAGGACTGAGGCTGTAGACCCAGGACTGAGGCTGTAGACCCAGGACTTAGGCTGTAGATCCAGGACATAATTTCAGTTCCTGTTTGTGGAAACTATTGACGACGTCGTTGACTCAGAGACGGAGTATTGACCCCATTTCTCTCAGACATCTTCCTCTGTCCTGACATTTCTCAAACTCATCTGCGTTTGTAAACAAAAACAAAAAGGTGCTCTGTGGCCCCTGAGGATCTGGATTTAGATCTTGAGAAACATCAATATGGATCTGAAACCGTGAGATAAATAAACTCTTCATCTGTATGTGTGGTCCTGCCGTGCCGCTCTGAACTCTGCCACTTTGTGCGATGGACTCTGACTGAGGCAGGTACAGGAGGCTTTATGCAAAATGGATTTTACTGTAGTCTCGTATTGATGATGTCATGAAAGCTGTTAGCAAACATCATTATTGGCGTGTTTAAGTGAAGATGAATTATTGAAGAGTAACTACTCAGCAGGATTTGTGCTGATTATAACCCCACAGCCGGATCTTGAGGATATTAGCTCTCCACAACTAAAACATGCCTGTGTATATACTCTAGTCTCTCCTAGTCTCTCTCGCTAATCTCTTTCTGGATTCTCTCTAGTGTCATTCTCTGGTCTCTGGGCTTTCTCACCCTGGTCTCTCTCTAGTCTCTCCCTGATCTTTCTCTCTCTCTGATCTCTCTCTGGTCTCTCTTTCTGGTCTCTCTTTCTGGTCTCTCTGGTCTCTCTCTCTGATATCTCTCTCTGGTGTCCCCATGGTCTCTCTAGTGTCTATCTGGTCTCTCTCCCTCTCTGGTCGATCTCTGGTCTCTCTCTGGTCTCTCTTTAAGGTTTCTCTGGTCTCTGGTCACTCTCTGGTCTCTCTCTGGTCTCTCTTTCTGGTTTCTCTCTCTGGTGTCCCCATGGTCTCTCTAGTGTCTGTCTGGTCTCTCTCCCTCTCTGGTCTCTCTCTGGTCTCTCTCTGGTCTCTCTTTCTGGTTTCTCTGGTCACTGGTCACTCTCTGGTCACTCTCTGGTCTCTCTTTCTGGTTTCTCTCTCTGGTGTCCCCATGGTCTCTCTAGTGTCTGTCTGGTCTCTCTCCCTCTCTGGTCTCTCTCTGGTCTCTCTCTGGTCTCTCTTTCTGGTTTCTCTGGTCACTGGTCACTCTCTGGTCACTCTGGTCACTCTCTGGTCTCTCTCTTTCTGGTTTCTCTGGTCACTGGTCACTCTCTGGTCACTCTCTGGTCTCTCTCTGGTCTCTCTCTGGTCTCTCTCTTGTCTCTGGTCTCTCACTCTGCCCTTTCTCTCTCTTTGGCCTCTCTCTCTCTGGTCTCTCTCCCTCTCCTGCCCTCACACAGACAGATTTTTCTTCCTGGTGTCTCTTCCTGGTTCCTGGTTCCACAGATGTAGCAGTGACAGACGGTGGATTTGGTGGAAGTGCTGGTGTGAATTATTGAGGAGCTGCTTAACCTCAGCTAGTTCCCTTTGTCCTACACCTCTGTCCTGTCCCACACACGCTCACGATCGCTGTCCTCATCCAACATTTAACACACTCCAGGGGGGAGGGAGGGAGGGAGGGGGAGAGAGAGCGTCACATGCCTTCAGTCACACCCAAGATTTAATGAATGAACCCGGGCTGGAGCAAATTTTGAGGACCTTAACATCGCCCTGTTTCCACCAGACTCTCGCTACTCTACTCACATCAGAGGAGATACTCTGCACAAGAGAGAGACAAGAGAGAGATGGAGCATAGAGAGGGACCAGAGAGAGAGCAGAGCGAGGGACGAGAGCGAGACCAGAGAGAGAACATACAGAGACTAGAGAGAGAGCAGAGAGTGGGACCAGAGAGAGCAGAGAGTGGGACCAGAGAGAGCAGAGCGGGGGACGAGAGGAAGACCAGAGAGAGAACATATAGAGTGACTAGAGAGAGAGCAGAGAGAGGGACCAGAGAGAGAGAGCAGAGGGAAAGACCAGAAAGAGAGTTGAGGAAGAACACAGAGAGGGACCAGGGAGAGAGACCAGAGAGAGATCAGAAAGAGGCCACAAAAAAGATCACAGACCAGGGAAAAAACAGATAAAGAGGCAAGAGAGAGACCATGGAAAGACCAGAGAGACACCAGGGAGAGATCAGAAAGAGACCAGAGAGAGACCATGGAAAGACCAGAGAGACACCAGGGAGAGATCAGAAAGAGACCAGAGAAAGACCCGATTAAGCGGGAAGACAGAAACCAGAGACAGAGACCTGAAAATACAAGAGAGAGAGTCCAGACTGAGTGAAAAATAGAGTGACTTAAGACCAGAGCGAGACCAGTCCCTGTGTCGTCTCTGCCTCAGTCGTCTTCTGGCAGAGCAGTCGTTCCTTTTGTCCTCCACTTAAACTGTAATAAGCTCCTCTTTGTCCTGGTCTCTTAAGACAATGTGTCCTGCGTCTGCTGCGTTTGTCCACTGATCCCGGGTCAGGCTGCTCCCTCTCCACACGGATAACACTTGGAGACATGTGCATAAAGACCAGATTAAGTCCTTGTCTCGATGAGGGCCTGTTGTCCCGGGTCTTTGCACTTTGGCTCCGGACGAATAGCCTCCATTGTGAAGTGAAAGCTGTGTTTGCGTTTGGGAATAATGCGGTTTTCACAACATACCAGCTGGAAACACGTTCACAGCCTCTATATACGTATGGGCAATGCTAACACGCTAGCTCAAGTTTGATGCTAATGGATCAAGTATTGCTCCAACTCAATCTGGCTCCTGGTTCGCCATTTTGGGATTCAAAAATCTACTTCTTCTTCTACTATTGATGCTACTGCTAGTTACTACTGCTAGCTACTAGTGCTACTACTTGGACCCGTGTTTTCATTTCCCTGTGAAATGAAAACACGAGTCCAAACAACACGTCAGCCTTTCTCGTCCGGCTGCCTCTGCTCCAGTTCTCAGTCTAGTAAAGTTTGTGATGATACATGACCAGAGAGAGACCAGTGAGAGACCAGAGAGACACCAGAGACTGACTAGTGAGAGACCAGAGACTGACTAGTGAGAGACCAGAGACTGACAAGAGAGAGACCAGTGAGAGACCAGAGAGACACCAGAGACTGACTAGTGAGACACCAGAGACTGACTAGTGAGACACCAGAGACTGACTAGTGAGAGACCAGAGACTGACAAGAGAGAGACCAGAGACTGACAAGAGAGAGACCAGAGACTGACAAGAGAGAGACCAGTGAGAGACCAGTGAGAGACTAGTGAGAGACCAGAGAGACACCAGAGACTGACTAGTGAGAGACCAGAGACTGACAAGAGAGAGACCAGAGACTGACAAGAGAGAGACCAGTGAGAGACTAGTGAGAGTCCAGAGAGGGACCAGAGAGAGACCAGAGAGAGACTAGAGACTGACCAGTGAGAGACCAGAGAGATTGGAGAGACTAGGGAGAGAGACCAGAGAGAGACCAGAAACCAGAGGGAGATCAGGGAGAGAGACCAGTGAGAGACTAGAGAAAGACCAGAGAGATACCAGAGAGACCAGAGAGAGACTAGAGACTGACCAGTGAGAGACCAGAGAGATTGGAGAGAATAGGGAGAGAGACCAGAGAGAGACCAGGAAGAGACCAGAAACCAGAGAGAGACCAGAGAGATTGGAGAGACTAGAGAGAGAGAACAGAGAGAGACCACAGAGAGATCAGGGAGAGACCAGAAACCAGAGATAGATCAGGGAGGGAGACCATTGAGAGACTAGAGAAAGACCAGAGAGATTGGAGAGACCAGGGAGAGAGACCAGAGAGAGACAAGAAAGAGACCAGCGCAAATCCAGAGACACCAGAGAGAGACTAGAGAAAGACCAGCGATAGACCAAAGAGAGACCGAAGAGAAACTGTAGAGAGATCAACAACACATCAGAGAATCAAACATTTCAAGCAAAGGAAGTGAAACAATAAAAACACACAGAGCCATTGGTCCATAAGGGGCGGAGACCAATGGACAGGTCGTAGATCCTGGACTCAGGCTGTAGAACGAGGACTGAGGCCACCAGAGAGAGACCAGAGAGAGTCCCTCCTGGAGCACAGATGTAAAACCACAGCTGTATTTGTCTCTGAAACACAGAGAGGCAGTGAAGCGGCAGAATCGGGGTCATCGCTGTAGCATGGTGCCGGACACATTAAAACCCATTCTGGTTCCTCACCTCTGGCGTGGCGCTCACACTCCCAGCCATTAAAGCCATCTCCTGCAGGACACTTTCAATAAATAACCACGGCGCACTCTCTCCGCTGCCGGGGTCACTCCACGCCGCTAAAACACCGCGCGGCCAGAGAGAGAGTGCTAAGGCATGAAAGTTTGATGGTGAATTAGGTTGTTGTCTCATCTGCCACCTCCAACCAGAGAGTATGGACAGAAGCAGTGAGCCAGGTTTAATGGACCAGACCTCAGCCTCACCTCGGAGGGAAGGGGGGAGATGGAGAGAGAGGGGAGGAGAGGGGAGGAGGGAGGAGAAGAGAGGAGTGGTGAGGAGAGAGAAAGGAGAGGAGAGAGAAGGAGAGAGGAGAAGAGAGGAGAGAGACCAGAGAGAGGAACGACAAGAGAGGAGAGGGGAGGAGAGGAAAGAGAGGGGAGAGTAGAGGGGAAGAGAGAGGAGGGGAGAGGAGAGGTGAGGAGAGAGAAATGAGAGGAGATTTTTTGATTTTTAACAGACCTTTATTTGTCCATTAAAACAGGTCAAATAACATCACATATCACACATTGTAATGTATAGAAAAATAGACACAGTTTAAAAATCCGGACATAGAGAGAGGAGAGGAGAGAGGAGAGAGAGAGAGGAAAGACAAGAGAGGAAAGAGAGGGGAGATGAGTGGAGAGATAGACCAGAACAATAATGGACTAGAGAGAGGGGAGAGAAGAGAGGAGAGAGACCAGAGAGAGAGGTACTGTAAGACAGGAGAGGAGAGAGAGGAGAGAGTGACCAGAACAGTGATGGACCAGAGAGAGAGTTAACGGGAGATTAGACTTTCACAGATGTTGGAGGACTCTCCCTCTCTCTGTTCTTGCTCTCTGGTCTCTCTCTGGTCTCTCTCTGGTCTCTGTTCGGTCTCTCTCTGTTCGGTCTCTCTCTGTTCGGTCTCTCTCTGGTCTCTGTTCAGTCTCTCTCTGGGCTCTCTCTGGTCTCTGTTCGGTCTCTTTCTGGGCTCTCTCTGGTCTCTCTCTGGGCTCTCTCGTTGGTGGCTCTGGTCTCTCTCTGGGCTCTCTCGTTGGTGGTTCTAGTCTCTCTCTGGGCTCTCTCGTTGGTGGCTCTGGTCTCTCTCTGGGCTCTCTCGTTGGTGGCTCTGGTCTCTCTCTGGGCTCTCTCGTTGGTGGCTCTGGTCTCTCTCTGGGCTCTCTCGTTGGTGGCTCTGGTCTCTCTCTGGGCTCTCTCGTTGGTGGCTCTGGTCTCTCTCTGGGCTCTCTCGTTGGTGGCTCTGGTCTCTCTCTGGGCTCTCTCGTTGGTGGCTCTGGTCTCTCTCTGGGCTCTCTCGTTGGTGGCTCTGGTCTCTCTCTGGGCTCTCTCGTTGGTGGCTCTGGTCTCTCTCTGGGCTCTCTCGTTGGTGGCTCTGGTCTCTCTCTGGGCTCTCTCGTTGGTGGCTCTGGTCTCTCTCTGGGCTCTCTCGTTGGTGGCTCTGGTCTCTCTCTGGGCTCTCTCGTTGGTGGCTCTGGTCTCTCTCTGGGCTCTCTCGTTGGTGGCTCTGGTCTCTCTCTGGGCTCTCTCGTTGGTGGCTCTGGTCTCTCTCTGGGCTCTCTCGTTGGTGGCTCTGGTCTCTCTCTGGGCTCTCTCGTTGGTGGTTCTGGTCTCTCTCTGGGCTCTCTCGTTGGTGGCTCTGGTCTCTCTCTGGGCTCTCTCGTTGGTGGCTCTGGTCTCTCTCTGGGCTCTCTCGTTGGTGGCTCTGGTCTCTCTCTGGCTCTCTCGTTGGTGGCTCTGGTCTCTCTTGGGCTCTCTCGTTGGTGGCTCTGGTCTCTCTCTGGGCTCTCTCGTTGGTGGCTCTGGTCTCTCTCTGGGCTCTCTCGTTGGTGGCTCTGGTCTCTCTCTGGGCTCTCTCGTTGGTGGCTCTGGGCTCTCTCGTTGGTGGCTCTGGTCTCTCTCTGGGCTCTCTCGTTGGTGGTTCTGGTCTCTTGTCTCTCCCTCTATAATTAAATACACACCAATGAAATGGAAGAAATATGTAAACAAATCAATTACAACAATAGAGCAGCCATATGTAAAATTAACATAACATTTTGCCACATACCCAGCTCTTTACTTCAAGGCTCCCTTTCTCCCCCTCTTGCCTCCCCCTCCTGTCTCCCCCCTCTCTCTCCTCATTAGCAGACTACAGCCTTGAATAGAGCGGCTTGTTGACACACACAATAGGATCAGCCATTCCAGCGCACAAGGCTCCAGCTTGACGCGCCTCTCCCCCCTCTTACACAGCCCCCCTCCCTCACCCCCTCCTCCCCCTGCCTCACCCCCTCCCCACACTTCCCTGACCCTTCACAAACCAGGGACCAAAGCCTCCACTCAAGTGATCACACGCCTGGGTCACACACACGCACGGGAGGTGGAAAGTCTGCAGACATTCACCTAAGTGCTCTCCTTGGTCTCTCTCTTGTCTCTCTCTGGTCTCTCTCAGGTCTCTCTCTGGTCTCTCTCTTGTCTCTCTTTGGTCTCTCTCTTGTCTCTCTCTGGTCTCTCTCAGGTCTCTCTCTGGTCTCTCTCTGGTCTCTCTCTGGTCTCTCTCAGGTCTCTCTCTGGTCTCTCTCTGGTCTCTCTCTGGTCTCTCTCTGGTCTCTCTCTGGTCTCTCTCTGGTCTCTCTCTGGTCTCTCTCTGGTCTCTCTCTGGTCTCTCTCCGGTCTCTCTCTGGTCTCTTACTGGCCTCTCTCTGGTCTCTCACTGGTCTCTCTCTGGTCTCTCTCCAAGTTCTCTCAGGTCTCTCTCTCTGGTCTTTCTCTCTGGTCTCTCTCTTTGGTTTCTCTCTGATCTCTTTCTCTGGTTTCTCTCTGGTCTCTTTGGTCTCTGTCAGGTCTCTCTTTCTGGTCTCTCTCTCTTTGGTTTCTCTCTGATCTCTCTCTATCTGGTTTCTCTCAGATCTCTCTCTCTCTCTGGCCTCTCTCTGGTCTCTCTCTTTGGTGTCTCTCTGGTCTCTCTCTGGTCTCTCAGATCTCTCTCTCTGGTCTCTCTCTTTGGTCTCTCGCTGGCCTCTCTCTTTGGTCTCTCTCTGGTCTCTCTCTCTGGCCTCTCTCTGGTCTCTCTTGTCTGTGGTCAGGTGATGTCACACTCCGTCAGTCAGAGGTAGCAGACTTCCTGGAGCCTGGTCTTCACGTGACGCTCTTCCTCCTCCGTGTGAGATGTTATCTGCTCTGAGTCGCACACACACACACACACACACGCGCACACACCTATACACAGCTCAAATGTGAGGCTTCAGACTGGAACTGAGAGATTTAGAACATGCGTATTTGGAGGTAGCAGGCTCAGCAAGGCAAAGCTACTTTATCTATATAGCACAGTCCATTCAGAAGAAACCCCAAAGGCTGAACAGTCAGAGAAAGAACATGGGGAAACAATAAAACATGTCGGGATAATAATAATAATAAAGATTATATTGTGATTATCTCTGGTCCCTATTGGTTCTACCATTACTGGTCTCTCTCTGGTCTCTCTCTGGTCTCTCTGGTCTCTCTCTCGTGTCTTTTAGCATCTCTGGTCTCTCTCTGGTCTCTCTCTCGTGTCTTTTAGCATCTCTGGTCTCTCTCTGGTCTCTCTCTAGTCCTGGATGCATAGCCCTTTGACTTTAGAAGACTTTTTTTATTTTAACCCTTTTATTTGGACAGATTTCTGTCTTCTTCCTGTCTGCTGAAAAATTGAGATGAGTCCAAACAACACACCTTCCTTTCCCACAGGTTTTGCAGAGTTCTTCCCTGTAGCTGGTCCCATCTCTCTGTGGAGGAAACTCACTTTTCTCTGGTCCCAAATCACAACTTAAGGGTCAAGGTTATTCATTTAATTTTCATTTCATTTACATCCCTTTATTTTCCATTTCTGGGTCAGGGGGGTGGAAATCAGAACTCCCACCCAATTCACAAAGCACCAGTCCCTTGCTGATCAGATTCAGATTCAGATTCAGTTTATTTGCCATTTGCAGTAAAAAAACCACATTGGAATACATTAGCAAAAGTCTCCAGTGTGCACAGACAAATACAGACATAAAACAACATTAAAAGACAAAAATGAAACAAATAAAACAAATAAAACAGTAAACAAATGTCACTGTGAAATCGATCGACTAAAACAGTTCAAAACAAGTGCAAATCATTAAAGTTCTCTGTTCACACTGATAACAGCTTGTGGATAAAAACTGTTAGCGTAACGAGATGTCCTGCATCTCAGAGAGCGATATCTTCTGCCAGAGGGAAGAAGCTGGAACAAGACTTTTCCAGGGTGACCAGAAGAGTCATTGACAATCCTAAGAGCTTTGTTTAAAAGTCTGGATTTATAAAGAACCTCCAGAACAGGAAGCTCACAGCCCACGGTCCTCTTTGCAGAGCGGAGCACCTTGTTTAAAGCTCTCTTTTCTTTATCTGTGATGTTTCCAAACCACACAGACACAGAACCAACAAGTAAACTCTCAATGGTGCAGCGATAAAAGTTAAGCAGAATCTTAGAGTTAGTGGTAAATTCTCTAAGTTTCCGCAGGAAGTAGAGACGCTGACGAGCTTTCTTAACGACTCGGTCAGTGTTTTTAACCCATTTCAGGTCGTTAGACAGAGTTAAACCCAGAAACTTGCACTCCTCTTCGATCTGCACCTGGGAGTTGTCGATAACTACAGGAGTGTGAGAACTGTTTCGACTGAAGTCGTAGACCAGTTCACATGTTTTTGATGCGTTCAACTGGAGGTTGTTAGTTTTACTCCACTGAACCACATTTTGTATCTCTGCTCTATAAGAGGATTCATCATTGTCACTGATGAGACCGATGATGGTGGTGTCGTCAGCATATTTGATGATCAAGTTTGATTCAGAGGAGGACACACAATCGTGAGTGTACAAAGTGAAGTTCATCCTGCAGGTGGTGGGTCCACGGGAAGATGGCTGCTCCTTCGACACGCCTTGGTCTTTCAGCAGGGACTTCAGGCACATTGGGGTTAAGTGTCTTGCCCAGGGACACAACGACAGCAGACATCAGTGGGAGCAGTTGACACGGGTCGTGGTGGGATCGAACCCACAACCATTAGGTCCAAAGACCAGTGCTCTACCAACTGAGCTACTGTCGCCCCCCAGGATATTCCCAAAAACAATATTTAAAGCATTATTTTCCTTGTTTTATGCTGTCAGACCTTGAATGTCACCTGCCTCTCACAGAGACAGAAACCCGTGATCCGGTTATGGGATAATTAGCTCCTGTTAGCGCTAATGTCTGGTGTTAGCGTAGCCTTGTCCTCTGTGATGGCATAAGTTAGCTTTAGTTAGCGCTAATCTCTGGTGTTAGCATAGCCCTTTCCTCTGTGATGGCATAAGTTGGCTTCAGTTACACACATCCTTTTAGTCCAGTGTCACTCAGCTACATAAGCCCAGTTTTTGTCGAGTTTTAGTCCAGCTTTAAATCCGTTTTTGTCTAGTTTTAGCCCAGCTTTACCCGGTTTTAGCCCAGTTTAAGCCCAGTTTTTTTCGAGTTTTAACCCATTTTTAACTTGGTTTTTGTCCAGTTTTTGTCCAGCTTTAGCCCAGTTTTAACCCAATTTTTGACCCAGTTTTTGTTCAGTTTTAGCTGAGTTTTAGCCCAGTTTTGGCCCAGCGTTAGCCCAGTTTAGCTCTGTTTTATCCCCACTTTAATCCAGTTTTAACCCAGTTTTAGCTCAGTTTTAGCCCCGCTTTAATCCCCACTTTTAACCCATCCTTAGCCCATCTTTAGTCCAGCTTTAGCACAGTTTTAGCACAGTTTTAGCTCAGTTTTAACCCTACTTTAATCCAGTTTTAGCCCAGTTTTAGCCTAGCTTTAGCCTAGCTTTAGCCCAGCTTTAGCCTACCTTTAGCCTAGCTTTAGCCCAGCTTTAGCCCAGCTTTAGCCCAGCTTTAGCCCAGCTTTACTTCATGATTCCCTTGTGGAGAGTGTTGTTTGTCCCTGGGTTCACAAAGGGGCTCTGAACCCTGTCCCTGTGTTTAGTCTTAGCTTGTGGTCAAACTCCAGGTTATTTCTGTCCTCTTTCTCTTGGATCTCGACCTCTGGGCCTTCTCCTCGCTCGGCTTCTGTCGGCTCCGGATTTAGAGCGAGAGCCGTAGTTACAGAGCGGTGTGTGTTCGCGTCTCAGATGTGGTCGGACAAGAGGTCGTCCCACTGGACTTCTACAGCTGTGGGAGTTCACATGCACTCACATTCACCTTCATTCAATTTAATGTAGATCCAGGAATGAGGCTGTAGACCCAGGACTGAGGCTGTAGACCCAGGACTGAGGCTGTAGATCCAGGACTGAGGCTGTAGACCCAAGACTGAGGCTGTAGACCCAGGACTGAGGCTGTAGACCCAGGACTGAGGCTGTAGATCCAGGACTGAGGCTGTAGATCCAGGACTGAGGCTGTAGATCCAGGACTGAGGCTGTAGATCCAGGACTGAGGCTGTAGACCCAGGACTGAGGCTGTAGACCCAGGACTGAGGCTGTAGATCCAGGACTGAGGCTGTAGATCCAGGACTGAGGCTGTAGATCCAGGACTGAGGCTGTAGATCCAGGACTGAGGCTGTAGACCCAGGACTGAGGCTGTAGATCCAGGACTGAGGCTGTGGATCCAGGACTGAGGCTGTAGATCCAGGACTGAGGCTGTAGATCCAGGACTGAGGCTGTAGACCCAGGACTGAGGCTGTAGACCCAGGACTGAGGCTGTAGATCCAGGACTGAGGCTGTGGATCCAGGACTGAGGCTGTAGATCCAGGACTGAGGCTGTAGATCCAGGACTGAGGCTGTAGATCCAGGACTGAGGCTGTAGACCCAGGACTGAGGCTGTAGATCCAGGACTGAGGCTGTGGATCCAGGACTGAGGCTGTAGACCCAGGACTGAGGCTGTAGACCCAGGACTGAGGCTGTAGATCCAGGACTGAGGCTGTAGACCCAGGACTGAGGCTGTAGATCTGTAGATCCAAGGCTGGTCTCTCTGGTCTCTCTGGTCTCTCTGGTCTCTCCGGTCTCTCTCTCTCTCTCACAAACTCTCTCTCTTTGCTCTCTCTTTTAACTTTCTGCTCTTTCTCTCCTCTCTCTGCTCTCTCTCTGGTGTCTCTCTTGTCACTTTCTGCCCTTTCTCTCCTCTCTCTGCTCTCTCTCTGGTCTCTCTCTTGTCAATTTCTGCTCTTTCTCTTCTCTCTGCTCCCTCTCTCAGTCAGCTGTAGTACCACAGTTGACCAGTAGGTGTGCTGTAGCCCTCAGTGCAGTAGCTGTGTCCTGGTCCTGGTCGTCCTTGTCCCTGTTATCAGCTCAGTGATGTGTCCACTCCAGTCTCTGTGTGCTGTGTGCCTCGGCATGAGCTCCTGCACTGTCTGCCCTTGTGCCTTTGAGCCTGAGCCTGTGCGGCGTGTGCTTATCACATTCCAGGCTTTGATCAGAGGCCGCGGCCGCGTGTTGCCAGATTAGACGCCGTTATCAGCGCGGAGGAAGGCGACAGAGACCACCGAAAACAGCTTTGATCTGCAGCTCTGGACAGACTGGAGGAGGAGAGACCAGAACGACAGAGGCAGACCAGAGAGAGAGGACAGAGAGAGACCAGAGAGAGACCAGAGAGAGGCCAGAGAGAGAGGAAAGTGAGAGACCAGAGAGAGAGACCAGAGAGAGAGGAAAGTGAGAGACCAGAGAGAGAGACCAGAGAGAGAGGAAAGTGAGAGACCAGAGAGAGAGACCAGAGAGAGAGGAAAGTGAGAGACCAGAGAGAGAGACCAGAGAGAGAGGAAAGTGAGAGACCAGAGAGAGAGACCAGAGAGAGAGGAAAGTGAGAGACCAGAGAGAGAGACCAGAGAGAAAACCAGAGGTAGACCAGATAGAGGTCAGAGAGAGAAGCGAGAGAGAGAGAGACCAGAGAGAGGGGACAGAAAGAGACCAGTGAGTGAGACCAGAGAGAGAGACCAGAGAGAGGACAGAGTAGGACCAGAAAGAGACCAGAGCGAGACCAGAGAGAGAGACCAGAAAGAGACCAGAGAGAGATCAAAGAGAGATCAGAAAGAGACCAGAGAGAGATCAGGAAGAGAGACAAGATGTGACAGAGCCTAAACCTACATTTGTGTGAAAACTAGTGAAAGAAGTGTGAGTGAGAAACCCCAGCTGTAAAATAGTCTATATTGTAAACCGTTTAAAAAAAATGTGTTGCTGGTTCAGTCCTAGTCCGTATCCTTTCAGAGCTCATCAAGACTAATTTTTTATCGGATTTGAATGTTATAGAAGTTTGCGGTATTCCCAAACGCAGCAGTGTGAAGTGGTTTTAATCCAATCTATCACATGCTCATCCTGTCTCTCCCCATCTCTAATCAGAGCTCTATCTACATCTGCCTTCTGGCTCTGGATTCATAAAACAATACTCCAAGACCAGAGAGAGAGAGACCTGAGAGACAGAGAGACAGAGAGAGAGAGACCTGAGAGAGATCCCAGATAGAGAGAGAACAGAGAGAGAGAAATGAGGGAAAGAGAACAGACAAGAGAGGCCAGAGAGCGAAAGATTAGGGGGAGAGAACATAGAGAGACCAGAGAGAGAGAACAAAGAGAGAACAGAGAGAGACCAGAGAGAGAGAACAGAGAGAGACCAGGATCCCAGAAAGCGCTAAACCACAGCCCAAAATGGTGAATGTGACACAAACGATTACTGAGGACTTTACTTTTACATGTAAGTCAATAGGAGCCAGACAGAGGAGCCAAACTTCCCCCATGAGCACTTCCCTCATTCAATCTGGAGGGACTCGAACAGACAAATCATGGGTGTTAGAAATGTATGCTGATTGGCGGTAATCTGACGCTACATAAATTACACGTATGACTTCGAGGACAATATTTTCAACATTACATTTATTTTTTGCTGTACAGAATGTGGTATTAGTATTAGATAGCAATTTAGGATTTGGCGCTTAGACCCCGACAGAGACCAGCACGACTGCAGAATGGGAAAGAGATTGTGTAATGCAGGGTTCTCCAACCTGTAGCTCGGGAGCCACCAGTAGCTTGCTAGCCCCTTTCAGGTAGCTCGCCTTTTTTTTAACAAATACAAATACATTTAACAAATACACTTCAACGAATACTTTTTAAAAGCCATTACATATCTATAATAAGTATAAATATAGGGTTATACAGTATTATGTGTATTTTTTATGTCTTCGCTAAGTTTGGTCGTAATTATTAGATACATTTTTATTACGACGGCAAAAAGGAGTAGCTCTCTGCCTGTTTGTTTGTATAAAAGAAGCTCTCCGATTGAGAAAGGTTGGAGACCCCTGGTGTATTGAAATCCCTCAGGGCCTAGACCCTGGTGGTGGGAGCTAGGAGAAGGATGAAAGAGCGGACCTGGAACAAGGCGGAGATGGGGAGGAGGAGGGTTGTGGCATGAATTGGATGGAGCTTCTGTGGGATATGAAGCTGATTTGAGCAGCGCCTGATTACTGCCCGTGTGTCGCTGCAGCTGAGTGTGATTGACTAAGTTCTCTTCTCTTCCAGTCTGAATTTCCGCTTTAGCTTCATTTGTGCTAGCAGGTTAGCATCCAGGCGTCTGTGGAATGCCTTTTGGCCAACACCACAGCCGCGAAATAACTTAGCTCTGTAATCTGACGCACACAAGGGCCATTGAACAACACAGAGGCTTTGATCCAGCCGCAGAGATAAGGATTTGGTTCTGTCTCGCTTTGACGAGTTTATCTCAAAATTGTCTGTTTTTTTGACAAGATTGAGGATGCATTTACGAACCAGGACTCACCACAAGAATGAGCCTCAAACCAAGAGTGTTTGTAGAAGCTTCTAGAAGTCTAATTTTAGTTTTTTATTGAGACAAAGACTGAGCCAGAGGGGCTTGTATGTATAGGAGGGCCTTCTTTAGAGTTGGTTTACCGAGATACTCATTTCAGTGAAAAGAGGAAATAGTAAATACTGGTAAATAGTAAATACTGGTGTTTCTCTCTGGTCTGGAGAGAAAGACCAGAGAAAGAGCCTAGAGATAGATCAAAGAAAGGTCAAGGTCAAGGTCAAATCTATTTATAAAGCACATTTACAAAACAGCCATCACTGCCCCAAAGTGCTGTACACAGTACAATAACACAACACTACAAAAACACAACAATATAACACGATAAGAAAGTAAAAATGTAAACTGTAAAAATATGAAAAAAATGCTCAGCTCATCTTGTGTTAAAAGCCTGCGTAAAAAGGTAAGTCTTTACCAGAGTTTTGAAGCTCTCAACTGATGTAGCCTGTCTAATGTTCACAGGGAGGGAGTTCCACAGTTTAGGGCCTGCCACTGCAAAAGCTCTATCTCCTTTAGTTTTTAAATGAGATCCTGGACGATCCAGCAAACTTTGGCCCAAGGATCGCAGAGCTCTGACAGGGGCGTGCAAAGACAACAAATCAGATAAATAAGGCGGTGCCAGTCCGCGGATGGATTTAAAAACAAGTAATAGAATTTTAAAATCTATTCTAAAAGCAACAGGTAACCAGTGAAGGGGCGACAGAACAGGAGTAATATGTTCATGCCGTTTGGTTCCTGTGAGCAGGCGTGCAGCCGCGTTTTGGACCATTTGGAGTCTGCGAATTGATGACTGCTTTAGACCAAAATACAAAGAATTACAATAATCCAAACGAGTTGTGATCAATGCATGGACAACCTGTTCAAATTGGTTTAAAGTTTTGACTACTGCATTGATCTGTTTTTCAAACTGGAATGAACTGTCAATATGAAATCCAAGACTTTTGGCAGATAAACAGCAGTGGGACGCAAGTGGACCAAGAGCACTGCTGGTAAGATTAGCCTCACCAAAAAACACGATTTCAGTCTTTTTCTCATTCAAATTGAGAAAATTCAGTGACATCCAGTCTTTGACCTCTTTAAGACATGTCAATAAGGCGGCAGATGAGTTAGATTTGAGGTCCAAAGGCAAATAGATCTGTACATCATCTGCAAAGCAATGAAACTGAATGTTGTATTTCCTAAAAATTGAGCCCAATGGCAGCATGTACAATGAAAAGAGAATTGGCCCTAAAATTGAGCCTTGGGGCACCCCGCAGGTTAGGGGGGCTTTCTGCGAGGTAAAAGAACCAAGGTTTACAGAAAAACACCTATCATTCAGATATGACTTAAACCACTTAAGCACTGTGCCACTCATCCCAACACATGATTCAAGACGGGATATTAAAATATTATGGTCAACAGTGTCAAAGGCTGCCGTTAGATCTAAAAGTACAAGGACTGCTGAACGGCCAGAGTCTGAAATTAAAAGAAGATCATTAAAAACTTTTAAAAGAGCCGTTTCTGTGCTGTGCAAAGATTTAAAACCCGATTGGAATTTTTCACAGATATCAGAAGATTTAAGGTGCGACTGTAGTTGAGCAAAGACCACTTTTTCGAGAATTTTGGACAGAAAAGGCAGCTTTGAAATTGGCCTATAATTAGATAAAACAGAAGAATCCAAATTATGTTTTTTTTAAAAGAGGCTGGACAATAGCCTGTTTAAAAGCACTGGGAACAATACCAGAAGTTAGGGAAGCATTTACCAAATTCAAAGTGCAAGGACCAACAGAGTCAAAAACATCCTTTAACAGTCTAGCTGGAAGGTTATCCAGTGGACAGTTAGGTGGTTTTAAGCTCTGGAAACCTTTAACAGTTTAGACAATGAAATACAGTCAAAGTCACTGAAAACAGCTGAGCATTCAAAGGCAACACTAGGATCAGTGGGTACAAAAGGCAAAGATTCAATATATTGTCGATAAAGAACTGGCAAAACTTCTCACACAAAGAAGCAGAAGGAACAACACCAGTGGTTTCAATTGGATTCACAATCTTGTTTAAAACATTAAAAAGAACCTGAGGATTATGACAGTTTGAAGACACAATGTTTGCCATATACCGAGACTTTGCTGTCCTGACAGCATCCTGATACTTAGCAAGGGACTGTCTTAAAATTCCCAGTGATACATGAAGTTTGTCCTTTTTCCATTTCCTTTCTGCACGGCGACAATTGCGTCGGAGTGCACGAGTAGTGTCATTGTGCCATGGCTCTGCAAGCTGTGAACGCCGAATTTTAAAAGGTGCAACAGTGTCGAGAATGCCCACGCACGTCAACTCAAATAAGCTAACCAACTCATCAATGTTCAAAGAAAGACGAGAGAAAGAGCCCAGAGATAGATCAAAGAATGACCCGAGAAAGAGACTAGAGGGAGACCAAGGAGTGACCAGAGAGCGAGGCCAGAGAGACTAGAGAAAGACCGAAGAGAAAGACTAGAGAAAAACCGGAGAGCGACCAGAGAGAGACCAGAGACAGAGACCCAAGAGAGAGACCAAGGAGAGACCAGAGAGAGGCCAGAGAGAGACCAGAGAGAGAGACTAGAGAGAGACCAGAGAGAGAGACCAGAGAGGGAGACCAGAGAGAGAGACCAGAGAGAGAGACCAGAGAGACCAGAGAGAGACCAGAGAGAGAGACCAGAGAGGGAGACCAGAGAGAGAGACCAGAGAGAGAGACCAGAGAGAGAGACCAGAGAGAGAGACCAGAGAGAGACCAGAGAGAGAGAGACCAGAGAGAGAGACCAGAGAGAGAGACCAGAGAGAGAGAGAGAGAGACCAGAGAGAGAGACCAGAGAGAGACCAGAGAGAGACCAGAGAGAGACCAGAGAGAGACCAGAGAGAGGCCAGAGAGAGGCCAGAGAGAGGCCAGAGAGAGGCCAGAGAGAGGCCAGAGAGAGGCCAGAGAGAGGCCAGAGAGACCAGAGAGAGAGACCAGAGAGAGACCAGAGAGGGAGGCCAGAGAGAGACCAGAGAGAGACCAGAGAGACCAGAGGGACCAGAGAGAGAGACCAGAGAGGGAGGCCAGAGAGAGACCAGAGAGAGACTAGAGAGAGAGGCCAGAGAGAGGCCAGAGAGAGACCAGGGAGAGAGACCAGAGAGAGAGACCAGAGAGAGAGACCAGAGAGAGAGACCAGAGAGAGAGACCAGAGAGAGAGACCAGAGAGAGAGACCAGAGAGAGAGACCAGAGAGAGAGACCAGAGAGAGAGGCCAGAGAGAGGCCAGAGAGAGACCAGAGAGAGAGGCCAGAGAGAGACCAGAGAGAGAGACCAGAGAGAGAGACCAGAGAGAGAGACCAGAGAGACCAGAGAGAGAGACCAGAGAGGGAGGCCAGAGAGAGACCAGAGAGAGAGGCCAGAGAGAGGCCAGAGAGAGGCCAGAGAGAGGCCAGAGAGAGAGGCCAGAGAGAGACCAGAGAGAGAGGCCAGAGAGAGGCCAGAGAGAGACCAGAGAGAGATCTAAACAGCTATCTTAGAATCTAATCCACGTCTATCTCCTCAATGGACCCTTGTGTGCGTCAGATTACGGAGCCATGTCACTTCGCGACGTTGGCAAAAACGCATTCCACAGCCGCCCGCCGCCGCCAGCTAATGCTACACAACGCTAGTCCCATTAGCTCGGTTACGCTAATGCTGCAGATTAGCAGGGGATCAGAGGGAGAAGGAGGGTCGCACCCACCAACACCTCCAGCTGCGGACAATGGAGAAAGCTGCCAGGCTCCTGTGAATGTTCTGAAGTGTTCGGGGATTAGTCCGCGCGCCTGGACCTGCGTTTGAGAAAGTATTTCAACAAAAATAGTGTGAGATTTGTTTTTCAGTTGCTTTCGATGTTTTAAATGTATTAGATTTTGATGCAGATATTAGTTTGAAGAAGGCAGATACAGTATAAAGTTTGGAAAAGTGGGATGTTCCGTGGTTTGGCAGCCATTTAAGGATTTCAAAATGGCCACCTATCTCCACAGTGAGAGAGAGCAGTGAGAATGCAGTGAGAGACCAGGGAGAGAGGGAGAGCAGTGAGAGACCAGAGAGAGACCAGAGAGAGAGAGGGACTAGTGAGAGACCAGAGAGAGAGCAGAGAGAGAGAGAGAGAGAGACCCGAAAGAGAGACGAGGGAGATACCAGAGAGGGAGGCCAGAGAAATTACTGAGAGGGACCAGAGAGAGAGGGACCTGGTTCACCGAGGGTTATGTTCTAAAAAAGTTCTAAGTGCAATGTGTCTGGCCCCTCTCTCTGGTTTTCTTTCTCAAGTTTGTCTTTCCCCGGTCTCTTACTGGTCTCCCTCTGGTCTCTCTCTGACGTCTCTCTTGATATGTCTCCTCTCTCTGCTCTAAACCAGACCAGTTTTATGGGCTCCCTGCTCTCGCTCTCGGCTTAAAACACAAGTATTTTACGATGAGTTAATCCGAGCTTTGACTCTGAAGCTGCAGTCGTGGGTGGCCCCTGGACCCCTAACTCTGAGAGCGGACACTCCCTTTGGTCTCTCTCTATGCTCTCTCTCTCTATGGTCTCTCTATGGTCTCTCTCTATGCTCTCTCTCTATGCTCTCTCTCTCTATGGTCTCTCTATGGTCTCGCTCTATGCTCTCTCTCTATGGTCTCTCTATGGTTTCTCTCTGGTCTCTTCCTGCTCTATGCTCTCTCTCCGGTCTCTCTCTGCTATATGGTCACTCTCTATGGTCTCTCTCTCTCTCTCTCTCTCTCGCTCTCCCTCTCTCTCTCTGGTCTCTGGTTTCTCTCTATGGTCTCTCTCTGGTCTCTTTCTCTGATCTCTCTGTCTGGTCTCTCTCTGATCCTTCTCCCTGGACTCTTTCTGGTCTCTTTTTCCTCCTGGTTGTAAATCCGAGCTTGGACACTCAGCACCCTCCATAAAACCTCAGGGGGGAGACCTGCTGACCCGACTGAGGCACACGTCAGAGGGTCAGGGACCAGGACCAGGGAGCGTCCAGTGCGTTAAGTGGGACTGATGCAAGTGGTAAATCAGTGGAAGCAATTTGGAACTATTGAGAAACTAGATGGACCAGAGAGAGAGAGACCCTCCACTACAATATGAACGTGTAGGCTCTAATGAAGTCCAGGAGCGGGACGAGACAGAAGCCAGAAATGTCGCCTTATACTTTGTACAGTCTCACATACAGTATATATTTATCTGTGTTGTAAATATGATCCTATACTTGCACCAATGGATGACCAGAGAGAGAGAGCAGAGTGAGACTAGAGAGAGACTAGAGAGAGACCAGGGAGAGCCCAGAGAGAGAGATGCCAGAGAGACCAGGGAGAGACTAGAGAGAGAAACCAGAGGGAGAGGCCAGAGAGAGACCAGAGAGAGAGATGCCAGAGAGACCAGGGAGAGACTAGAGAGAGAAACCAGAGGGAGAGGCCAGAGAGCGAGACTATAGAGAGACCAGAGAGAGAAACTGGAGTGAAGCCAGAATGAGATCAGAGAGAAGAGGCCAGAGAAAGAGACCAGAGAAAGACTAGAGAGAGGGATCAGAAAGAGACCAGAGAAAGAGTAGAGAGTGAAGACAGAAAGAGACCAGAGAGCTACCAGAGAGAGACCAGAGAGATGCCAGAAAGATACCAGAGAGAGACCAGAGAGATGCCAGATATAACAGCCTGTTTGCTTAAAGAGGTGTAGCTCTAAGGCGACTCTGGAGCAGATGAGCTGCGACCTGATGACTGTGGTCTCCAGGGAGGGGGCAGAGTGCTGCTTCGTGTCCAGGAGAGAGCTGCCTTCTCTGGGCACTTATCTCCATGACAGAGACCCCCCTGGTGCTTTGTCCTTCACGCCTCTTACACTCGGACACATCACGCTCCTGCTTCACAGCTCCAGAGAGAGGCCACAGTGTTACTGCCAGGATACACGCTTTACACACTTTTCTCTCCACTCACTTTCCAGTCTCACTCTGGTCACTGTCTCTCTTCTTCCCACCTGGTCTCTGGTTTTTTTCTCTCACCCTTTCTCTCTCTCTAGTCTCTTTCTGGTCTCTCTTTAGTCTATCTCTGGTCTCTCTCTAGTGTCTCTGGTCTCTCTCTGGTCTGTCTCATGGTCTGTCTCTGATCTCTCTCTGGCATCTCTCTAGTCTCTCTCTCTCTCTCCTCACTTTCTGGTTTCTGTCTGGTCTCTCTCTAGGCTCTCTCTCTGGTCTCTCTCTCTAGTCTCTTTCTGGTCTCACTCTGGTCTACCACTCTGGTCTCTTTCTGGTCTTCCTCTCTGGTCTCTCTCTGGTCTCTCTCTAACACAGACCTCCTGTTGTCTGCTGAAGGTGTGAAGCAGAGAGAATAGATTTTTCTGCTGGTGAATGAGCTTATTGAACCTGGCCTCCGTATGACCCGCGGAGCCTGCGGAGAGACACTTGGGTCAGGTGCAGACCAGCGTAAAACCAGACAGTTCCTGGTAGTGTGTTCCTGGTACGACTGATGATAAACAAGTTTTACTTCACACTCACAGAGTTAAGAACTCACATGGTACACAGAGAGAATGGACAACGGAGAGATTCTTTCTGATAGAGAGACCAGAGAGAGACAAGAGAGGGACCAGAGAGACATGAGAGATAGACCAGAGAGAGACCAGAGAGAGACCAGAGAGACCAGAGAGGTACCAGAGAGAGACCAGAGAGAGACCAGAGAGAGACCAGAGAGGGACCAGAGAGGGACCAGAGAGAGACCAGAGAGGGACCAGAGAGGGACCAGAGAGGGACCAGAGAGGGACCAGAGAGGGACCAAAGAGAGACCAGAGAGAGACCAGAGAGACCAGAGAAAGACTAGAGAGAGACCAGAGTGAGTGTTTTGAGAGCCCAAATAAAGGTAAATGAGGTTCTCTCTCTGGACCATGTGTGTGAGAGTGTCCTGGATGGAGCTTTGATCCAGCCGTCATCAGGACCAGGACTGTGTCTGGTCTCAGTCAGGTTTATGAGGTTGTTGAGAGAGTGATCCAGGACCTGTGTGTGTTGTGTGTGTGTGTGTGTGTGTGTGTGTGTGTGTGTGTGTGTTCCTATTGACTTAGATGTAAAAGTAAACTCTTCTTTGTAAATCCAGGAATGAGCCAAATAAGGATTGACCAATCAAAATTCAGCCTTAGATCGAAATGAGTCTTTCCTCTCTCCCCCCTCTTCTCTCCACCTCTCTCTCCTCACTCTTTTCCTGTTTTTCCTCTCTCTCATCTCTCCTCTCGCTTCACCTCTCTCTCCCCTCCCCTCTTTCTCATCTCTCCTCTCGCTTCTCCTCTCTCTCCTTTCTCTCCTCTCTCTCGTCTCATCTCTTCTCTCCTCTCTCTCTCCTCTCTCTCTTCTCTCCTCTCCCCTTCTCACCCCTCTCCTCTCCTGTTTTTAGCCCTGACCTGGTTCTGTGCAGAGTGGGATAATGGTTCTTTGTGAAGGCGTCAGTCTGACCGCTGTGGCTGACATCTAAGCTTATTAGGGCCTTTATCCCGCTAGCCGCTAATGGTGCTAACCCCGCTAACGCCGCTAACGGCGCTCGCCCGAGGTGTCGAGTCACATTGTGGTCTAAGAGAGAGCTGTTTGTGCAAAAGGCTTTTTATGTGAAGATCAAGTCCCGGGACAAGCGCAGGAGGGAAGGAGGAGGAGGGGGGAGGAGGGGGAGGCACATGAATGGAGCTGTATGTGTTTGTGTGACGTCCAGCCTCAGACCCTCAAGCGGCGGATTCTGCAGAGTCCAATTTTAAAAGCTTTTAAACAAGTCTTATTCTGACGAACCAAGGTCTCCTCTCTCCCTGGTCTCTCTCTCTGGTCTCTCTCTCTGGTCTCGCACCACTTTTCTCTCTTCCCTCTCTCCTCTCCCCTTCTTTCTCTCCTCTCTCACTCATCTCTCCCCTTTCTTCTGTCCTCTTTCTCCCTTATCTCCCCTCTTCTCTGATATCTCTCACTCTGCTCTCGCTTTCTCTCTCTCTCTCTCTCTCTTTGCTCTCTCTCTGGTCTGTTATTTCCCACGATGCCTTTGCACCTTCATCTCATTTGCATACGGCTCCTGATGTCTGAGATTAGCACTTCTGGCCCCTCCCCTTCGCTCCTCTCTCTATAATCTGGATTAAAGTTGATTTAGTCTTTTGGCTGTGTAATAATCTGCTCTGATAATCTCCCTCACAGCTGCACAGACGCTCCGCTCGGACACGTCCAGCCGTTTATCTGAATCCATGCAGCTGGAAGCTCATATCAATTAAAGCTCAGGTCCCTTTTTTTAGTTTTATAGTTAACACATCAACAGGAAGTGTCTTGTGAAATTAAAATGTTGTAAACAAGTCAGACCCAAACCTTCTCTCTCCATCTAAATAGAAAATATGTATCTGTTGTGAAAGAAAGAGCCCTGTGAGTCACTATTTGACCCTTTGAGTGAGGGTGGTCTTTTCTCTGCTCTCTCCCTTGTCTCTCTCTCTCTGCTCTCTCTTTTGTCTCTCTCTCTCTCTCTCTCTCTCTCTCTGGTCTCTCCCTTGTGTCCCTCTCTGCTCTCTCTTTTGTCTCTCTTGGTCTCTCCCTTGTGTCTCTCTACTCTCTTCTCTCTCTCTCTCTCTCTGGTCTCTCCCTTGTGTCTCTCTCTGCTCTCTCTTTTGTCTCTCTCTCCTCTCTGGTCTTTCCCTTGTCTCTCTCTCTGCTCTCTTTTTTCTCTCTCTCTGGTCTCTCTCTCTCTGGTCTCTCTCTCTCTGGTCTCTCCATTGTCTCTCTCTGCTCTCTCTTTTCTCTCTCTCTCTCTCTCTGCTCTCTCTGGTCTCTCCCTTGTCTCTCTCTGCTCTCTCTTTTGTCTCTCTCTCAGGTCTCTCTCTCTGGTCTTATTCTGCTTTGAGAAGAGAGAGAAGAGAGTAAAGAAGATGGAGAAAAGAGTAGAGAGGAGAGAGTTTTTTTCCAACCCTGTTATTCTCTGTGGAGAAAAACTCATTGGGAAACACTCTCCATCCCTGCTCCTCCACACTCACTATCCTCAGCTGCTCTGATCCTCCTCCCCCCTCTCTCTCTCTCCCTCCTCTCCCCTCTCTCCCCCCCTCCTCCCCCCTGTCCCCCTCCGGAGCTTAACCTCCTGCCCTCTCCTTGTACCTGCTCCACCTTAGACAAGTGGCCTCTGCTCTGGACAAATGACAAAGACAAACGCTGGATTATCTCTTTGTTCTGAGTCGAGTGGAGAAGTCTGCTGGCTCCAGACCTCAATTCACTCTCTCAGGGAGACCAGAGGGAGACCAGTGAGAGACCAGAGAGAGAGAGAGAAACCAGAGAAGGGGACCAGAGGGAGACCAGAGAGGGAGACCAGAGAGAGACCAGAGAGAGACCAGAGAGGGAGACCAGAGGGAGAGCAGAGAGAGACCAGTGAGAGACCAGAGAGAGAGAGAAACCAGGGAAGGGGACCAGAGGGAGACCAGAGAGGGAGACCAGAGAGGGAGACCAGAGAGGGAGACCAGAGAGGGAGACCAGAGAGGGAGACCAGAGAGGGAGACCAGAGAGGGAGACCAGAGAGGGAGACCAGAGAGGGAGACCAGAGAGGGAGACCTGAGAGGGAGACCTGAGAGGGAGACCTGAGAGGGAGACCTGAGAGGGAGACCAGAGAGGGAGACCAGAGAGGGAGACCAGAGAGGGAGACCAGAGAGGGAGACCAGAGAGGGAGACCAGAGAGGAGACCAGAGAGGGAGACCAGAGAGGGAGACCAGAGAGGGAGACCAGAGAGGGAGACCAGAGAGGGAGACCAGAGAGGGAGACCAGAGAGGGAGACCAGAGAGGGAGACCAGAGAGGGAGACCTGAGAGGGAGACCTGAGAGGGAGACCTGAGAGGGAGACCTGAGAGGGAGACCTGAGAGGGAGACCAGAGAGGGAGACCAGAGAGGGAGACCAGAGAGGGAGACCAGAGAGCGAGACCAGAGAGGGAGACCAGAGAGGGAGACCAGAGAGGGAGACCAGAGAGCGAGACCAGAGAGCGAGACCAGAGAGCGAGACCAGAGAGCGAGACCAGAGAGCGAGACCAGAGAGCGAGACCAGAGAGCGAGACCAGAGAGCGAGACCAGAGAGCGAGACCAGAGAGCGAGACCAGAGAGCGAGACCAGAGAGCGAGACCAGAGAGCGAGACCAGAGAGCGAGACCAGAGAGCGAGACCAGAGAGCGAGACCAGAGAGCGAGACCAGAGAGCGAGACCAGAGAGCGAGACCAGAGAGCGAGACCAGAGAGCGAGACCAGAGAGCGAGACCAGAGAGCGAGACCAGAGAGCGAGACCCAGAGAGCGAGACCAGAGAGCGAGACCAGAGAGCGAGACCAGAGAGCGAGACCAGAGAGCGAGACCAGAGAGCGAGACCAGAGAGGGAGACCAGAGAGGGAGACCAGAGAGGGAGACCAGAGAGGGAGACCAGAGAGGGAGACCAGAGAGGGAGACCAGAGAGGGAGACCAGAGAGGGAGACCAGAGAGGGAGACCAGAGAGGGAGACCAGAGAGGGAGACCAGAGAGGGAGACCAGAGAGAGACCAGAGAGAGAGGGGGAGACCAGAGGGAGACCAGAGGGAGACCAGAGAGAGACCAGAGAGGGAGACCAGAGGGAGACCAGAGGGAGACCAAAGAGAGACCAGAGAGAGACCAAAGAGAGACCAGAGAGAGACCAGAGGGAGACCAGAGAGAGAACAGAGGGAGACCAGAGGGAGACCAGAGAGAGATGGAGACAAGAGGGAGACCAGAGAGAGATCACAGAGAGACCAGAGAGAGAGAGGGAGACCAGAGAGAAAGGGGGAGACAAGAGAAGGAGACCACAAAGAGACCAGGGAGAGAGAGGGAGACCAGAGAGAGAGAGACATGAGAGGGAGACCAGAGAAAGAGAGAGAGAAGAGGGAGAGACCAGAAAGACCAGTGAGCGACAAGAGAGAGAGTTCTCTTTAAAGCCTCCTCATGTCTCTGTCTGATGGATGATCCTGAGAATCCTTAGAATCTTTCTCAGCGAGGCGTTCACAGACACAGAGAGAGTGTGGGAAACTCTGAACCACGACCTCAGAGCGTCCGGTCACTGTGAACACAAGTGCTCTGCTTAAAGGCACCACAGAAGAGAGACTAGCAGAGGGAGACCAGAGATATAAGAGAGAGACTAGAGAAGGACTAGAGAGAGACTAGAGAGGGACAATAGAGAGACTAAAGAAGGACTAGAGAGAGAGACCAGAGACCACAGAAGTGTTCCTAGAATTCAGTTTTATGAAATTTACAGTGTGTATTCTTGCACACAGCTCACTACTACTACTGCTTCTTCTACGCCGACACACACGCCAACCTTTCCCACAGCTGAACAGGTCTCTCTGCCTCTCGGTGACTCCACTAACTTTCTATTTCCCTGCGATGGACAACGCTGTGGTTTTATTCACACATAAATATACCCAGGAATAATATATATATATATATATATATATATAATATATCTGTGTGTATATATATATGTGTATATATATATATATATATATATATATATATATATATATATGTGTGTGTATATATATATGTGTATATATATATATATATATATGCCTGCATCTCTGATCAGTCTTCTCCTAGTTTGAGATGAAAGTTTGGAGGGACGGCCGGGTCTTGGTAGATTTGCAGTGGTCTGATACTCCTTCCATTTCAATATAATTGCTTGCTCCTTGAGATGTTTAAAGCTTGGGAAATCTTTTTGTATCCAAATCCGGCTTTAAACTTCTCCACAACAGTATCTCGGACCTGCCTAGTGTGTTCCTTTGTCTTCATGGTTCTCTCTGCGCTTTAAACAGAACCCTGAGACTATCAATTTATCATCATCAGTCATCTAGGACAACATTGGATCATTCAAAGATCCTCACTGAACTTCTGGAGTGAGTTTGCTGCACTGAAAGTAAAGGGGCCGAATAATATTGCACGACCCACTTTTCAGTTTTTTATTTGTTAAAAAAGTTTAAATTATCCAACAAATTTCATTCCACTTCACGATAAAAATGTAGTATCTTTATGTTTGAAGCCTGAAATGTGGCGAAATGTTGAAAAGTTCAAGGGGGGCGAATACTTTCGCAAGGCACTGTATATGTATGTATGTATGTATATATATATATATATATATATATATATATATATGAGGGCACGAGAATACGAGATCTGAGAATGCGAAGTAAACAGAGATTCTGTGATTTCCCACATGGTGTGATTTCCCACATGGTGTGTTTGGTTTGGAGGTGCTAAGAGTTCCCATGCTCTGTGATGTTTATGTTTGCCCCGTAGTACCAGGACACACACTGCAGAGGCCCGAGGTTATGAGAAAGACACAGGGGAGGAGTGAGAACCAGGGGAGACTGCAGGCTGGGTACTGCACTGGTGGGAGGGGGTGAGGGAGGGAGAGGGTGAGGGTGGGAGAGGTTGGGGTGCGGCTGTTCGCACAAGAGTCGAAATGGGTGGGAAAAAGAGATTACTGCTACTGTACATGATGCTACTACTGATACTACTGACCAGAGAGAGACTGGAGAGAGACCAGAGAGAGACCATAGAGACCAGAGAGAGACCAGAGAGAGACCAAAGAGACCAAAGAGACCAGGGGAGAGACCAGAGAGAGGCCAGAGAGAGGCCAGAGAGAGAACATAAAGAGACCAGAGAGAGATCAGAGAGAGAGCAGAGAGAGACTGGAGAGACCATAGAGACCAGAGAGAGAACATAAAGAGACCATAGAGACCAGAGAGAGAGCGTTAGTGTTAAACATTAAAATACAGGTTACATGTAGCCCCCGTAACCAGAAATATACACATCAATACAATATAGTTATTTACATCTGGTTCATGACCTGGTTTCCTCTGATCCATGTCTTTAGTTTTAGTTTTAGTTTTAGTTTTGGTCTCTGAGATAATCTCTGAAATGAGAGAGTTTTGTCTGATTGAGCAGTAAAGATGACAGTGTAATAAATGTTTAGTTACATAAGTCGTGTCCATATTTAGTCTCTGGCCTCGGGCTCGCGGTCTGAGGGCACTTCCTGGTGAGGACCATGTGGCTCCCACAGAAACATCTAAATGTGAAGTGTGTTTGTTTAATGTGGAGATGTAGAGGTCAGAGGTCACATGGTCCACAGCCACAGAAATAACCAGGGTCTGAGAGCTGAGGATAGTCCCAGGATGAGGACCAGGGACTGAGACCAGAGAGAGCAGAGATGCCAGAGAGAGAGGAGAGAGACCAGAGAGAGACCAGAGAGACCAGAGAGAGAGCTGAGGAGAGTCTCAGGCTGAGGACCAGGGACTGAGACCAGAGAGACTGGAAAGAGAGAAGAGAGATTGACCAGAGAGAGAGTCCCAGGCCAAAAACCAGGGACTGAGACCAGAGAGGCCAAAGACAGATACCAGAGAGAAAAGAGAGAGAGAGAGGAAGACCACAAAGGTTCTGTCACTAGTTTGGCAACATTTGAAGAGTGAGAAATGAGGAACCATCCATGGATAATTTCACATAGTTCCATTGTTGCTGGTTTGTTACTCCCTGTTCACGCCTCTGTCCTTGGCCTTCACCCTGGGAGACCGCAGCCTTTCATGATGTGACCGTTTCATTAAAAATCCCTCCCCCTCCTCCTCACCCTGTTCTCCTCTTTGTGGATTAATTAAAAAGACGTGGGAGGCTCAGCCGTACCACCAAATAGAAAGAGTCAAGAGAGAGAGACTGGAGACGAGAGAGACAAGAGAGACCAGAGAGAGAGAAGAGAGAGAGAGCGAAAGAGAGACAAGCAGCCAGGGAGAGACCAGAAAGGGAAAGGACAGAGATCCCCTGTGATCCTGGTGTATATATTGTTATCCCTCTGTGGTCTCCCTCTGGTCTCTCTCTGGTCTCTCTCTGGTCTCTCTCTGGTCTCTCTCTGGTCTCTCTCTGGTCTCTCTCTTGTCTTTCTCTCGTCTCTCTCTGGTCTCTCTCTCGTCTCTCTCTCGTCTTTCTCTCGTCTCTCTCTGGTCTCTCTCTGGTCTCTAAAGTCTCTCTCTGGTCTCTCTCTGGTCTCTAAAGTCTCTCTCTGGTCTCTCTCTGGTCTCTAAAATCTCTCCCTGGTCTCGCTCTGGTCTCTCTGGGGCCTCCCCCATCTCTAAATAATCTTTATAGTCTCTCTCTGGTCCCTCTCTAGTCTCTCTCTCTCTCTGGTCTCTCTCTGATCTTTCTCTCTCTGGTCTCTCTCTCGTCTCTCTCTCGTCTTTCTCTCGTCTCTCTCTGGTCTCTCTCTGGTCTCTAAAGTCTCTCTCTGGTCTCTCTCTGGTCTCTAAAGTCTCTCTCTGGTCTCTCTATGGTCTCTAAAATCTCTCCCTGGTCTCGCTCTGGTCTCTCTGGGGCCTCCCCCATCTCTAAATAATCTTTATAGTCTCTCTCTGGTCCCTCTCTAGTCTCTCTCTCTCTCTGGTCTCTCTCTGATCTTTCTCTCTCTGGTCTTTCTCTCTCTAGTCTCTTTCTCTTGTCCCTCTCTGGTCTCTCTCTCTCTTGTCCCTCTCTCTGGTCTCTCTCTCTTGTCTCTCTCTCTGCTCTCTCTTGTTCAAAAACCCTCCACAATCATTTCTCTCATGTTGAATATTTCCCAAACCAGTGATGTCCATATTTAGCCGTGTCCTGGTCCTGATCTGTGTGTTTATGGTGTCACCAGCAGATTAGTCTTATCCTCTTGGTTGTTTCTCCTCTGGTTCCTCTGCTCCTTTCATCTGTGTTTTGTGAAGGTGATAAGCTCTGGTCTAAACACATGCAGCCGGACTCAGAGGAAGTCCAGGCTCAAGACTCGGACCGGAAACTTCCTCAGATGTGTTTTTCATCAGGAGCAGATTTAAGTCGATGGAAAGTTTATAATATTTAATATTTAAATGTTTTTAAATGTTTAAATATTCTTATATCTGAAAGTCCTCTCTCTGTTCTCTCTCCGGTCTCTCTTTGGTCTTTCTTTGGTCTCTTTTTGATCTCTCTCTCTGGTCTCTCTCTCTCTCCGGTGTCTCTCTCGGCTCTCTCTGGTCTCTCTTTTGGTTTCTCTCTGGTTTCTGTGGTCTCCCTCTCTCTCTGGTCTCTCTCTCTGCTCTTTCTGGTCTTCCTCTGGTCCCTCTTTGTTCTCTCTGTCAGGTCTCTCTGGTCTCTCTCAGATTCAGATTCATTTTATTCGCCATTTGCAGTAACACTACATTGGAATACATTAGTAAAAGTTCCCAGTGTGCACAGGACAAGTACAGACATAAAACAACATTAAAAGACAAAAATAAAACAAATTTTAAAAACCGTAAACAAATGTCACTGTGAAGTTGACCAACTAAAACAGATCTCTTGGCTCACTCTGGTCTTTCTCTGGTCTCTCTTTGGTTTCTCTCTGGTCTCTCTCTGGACTTTCTCTCTCTGATCTCTCTCTCGGCTCTGTCCGGTCTCTTTGCTCTCTCTCTTTGCTCTCTCTTTGTTCTCTCTCTCTCTGCTCTCTCTGGTCAGACACCCAGCTTTGATCCTGAGTCTTCTCCCCTTTAGCCACTTCCATATTAGGCCTGGTGTTAGTGTATCGGGTTCGCTCTGGTCCCAGTGTGTCTGTGGCCTCTGCCCAGCGCTGAGCCCCTGTTTGGGCTGAAGGAGGTAATGGGCCTGAGCTCAGTAATGGTTCTCCACTGGTAAACACTGTCCATCTGCTGACGGATCATAGACACAACTCTCTCTCTCTGGTCCCTAGTCCCGCTCTGCTCTCTGCTCTCTCTCTGTTCTCTATTCTGTAGTCCCTCTGTGGTCTCTGCTTTCTCTCTCTCTGCTCTCTCTCTCTCTGCTTTCTCTTTCTGGTTTCTCTCTGCTCCCTCTTTTCTTGCCTCTCTCCTATCTTTCTCTGTTCTGGCCCTCCTCTCTGTTCTCTCTGCTCTCTCTCTGCTCTCTCTCTTTTCTCTCTGCTGTCTCTCTGCTCTCTCTCTCTCTTTTCTCTCTCTGCTGTCTCTCTGCTCTCTCTCTCTCTCTTTTCTCTCTCTGCTGTCTGTCTGGTCTCTCTCTCTGGTGTCTCTGCTACCTCTTTTCTGGTCTCTGTGTTCTCTCTGTTCTCTCTCTCTTATCTGGTTTTTCTCTGCTCTCTCTTCTTTTTTGCTCTCTCTCTCTGGTCTCTCTCTGTGCTCCGTCTCTCACTCTCTCTGGTTTCTCTGGTCCCTCTCTGCTCTCTCTCCCTTTCTTGTCTCTCCCTCTTCTCTCTCTCAGGTCTCTATCTTGTCCCTCTCTGCTCTCTCTCCGCTCTCTCTCCTCTCTTTCTCTCTCTCTTTCTTTGCTCTCTCTCTCTCTCTCCCTTACTTGCTCTCTGCTCTCTCTGGTCTCAGTCCTGGTCCCAGCCTGGGAGAAACATGTGTCTGATGTGCTGATGGATCATAGACAGAGCGCCGTGAGGTGTTACCGTCGTCTTTTATGCTTTTATTGCAGACGGTGGATTTGTCTCCTGTCACTGAGGAGGTTTTCAGTGTAAACAGTTTGAGTTAGAGTTTTCCAGAGAGCGGCTGACAAAGACCAGGACAGAGGAAGCAGAGAGAGACCAGAGAGAGACCAGAGAGAGAGAGAAGACCAGGGCAGAGGAAGAAGAGAGCAGAGAGAGAGAAGACCAGGGCAGAGGAAGAAGAGAGCAGAGAGAGAGAAAACCATGGCAGAGGAAGAGATTTTAGTTATTCAGCAGGTGCCATTAAAACCTTTATATAGAGATATAAAAAATGTCCCGTTGTTTTCCAAGATCATTATTCAATAGTGATTGGATTCATAAATCTGATCATAGTATTCATATCTCTCAAAGTACTCTCTGGTCTCTCTCTTGTATCTGTCTCTGGTTTCTCTCTCTGGTCCTTGGTCTCTCTCTCACTGCTGTGTCTCTCTGGTCTCATGTCTCTCGCTTACTCTTTGCCTTTGTCTTTTTTATCTCTATCTGGTCTCTAGTCTCTGCTCTCTCTCTGTTACTAATACAACAAATATTACTGTGTAGTATCAATAGCAGTAGTAACAGTAGCAGTAGTGTAGTAGCAGTAGTAGTAGTAGTAGTAGTAGTAACAGTAGTAGTAGTAGTAACAGTAGTAGTAACAGTAGTAGTAGTAGTAGTAACAGTAGTAGTAGTAGTAACAGTAGCAGTAGTAGTAGAAACAGCAGCAGTAGATAGATAGATATTTTATTGATCCCCGAAGGAGAAATTCAGGTGTCCAGTAGCAGCAAAAATAAAAAATAAAATTGATCATTCTAATAAAAAAAGATAACAATAATAATAATTAGCAGCAGCCCTTCAGGTCACAGCAGCAGAGGTGGAGTAGCCTCTGGGTGGAGCAGGACGGGTCAAAAGGTGGAGTAGCCGCTTGGTTTGGAGCATGAATCCTCTCCGCTCCGGTCTGGACCAGTGTAAAACTTTGCACATTGTACTGAAGCAACATCTCAGGCAGAAAAAAGCAAGAAAAATAAAAATGGTAAAGCACAAAACAACAACTGTTAATCAGAGCTACTAAGGACTTGCAGCCGTTACCCAGCGCATCTTTCAACAACAACAAAAAGTAGCAGTAGTAGCAGTAGTAGTGGTAACATTTTTAGTAGCAGTAGTAAAAGTAGTAGTAGTAACAGTAGTAGTAGTAGTAGAAATAGTAGCAGTGCAAAGTCAGTGAGGCTGTGAGAGGTGAAGCGTGTTCAGAGAGTGTCAAGGAACTCTGCAGAAATATATCTGTGACCTCTCTTCAGTCCTGACCCAGATCTTGTCTCTCTCTGGTCTCTCTCTCTCTTGCTTATCTCTTTTTGTCTCTGATCCCATTCTCTCTCTCTCTCTGGTCACTTTCTAGTCTTGATCCCTGGTCTCGCTCTGGCTTCACTCTCTTGTCTCTCTCTCTGATCTCTCTCTTTTTCTCTCTAGTCTCTCTCCAGTCTCTCTCTGGTCTCTCCCTAATCTCCCTTTTGTCTCTTTCTAGTCTCGCTCTTGCCCCTCTCTGGTTTCTCTCAGGCTTTACTCTCTTGTCTCTCTCTCTGGTCTCTCTCTGGTCTCACTCTGGTCTCTCTCTGGTCTCTCTCTAGTCTCACTCTGGTCTCTCTCTAGTCTCTCTCTGGTCTCTCCCTAATCTCCCTTTTGTCTCTTTCTAGTCTCGCTCTTGCCCCTCTCTGGTTTCTCTCAGGCTTTACTCTCTTGTCTCTTTCTCTGGTCTCTCTCTGGTCTCACTCTGGTCTCTCTCTGGTCTCTCTCTAGTCTCACTCTGGTCTCTCTCTAGTCTCTCTCTGGTCTCTCCCTAATCTCCCTTTTGTCTCTTTCTAGTCTCGCTCTTGCCTCTCTCTGGTTTCTCTTAGGCTTTACTCTCTTGTCTCTCTCTCTCTGGTCTCTTTCTGGTCTCATTCTGGTCTCTCTCTGGTCTCTCTCTAGTCTCACTCTGGTCCCTCTCTAGTCTCTCTCTGATCTCTATCTGGTCTCTCTCTAGTCTCACTCTGGTCTCTCTCTAGTCTCTCCGTCTTGGGGTTACATGGGACCGTTCCTCTCAGTTTTCTATAAAAAGTATTGGGATCAGGCTGAGGTCAGTTCTGCTTTCTTTGGCCTCCTCTCTCGCCCTCTCCCCTTCTCCCTTCTCTCTCTCCCCTCTCTCTCTCCTCTGTCAGAGATGGACTTCCCCTCTTCACCCCATTAACAACTATCATTACTGCTACTGAAGCCTGGCCGCGGAAAAGACTTGTCCAAACAGTATTAAGGCTCAGACCCGGAGCTCACGGACACTTGGCCAAACTTCTGCCCAAAAATAGCAAAGAAAAACATGTGTGAACCTTTACTTTATAATGTGGCGAGCTTGTGTTGGAGAACCAGAGCTGTGTGCATGCTGGTTGAGTTAGCTTTACCGGCTGACGGACCCAGAAGGATGTGGAAATGAAAAGATTTTGGATTTAGAAATATTCAGTGAGATCTGGTGAAGGGAGGTGGACCAGACCAGACCAGGCCTTACCAGACCAGACCAGTCATTAGACAAAAGAGCTGAACTGGCTGAGATTTAATTTAGTTTTGATTGGACTTGATGGGCCGATGAGTTCCTCCAAACGGACTGGATTCTCTCTGGTTTCTCTGTAGTCTCTCTGTAGTCTCCCTCTTGTGTCTCTCTCTGGTCTCTCTCTCTTTCTCTCTTGTCTTCCTCTGGTCCCTCTCTGGTCTCTGCCTGGTCTTCCTCTGGTCCCTCTCTGGTCTCTCTGTCTGGTCTTGCTCTGGTCTTTCACTAGTCTCTCTCTTGTCTCTCTGGTCTCTCACTGGTCTCGCTCTATCTCTTGTCTCCCTCTGGTCTCTCTCTGGTCTTTCTCTGGTCTCTCTCTAGTCTCTCTAATCTCTCTCTTTAGTCTATTTCTGGTCTCTCTCTCTGATCTAATAAAATCACAGAAATGACAACTATAAAACATGGATTGTATTACATATATTTGCATTGTTTTGATTTTAAAGTTAAGTTAAGTACCCCAAATTTAAACAAGTATCGTAAGTCCTGGTCCTGGTCCTGGTCTGGTTTATGAGCCGGTCTCACGGTGAGACCCTCCTCCTCTGTGGGTCCAGCCTCAGCATGGGACCCTGGTGACAAGTGCAGTGATTATCGTCAGCGGCTGGCAGAGCTAAATTTAATCGTTCCCATAAAGCGAGCGGAGAGAGAGGTCTGGGAAAGACCGGCACTCGGGGTAGAGCCACTTCCCACGACTCCCTCCCTCACATAGGGATGACTTTTCTCAGTCCTTGTCATCTTTAGTGTTCACAGAAGGTCTTCGACTGCTGCTGCTGAAGTAGAAGTGAGATTTGTCCACTGCGATTAAGATATGCTTAACTATAACTAATACAGCTATATATATGTCTCTCTGGTCACTCTCTGGTCACTCTCTGGTCTCTCTCTCCCTGGTCTCTCTGGTCTCTCTCTCTCTGGTCACTCTCTGGTCTCTCTCTCTCTGGTCTCTCTGGTTTCTCTCTGGTCACTCTCTGGTCTCTCACTCTCTGGTCACTCTCTGGTCTCTGGTCTCTCTTTCTGGTCTCCCTCTCTCTAGTCTCTCTTGCTGGTCTCTCCCTCTGGTCCTTCTCTGGTCTCTCTCCGGTCTCTCTCTGGTATCTCTCTGCTCTATCTGTGGTCTCTCTCTGCTCTCTCTCTTGGTCTCTCTCTCTGCTCTCTCTGCTTTCTCTCTCTGGTCTTTCATTTGGGTGTGACTGCGCATTTTCTCTCTGTAAAAAGCAGACACGGGTCCAAACAACTCGCCCACCTTTCCCACTCTGGTCCTACATGTGCAGTATGACTTCGCTCTCGTGACGTCCAACACATTTCGAACAATCTTTTCCGTCTCTCTCCATGTGCTCCATGATCACTCACTTCCTTCTGTTCAGCACAAACTCACAAACATTTATCTCACACTTTTTATAGAGAATCAGCTACAGATGTGTGAATGTGATTCTCTGCATCGCTTTGAAGAAGTTTATTCCTTATTCATTTTTCTGGTCTCTTTTTTTTAGCCTCTCTCCGGTCTCTCCCTCTCTCATTTATATCTGGTCTCTCTCTTGTCTCTCCCTTGTATCTCTCTCGCTCTCTCTGGTCTCTCTAGTCTCTCACTCTTGGATCTCTGGTACTCTATATATAACTCTGTATATAATCTCTCTCTCTCCTCTCTCTCTGCACTCTCTGCTCTCTTTTCTCTCCTCTGCTCTCCCTCTGCTCTTTCTCTCCTCTGTTCTCTCTCTCCTCTGCTCTTTCACTTCTCTCTCTGCTCGCCTCCTCTCTCCTCTGCTCTCTCTTTTTCTGTTCTCTCCTCTCTCTTCTGCTCTCTCTTTGCTCTCTCTCTGATCTCTTTCTCTCTCTGCTCTCTCTCTCCATTGCTCTCTCTCTCTGCTCTCTCTCTCCTCTGTTCTTTCTCCTCTGCTCTCCCTCTTCTCTCTCTCTCTGCTCTCTCTCTCTCCTCTGTGTGTTGTACAGACTGTATGTGAGTTCATGTTACGGCTTCTGTGTCTGACACTTCCATGACACATGTCCCTGTTTCCTCTCAGAGCCGAGCCGAGCCGCACAGCTGCTTAGCATTAGCCATGTTAGCCACGTTAGCTACTACATCCCGCTAACACCACACACTCGGGTGTCCAGGCTCATGTGAAGATAAAATATTGGAACAGTCTTTATTATTTGTGTCTCTCTCTCACTCCTCTATCTCTTCTCTCTTTCTCTGGTCTCTCTCTTGTCTCTCTCTGGTCTCTCCCTGGTTTCTCTCTGGTCCATCCATTATCTTTCTCTCTAGTCTCTCTCTGCTCCCTCTCTCTGATATCTCTAAAGCTTAGCGTACATCGGACCGGCAACTGATTATATCCGTCGCATATGAGTTGCTGCCCCGCACACATCGACAATCTGACGAAAACGGGCAACTCCCAGTAGCAGACCAGTCTCGGGAATAACAGCGCGTACATCGACAGCAACTGGCCTCAACTATAGTGTGTTTTCTGACATAAACTGTTGCGGGCTCGCAACACATGCAATACACACACGTTGTCGGAGCGGCGCATGGAGCGCGCACATCGGGTCATATCTCCGAAACTGAGGACAACTAGTTGCCGAAAAGTAGAACACGGGCAACTGACTGAAACTGGAGACCGACTGATCATCTCCAGTTGTAAGAGCGCGCATATCGACCGATTTCGGCAACTGATCATCTCCCACCATCTCCTCTCAGTTGCCAAAAGCCGCCTTGCAACTAGTTGTCCCCAGTTTCTCTGTCGATGTACGCTAGGCTTAATGACATGGATTTTATACCATAGTTCTAGTGTTTTGGTTTGAGAGTTACGTACCCGAGCTTTAAATCCTCTCATGCAAAGTGCAGCGACTCACAGACCTTGTATAGTTTGATAATATTAGCTTTGGCTGTGATTTCACATCATTCAGAAACCTGTGATTGTGTTTATAAGGAGAGGAGCAGTTCTTCCTCCTGTCTGATGTATGTGAGAGAGAGAGGGAGGGAGAGAGAGACCTGGAGGAGGGAGAGAGAGGGGGAGAGAAATACTGAGGAAGAGGAGGTGTCTGAGTTTATTTTCACTCGTGGGGGGAGGAATAACAGACATCAATCTGCCACGTCCTCCACTCTGTCCGCTACTACTGCTGCTGGGACTAGAGCAGGACCAGAGCGAGACCAGAGAGAGGCCAGAGAGAGGCCTGAGAGACCCAAGAGAGTGCAGAGAGAGAGCCGAGAGTGACCAGAGAGACCAGAGAGAGAGAACTGAGAGAGACCAGAGAGAGACCAGAGAGAGACCAGAGAGAGACTAGCGAGAGACTAGAGAGAGACCAGAAAGAGACCAGAGAGAGACCAAAGAGAGGCCAGAGAGAGGCCTAGGGAGAGACTGGAGAGAGACCAGAGAGAGACCCGAGAGAGACCCGAGAGAGGCCTAGAAAGAGACTGGAGTGAGACCAGAGAGAGACCAGAGATGGACCAGAAATAGACCACAGAGAGACCAGAGAAAAACAACCTGACCCCAAACAACACGCCAACCTTTCCTTGTGTTGTCCTGTGATATCCGTGATGTAGTAAATGTGTTGCTATGTGTGTGTATCTGTGTGTTTTCAGACTCATGCTACAAATATGTGTCTGCGATTATTGACTCGTCCTCAGAGTTCTGCAGCTGCCATTTTGACTTATGGCCTCTAAATCCTTCCATTTCTTTTCTCACATGAACAGAACTGTTTTATATCACTCTTTCTCTGTGAAGTGTCTCTCTCTCTCTGCTCGACAGCCTCAAACTCCCCAGCACTTTGAGAGAGACCAGAAAGAGAGACCAAAGAGAGAGACCAGAGAAAGGGAGACCAAAGAGACCAGGGAGAGACCAGAGCGAGTCTCGAGAGAGACAGACCAGAGAGAAAGATCAGAGAGAGACATGAGAGAGATGTCCTCCGTGCACCTCCTCCTCACCTCATCCTCACTTACTCCTCACCTGCTTCTAACTTCCTTCTCACCTCCCCCTCATCTCCTCCTCATCTCCTCCTCACCTCCTTCTCACCTCCCCCTCATCTCCTCCTCATCTCCTCCTCACCTCCTTCTCACCTCCCCCTCATCTCCTCCTCATCTCCTCCTCACCTCCTTCTCACCTCCCCCTCATCTCCTCCTCATCTCCTCCTCACCTCCTTCTCACCTCCCCCTCATCTCCTCTAACCTTGCCTGCAAGCTGAATTCTCGCGGTATTTGTGAGTTCACAAACACTCGAGAATACATCTTGTACCGCTCCCGCTTACACTTTTCGAGTCGAACCACTGGGTGTGCGAGCCAATCACGCGCCAGTCTGGGGGTTTAGGGCGGGATATCCGGGTTTGACGAAAGCAAGAAGTGCCGGGCCGAAGCAAAACAAACATGGCTACGCAGGAGGACGGACGCGTAGCTGAGGCTATCAAGTCAGTTTTAGCAGAATCTCCAATTTCTTTTTTGAAAGATGAACAGCGAGAGGCGCTTTGTGCATTTCTGGACGGCAAAGATGTTTGTGCATTTTTACCTACGGGTTTTGTCAAGAGTGTAGGCGGGCACACAGCGTCACTTCGCCCAATCAGCTTGAAGTATTCTGCTGCTTATCCCTCCTTTCCCCGAAAGGATTCTCCGGGAGAAATCCCAGATTGATATCGCGGAGAACGCGTTAGAGTTCTACACAATCATCAATCTGGCTCTTGCCAGGTTACATCTCCTCCTCATCTCCTCCTCACCTCCTTCTCACCTCCCCCTCATCTCCTCCTCACCTCCTTCTCACCTGCTCCTCACTTCCTCCTCACCTCCTCCTCACCTCCCCAAAATCTCCCCCAATCTTCCCCCAGAAACACCTCTTCTGTTTGATCTGACTGTGAAATATTTCTCTCACATAATCCTGCTCCGCTCTGAGTCTGAAGGAGACCATAAATAACACAACAGTCGATTTTCTTTGGTCTCTCTCTGGTCTCTCTGGCCCCTCTCTGTCTCTCTCTAGTCTCTGTCTCTGGTCTCTCTCTGGTCTCTCTCTGGTCTCTCTCTGGTCTCCCTCTGGTCTCCCTCTGGTCTCCCTCTGGCCTCTCTCTGTCTCTGGTCTCTCTCTGGTCTCTCTCTGGTCTCTCTCTGGTCTCCCTCTGGTCTCTCTCTGTCTCTGGTCTCTCTGGTCTCTCTCTGTCTCTGGTCTCTCTGGTCTCTCTCTGTCTCTGGTCTCTCTGGTCTCTCTCTGTCTCTGGTCTCTCTCTGGTCTCTCTCTGGTCTCTCTCTGGTCTCTCTCTGGTCTCTCTCTGGTCTCTCTCTGGTCTCCCTCTGGTCTCTCTCTGTCTCTGGTCTCTCTGGCCTCTCTCTCTCTCTGGTCTCTCTCTGGTCTCTCTCTGGTCTCTGCTCGACCCTGAGCCAAATACTTTTAATTTAGTTTGTGAGACCAGGAGGAGGACATGAATGATTGCACAGACCAACACTCCCCAAACCTCTGGCCCAAACTCACATGGAAAATGTGTTCTACCTGAAGATTTAAAGCTGAGCGACGTAACTTTCCAACCACAATCATGGAACTATGTGAGAAAGTCCATGTCTCTAGTTCCTGGTTCTAAACAGTTTACTTTAATCTCTTTTTTCTTGCTCTTTTAGCCTTTTTCACATCTTTAGATCGGCTTTTTCAGACTCTAGATCCAGGACTGAGAGACAAAGCCCAGAGAGAGAGACCAGAGGGAGAGACCTGAGAGAGACTAGAGACCAGAGAGAAAGCAGAGAGACAGAAAAGAGGGGGAGATCAGAGAGAGACTAGAAAGAGAGACCAGAGAGAGAGAGACCATTAACATGCGTTCTATTGACAATCACCAGAGAGAATCTCATCATGTGTGAGATTCTTACAAGGGTTTGAAGTCGTGAGGCCTCCGCCATATTGGAGGACAAGCAAACGCAGTGTGGTAGTGCCGTGCACCCATGGTCACATTTTGTGCCGTTTTTGGCTGCAGTAAAAGGGGAGACAGGGACAATCAGTTGTTTTACCGACTGCCAGCCGTCCTTACTTCACATGGCTCCAAAACAGAAGAAATCTCCAAGAAACGAGAGAGAAATGGCACAACAACAAAAAAGCAACAGCCTCCAGAGCGTCCGAATATGCTCTGATCATTTCATTTCTGCTACGTAAAATTAATTTGGTGGCAGATTTACTGTTATTCAGAAACATCCATCCATCCATCCATTTTCTACCCTTTAATCCATTTCTGGGTCACCCAAGTCTCATAGCACCAGCCCCTCACTGACCCTCTGCAGGTGGTGAGTCCACAGGAGGACGGCTGCTCTCTAAGTGTGAGCATAGCCTTGATCTTTCAGTGGGGGCTTTGGGCAAAGTGGGGTTAAGTGTCTTGCCCAAGGACACAACGACAGCAGTCATCAGTGGGAGTCGGTGGAGAAGGTGCAGAGGTGGGAATTGAACCCACGACCTTCTGGCCTTAAGGCCAATGCTCTACCAACTGAGCTACTGTCGCACCGGACCTCACCCAGCTCACCGGACCTCACCCAGCTCACCGGACCTCACCCAGCTCACCGGACCTCACCCAGCTCACTGGACCTCACCCAGCTCACCGGACCTCACCCAGCTCACTGGACCTCACCCAGCTCACTGGACCTCACCCAGCTCACTGGACCTCACCCAGCTCACCGGACCTCACCCAGCTCACCGGACCTCACCCAGCTCACTGGACCTCACCCAGCTCACCGGACCTCACCCAGCTCACTGGACCTCACCCAGCTCACTGGACCTCACCCAGCTCACCGGGCCTCACCCAGCTCACTGGACCTCACCCAGCTCACCGGGCCTCACCCAGCTCACCGGACCTCACCCAGCTCACTGGACCTCACCCAGCTCACTGGACCTCACCCAGCTCACCGGGCCTCACCCAGCTCACTGGACCTCACCCAGCTCACCGGGCCTCACCCAGCTCACCGGACCTCACCCAGCTCACTGGACCTCACCCAGCTCACCGGACCTCACCCAGCTCACCGGACCTCACCCAGCTCACCGGACCTCACCCAGCTCACCGGACCTCACCCAGCTCACTGGACCTCACCCAGCTCACCGGACCTCACCCAGCTCACCGGACCTCACCCAGCTCACTGGACCTCACCCAGCTCACCGGACCTCACCCAGCTCACCGGACCTCACCCAGCTCACCGGACCTCACCCAGCTCACCGGGCCTCACCCAGCTCACCGGACCTCACCCAGCTCACTGGGTGTCTGACTTGCCGAAGGCCAGCAGACGTGTGAACGACTGAGCCGTGCTCGGGGCAGGGTGCCTAGTACTAGTATTTATGAATGAAGTATACGGCTCCTCACAGTAGACGCAGAAAGCTCCATGGATTTGAATGTAATTTCATTATTTCCATGCTAGTGTAGCCACACATAGATCCATGGTGTATCAATAAACACAAATAACATTAAACACATTTAAATTTTAATCTGAGAATTCATTATACACATATGATTTGCTGTTCACGCTTTCATGACAAAAATACTGTTTTAATGCGACCGCAGTAAACCCTGAAGTAACCATTAACATTAATAATACATTTTGCAGTGGATCTGATTCATGGATTTAGGTTGAGTATTTATTTGGGTCACTAACTGCTGATTTATCAAACTTTTTGTTCAGTTTTCATGTAGTTCGAGAGAGTTTTAGTTTTGAAAGTCCAGTTATAAATAGCTAGCATGGCTGTTACTCGCCTCGGTTGTCCTCCAGTATGGCCGCCGTGGCAACTAGTCACATGACCGTAGAATCCCTCTATTTAGAAATAACTTTTATAAAACTCTATTCTGAAGCTAAAGTTGGGAACCTCAGCTTTTGTAAAAATACAATGTACTGCTTTGCTTTCAAATGAGCCAAACTTCCTTAGTCTCCATGACTAGCACAACACAGCTAACACAGCTAACACAGCTATGCTATCACAGGCTAACACAGGCTAACACAGGCTATCACAGGCTAACACAGGCTATCACAGGCTAACACTGGCTGTCACAGGCTGACACAGGCTGACACAGGCTATCACAGGCTGACACAGGCTGACACAGGCTATCACAGGCTAACACAGGCTATCACAGGCTGACGCAGGCTGACAGAGGCTATCACAGGCTAACACTGGCTGTCACAGGCTAACACTGGCTGTCACAGGCTAACACTGGCTGTCACAGGCTGACACAGGCTGACACAGGCTGACACAGGCTATCACAGGCTGACACAGGCTAACACAGGCTATCACAGGCTGACACAGGCTAACACAGGCTGACACAGGCTAACACAGGCTAACACTGGCTGTCACAGGCTGACACAGGCTAACACAGGCTATCACAGGCTGACACAGGCTATCACAGGCTGACACAGGCTGACACAGGCTGACACAGGCTGACACAGGCTGACACAGGCTATCACAGGCTGACACAGGCTAACACAGGCTATCACAGGCTGACACAGGCTAACACAGGCTGACACAGGCTAACACAGGCTAACACTGGCTGTCACAGGCTGACACAGGCTAACACAGGCTATCACAGGCTGACACAGGCTGACAGAGGCTAAAACAGGCTGACACAGGCTAACACAGGCTATCACAGGCTGACACAGGCTATCACAGGCTGACACAGGCTATCACAGGCTGACACAGGCTAACACAGGCTATCACAGGCTGACACAGGCTATCACAGGCTGACACAGGCTAACACAGGCTAACACAGGCTATCACAGGCTGACACAGGCTATCACAGGCTGACACAGGCTGACACAGGCTGACACAGGCTATCACAGGCTGACACAGGCTAACACAGGCTATCACAGGCTGACACAGGCTGACACAGGCTGACAGAGGCTAAAACAGGCTGACACAGGCTAACACAGGCTATCACAGGCTGACACAGGCTATCACAGGCTGACACAGGCTATCACAGGCTGACACAGGCTAACACAGGCTATCACAGGCTGACACAGGCTGACACAGGCTGACACAGGCTGACACAGGCTGACACAGGCTATCACAGGCTGACACAGGCTGACAGAGGCTGACACAAGCTAACACAGGCTATGACAGGCTGACACAGGCTAAAAAAGGCTGACACAGGCTAACACAGGTCTGTTTTTGGTTAGGTTCAAAGCTAATTTATTTCACACATGTCTTTAAATCCAGGTATTTGGCTTCCGTTGTAATCTGTACTAATCTGGTGTGAGTGGAATGGTCCAGTTTTTGAAGTCCAGATGACGGTATCTATCTGGTCTCTCTACCTGGTCTCTCTCTTTCTCTCTCTGGTCTTTCTCTGGTCTCTTTCTGGTCTCTCTCTCTCTGGTCTCTCCCTCTGCTTTCTCTCTCTGCTCTTTCTCTCCTCTCTCTCTCTCCTCTCCCTCTCTCTCCTCTCTCTGCTCTCTCTCCCCCTCTCTCTGCTCTCTCTCTTTCTCTCCTCTCTCCCTCTCTCTGCTCTCTCTCTTTCTCTCCTCTCTCCCTCTCTGATCTCTCTCGCTCTCTCTCTCTCTCTCTCTCTCTCCCTCTCTGCTCTCTCTCGCTCCCTCTCTCTCTGTTTTCTCTCTGCGCTCTCTCTCTCTCTCTCTCTCTCTCTGTTCTAATGTGTTCTGGTCCAGCCTTTGAAGTCCAGATGAAAGCAGACAGCACCTTCTCTGGTTCTTGCTGACGTCGTGTCTCTGTAAGAATGATGGCTCCAGTTTGGTGTTTGCTCGTCAAACCGTCAGAGAAACCCCGGCTTTTGGGATTTAACTTCATCTGCAGCCGTTAGAATAAAACACATGAGCTTTAGGGGCAACTAGGGACAGACCTTCACAAGTCAAAAATCACTTTCATTGTCATGTCTGATCTCTCTGGTCTCTCTCTCTGCTCTTTCCCTGGTCTCTGTCTGGTCTCTTCTCTCTGTGTGTGTGTCTCTCTCTCTTTGGTCTCTCTCTCTCTTTGGTCTCTCTCTCTCTGGTCTCTGTCTGATCTCTCTCTGGTCTCTGTCTGATCTCTCTCTTGGTCTCTCTCTCTCTCTTTGGTCTCTCTCTCCTGGTCTTTCTCTGTCTGGTCTTTCTCTGGTTCTGCTGATTCAGTCTCTGTGTAAATTATCTCATTTTGAGTCCGCGTGGGTCGGTTGTAACATTTTTGAGATTCCAGAGAAGAAGAAGGGCACATTAACCTGCACACAAAGACACTCACACACGAACACACAAACACACATAGACACACACAAACACAGACAGACACTTTCTTTTACGTAAGTCAATAGGAGCCAGAGAGAGGAGCTAAATTTCCCTATTGTGCTTCATTGAGCTAGCGCATATTCCATTAGTATTGGATCATTCCAAGACTCAGCCACGCTTCAACGTTCTTCCCCAAAATCTCACGACACAGATCAGTCATCCTGTCCTTCTTTCAGAAAATCAACCCCAAATCCTCATGTTTCCACCCCCATGCTCGGCTTGCGCAATCGATAACAAATACGTTTATGCCCCACTGTATAAAGTTAAAGAAAGGTTAACGTTAGAGTTTAGGGTACACTAATTAGCACTTAATTAGCTGTTAGCTAGTAAGGGCTTATTGTAAGTGTTACTACAGAGCCATGGTTTTTGCATTTCCATATTTCTCCTGAGTGCAGTACTTTCCCATTGCGTGTAAGAGTGCTGTGTTTACATACCTCCCCTCTGTCCTCCTGCCTCCCCCCTCTCTCCCCCTGTCTCCCCCCTGCCCCCTGGTTGCCCTGTCCCTGCCCTGAGTTTGCCCCCGACAGCTCTGCTCCTCTCAACACTGGAACAGAACGAGACATAAGTACAACTCTAGAGCGATTCCAATGATACTGATGAGGCCTCTTTAGCCGTCATCAGGTATGAGCCATAAAAGGATCGACCAATCAGAGAGCTTCGTCAGAACAATGCCCAAAGAAGAATGTTGACTCCAGCGAGCCTTTGATAAAATCAGCCTTTTCTGCATTAAAAGAGAGAGAAATCAGAGACCAGAGAGAGAGACCAGAGCAGAAAGAGAGCAGAGATAGACCACAGAGAAACAACAGTTGGACCACAGAGAGACCAGAGAGACCCCAGAGAGAGAGGCCACTCATCTAATATCAAGAACTTTCTGGTGATAGTATAGAAGTACAGCGCATTAAAGCTGCATTACCTTATTTTTGTGTTAATTAGGAAAATGCAATCCATATCCGTGCAGTGCATTGGGATATACGTTCTTTTGAAGAATAAGTAGCGCTGGTTTGTGCTGGACTGTCACTTTATTTTAGATCGAGTTTGTGACGAGAATTTGTTTCAGGACCAGATTGTGACCAATCGCAGTGGACCACTGGCCCCCACTTTCTTGAGAAAAGCCACAGGTCTCTTGTTAGCACAGACAGCTGAGGTAAACAAGCGGCGGAGGCTAACCTTAAACTTCCCGTGTATTTATTACCGGCTACTGCTTACTCAGCAAAACAGCCATCCTAAAGAAAGTCTCGTCCTCCGCGCTTCCCGGTTCTATCATTCTATGGTCACGCCATCCACGTTCAAATGTGCGATCCATGTTGTGAGACGCTAGCTCCGTAAACAACAGTGGGTGTGGGTTAGTGGGGGGCGATAGCTTCGTGGGTGCGGGGAGGGGAGGAGAAAGAGCGAAGCCAGCGCTAACTTTTGAAACCGCTGCTTCGAAATCACAAAGTCAGTTAGTGCAGCTTTAAGGTTAACACTGTTTGATATACACAAGATGGCTGCCGTCCCCTCCACTGCCTCTCCAGCCCTAGTCCTGCTCTAGTCCAGCTCTAGTCCTGTTCTCTCTCTGCGTCCGGAGTGCTTCTGGTGGCGACAGGTGCTAGAGGAAGGCGATTCGAAGTGCTAATCCTCCACAGCTGCTGAGCTTTAGGACAGCGAGTGCGAGCAAGTGTTGATTTGAGTCATTTTCAGGCTTAATTCTGTTTTTGTTCCAGTCTTTCATTAGCGCTCATCGGATACTCACTGCACGACACGCAACAGCAGAGACGAGCTAACGGCTTTCTCTCCGAGTTTGTGAATGCTCTACATGTTTTCATTTGTGTTTTACACTTGAGACAATTTTAGTTTATCTTTTCTGATTGTTTCCTGACGAGGAAAAAAATGAGAAATCGCTTTGCTATATTTCTCTAGATTTTTTTTTTCTGACCTCTCTTCCTTGTTTCTTTTTGGTCTCTGTCTGGGTTCTGTCTGGTCTCTCTCTGGTCTGTCCCTGGTCTCTCCCTGGTCTCTCTCTGATCTGTCCCTGGTCTCTCTCTGATCTGTCCCTGGTCTCTCTCTGGTCTGTCTCTGGTGTCTCTCTGGTCTGTCTCTGGTGTCTCTCTGGTCTGTCTCTGGTGTCTCTCTGGTCTCTATCTGGCCTCTATCTCGTCTCTATCTGGCCTCTATCTCGTCTCTATCTGGCCTCTCTCTGGCCTCTCTCTGGTCTCTCTCTGGTCTCTCTCTGGCCTCTCCCTGGTCTCTCTCTGGTCTCTCTCTGGCCTCTCCCTGGTCTCTCTCTGGTCTCTGACATGTGAGCGCTGATATGATTGATGAGAACACGTGTTATGAGGCTGTCGCACATTTATGGTCTTCATTCTTCAATTTAAGCTTGACCCGGTCTTGACCCGGTCCTGACCCGGTCCTGACCCGGTCCTGACCCGGTCCTGACCCGGTCCTGACCTAGACTTGACCTAGACCGGTGTCAGTTTGAGTCAGGGGCCGTTCATTACCCGCAGAAACATGTCAAAGAGACGTCTTCATTTCAGATCAGCAGCTGTGGAACGTTCACAGACTGTACACAGATGGACTATGCTAACGCTAGCTCAACAAAGCCCAACAGGGAAGTGCTCGTGGAGGAAGTTTGGCTTCTCTCTCTGGTTCCTATTGACTTATATGTAAACATAAACTCCTAGCTCAGTGACTGTTTCTGTCACACTCACTCTGGTGTCTCTCGCTGGTCCCTCTTTGGTCTCTCTCGGGTCTCTCTCGCTGGTCTCTCTCTGGTCTCTCTCGCTGGTCCCTCACTGGTCTCTCTTTGTCTCTCTCTGGTCAGTCTCTGATCTTTCTCTGGTCTATCTCTGGTCTCTCTCTCCTGGTCTCTCTCTCTCTCTCTGCCTCTCCTGGTCTCTCTCTGGTCTCTCTCTCCTGGTCTTTTGCTTTCTGTTCTCTCTCTCCCTGCCTCTCTGGTCTCTCTCTGGTCTCTCTTTGGTCTCCCATGGTCTCCTTCTGGTCTCTCCCTGGTTTTTAATCATTCTTCCCCATTCCCAGAACCGCTTAGCGTGACTCCTGCTAACTCCCAGATGCTAAGTGTTGTTTTGGTCACTTGGTGGCAGCTCCTAATCTCCTCATTATCTCTTGTCGCGTCTTAATTTGTGAGTTTGTAGAAGTGAGTGTGGTTTGGCACCGAGACAGATGATCCAGATTCTGCTCTGGGTGAAGTTAAGAAAATAAGTCATTTGTAATCTCATAAACCACCGTCGTGAGGGAGGAAGCCACACTCGGCCAATCAGAGGAGGCCGAGGTCTGAGGCTGGATGTGATTGGAGCAGAAACAAAAGAAAATATGAAAGTTTATTCAATTAAAATGTGGATTTACAGTGCCTTGCGAAAGTATTCGGCCCCCATTGAACCTTTCAACATTTCGCCACATTTCAGGCTTCAAACATAAAGATGTAAAAATTAAAAAAAATTGTCAAGAATCAACAAGTGGGACACAATCGTGAAGTGGAACGAAATGTATTGGATAATTTAAACTTTTTTAACAAATAAAAAACTGGGGCGTGCAATATTATTCGGCCCCCTTGCGCTACTACTTTGTAGCGCCACCTTTTGCTGCAATTACAGCTGCAAGTCGCTTGGGGTATGTCTCTATCAGTTTTGCACATCGAGAGACTGGAATTCTTGCCCATTCTTCCTTGCAAAACAGCTCGAGCTCAGTGAGGTTGGATGGAGAGCGTTTGTGAACAGCAGTCTTCAGCTCTTTCCACAGATTCTCGATTGGATTCAGGTCTGGACTTTGACTTGGCCATTCTAACACCTGGATACGTCTATTTGTGAACCATTCCATTGTAGATTTGGCTTTATGTTTTGGATCATTGTCCTGTTGGAAGATAAATCTCCGTCCCAGTCTCAGGTCTTTTGCAGACTCCAACAGGTTTTCTTCTCCATCCATCTTCCCTGTCCCTGCTGAAGAAAAGCAGGCCCAAACCATGATGCTGCCACCACCATGTTTGACAGTGGGGATGGTGTGTTCAGGGTGATGAGCTGTGTTGCTTTTACGCCAAACATATCGTTTTGCATTGTGGCCAAAAAGTTCGATTTTGGTTTCATCTGACCAGAGCACCTTCTTCCACATGTTTGGTGTGTCTCCCAGGTGGCTTGTGGCAAACTTTAAACAAGACTTTTTATGGATATCTTTGAGAAATGGCTTTCTTCTTGCCACTCTTCCATAAAGGCCAGATTTGTGCAGTGCACGACTGATTGTTGTCCTATGGACAGACTCTCCCACCTCAGCTGTAGTTATCTGCAGTTCATCCAGAGTGATCATGGGCCTCTTGGCAGCATCTCTGATCAGTCTTCTCCTTGTTTGAGATGAAAGTTTGGAGGGACGGACGGGTCTTGGTAGATTTGCAGTGGTCTGATACTCCTTCCATTTCAATATAATTGCTTGCACAGTGCTCCTTGAGATGTTTAAAGCTTGGGAAATCTTTTTGTATCCAAATCCGGCTTTAAACTTCTCCACAACAGTATCTCGGACCTGCCTGGTGTGTTTCTTTGTCTTCATGGTTCTCTCTGCGCTTTAAATAGAACCCTGAGACTATCAAAGAGCAGGTGCATTTATACGGAGACTTGTTTACACACAGGTGCATTCTATTTATCATCATCAGTCATTTAGGACAACATTGGATCATTCAAAGATCCTCACTGAACTTCTGGACTGAGTTTGCTGCACTGAAAGTAAAAGGGCCGAATAATATTGCACGCCCCACTTTTCAGTTTTTTATTTGTAAAAAAAGTTTAAGTTATCCAATAAATGTTGTTCCACTTCATGATTGTGTCCCACTTGTTGTTGATTCATGACAAAAAATTAAAATTTTATATCTCTGTTTGAAGCCTGAAATATGGCAAAATGTTGAAAGGTTAAAAGGGGCCGAATACTTTCGCAAGACACTGTAAATGGTTCAAATCTGAGAGAGACCAGAGAGAGGGACCAGAGAGAGAGACCAGAGAGAGACGAGACAGAGAGAGACCAGAGAGAGGCCAAAAGGGGACCAGAGAGACTAGAGGAGAGGCCAGAAAGAGACCAGGGAGAGAAAAAAGAGAGACCAGGAGGGGCCAGAGAGAGAGAAACCACAGAGAGACAGAAACCAGAAAATCACCTGAGAAGAACCAAGGAGCAGCTAGAAGGTCCTGGGTTCGAATCCCGGCCGGACCAGGGCCTTTCTGAGTGGAGTTTGCATGTTCTCCCCGTGTCTGCGTAGGTTTCCTCCGGGTACTCCGGTTTCCCCTACCACTAAAAATATGTACAATAGGTCTGGCATGCGCCTCCTGTTCGGCGACCCCGCTCCCATCTCTGTGTGGAGTGAGAGGACAAGTGCCCAAAAAATAACAAATTGTAAACCACTTTGTGACTCTGGTCTGTGAAAGGCGGTATATAAATAAAGCTTACTTACTTACTTACTTACATCTAAGTCAACAGAAGCCAGAGAGAGGGGCCAAACATCAGCATTGTCCATCTGTGTACAGTCTATACTTTCAGATTGCCAGTTTAATGTAAGTTAATGCTAGGGTCTTATGCGGTAAAGCAGGTGGTATAGTTGCCCTCACACTGACACCGGTCTCATTATGGTCATTATTTAATGGTTGAATGTAAAGCTTCTTATAAAGTGGCACAGATGGACTTTAAGATTAGCACAAGACGCAATTCCGGTTATTTCTGTAGTTTCTTTTCAAATGGATCTAATGTTGTGTCCTGATCCCTTCCTTCTCTCACAGCTGTTTAAAACTGTACAATGAGTTCTTTGGATTCAAGAACTCTTTAAAAGCAGTTTTTTTTTATCTTCCCAAAGCACAAAGACAAGGGAGGTTTAATTGTATAGCACTGTTCATACAAAGTGCTTTCTGGTCTCTCTCTGGTCTCTCTCTCTGGTCTCTCTCTGGTCTCTCTCTGGTCTCTCTCTGGTCTCTCTCTGGTCTCTCTCTGGTCTCTCTCTGGTCTCTCTCTCTGGTCTCTCTCTGGTCTTTCTCTGGTCTCTCTCTGGTCTCTCTCTCTGGTCTCTCTCTGGTCTCTCTCTGGTCTCTCTCTGGTCTCTCTCTGGTCTCTCTCTCTGGTCTCTCTCTGGTCTCTCTCTGGTCTCTCTCTGGTCTCTCTCTCTGGTCTCTCTCTGGTCTCTCTCTGATCTCTCTCTCTGGTCTCTCTCTGGTCTCTCTCTGGTCTCTCTCTCTGGTCTCTCTCTGGTCTCTCTCTGGTCTCTCTCTGATCTCTCTCTCTGGTCTCTCTCTGGTCTCTTTCTGGTCTCTCTCTGGTCTCTCTCTGGTCTCTCTCTGGTCTCTCTCTGGTCTCTCTCTGGTCTCTCTCTCTGGTCTCTCTCTGGTCTCTCTCTGGTCTCTCTCTCTGGTCTCTCTCTGGTCTCTCTCTGGTCTCTCTCTCTGGTCTCTCTCTGGTCTCTCTGGTCTCTCTCTGGTCTCTCTCTGGTCTCTCTCTCTGGTCTCTCTCTGGTCTCTTTCTGGTCTCTCTCTGGTCTCTCTCTGGTCTCTCTCTAGTCTCTCTGGTCTCTCTATCTGGTCTCTCTCTCTCTGGTCTCTCTCTGGTCCCTCTCTCTGGTCTCCCCCTGGTCCCTCTCTCTCTCTCCGTTTTTTCTCTGGTCTCTCTTTGGTCTCTCTGGTCTCTCTCGGTCTCGCTCTGGTCTTTTATTGCATCAGTTCAATAGCAGCTCATGCATTAGTGACATTTCAAAGTTTCCAAAGCTATAAATAAGTTTTTGTGTGGCGCCAATAACAAGCAGAGAGACAACAGCTAAATCAATACGTTTCATTTGTGTCTAAACGTATTTAAAGCTCAGGTACCTAAGTTTTTCTTCCAATACAATCGCTGTGTTTTGTCTCATTAAGGTAATACTTTAAGAGGAAATCAGACCAGAACATGTCGTCTTCATCTTATAAGAAAACATGTTAACTCTAGGTCGTTGTTTGACTCTTTGGACTGAGAGAGAGACTAGAGAGAGAGAGACTAGAGAGAGACCAGAGAGAGACCAGAGAGAGAGACCAGGGAGAGACCAGGGAGAGACCAGAGAGAGACCAGAGAGAAAGAGACCAGGGAGAGCCTAGAGAGAGAGACCAGAGAGAGAGCCCAGAGTAAGACCAGAGAGAGACCAGACTAAGACCAAATAGAGAGCAGAGAGAGAGAGACAGAGAAAGACCAGAGAGAAACCAGAAAGACGTTAAAGAGAGACCAGAAAGAGGCCAGAGAGAGAGTCCAGACTGAGAACAATGAGAGAGAGACCCACAATAGACCAGCCGTCGTCTCTCTCCTCGTTATTTACGCTGAAGCTTATTTTTAGCTTCGGAAACTTCACTTTGTCCCTGATGGTGCAGCGGCTGCGATGGTTGTACTATCGACTCCTGCGCTGTCGCACCAGCAGAGCCTCGCCCTCGTTAATCCACAGACTCTGCGCTAATTGCCCGCGATCGTCAACTTCATCGATTATGTGGCGAGACAGAATCTCGGACACCGGATCCACCTCTGTCCAGAAACACGTCAATGTGAAACCAGAGGAAGTCACAGCAGCACAGTCTGTTATGGTTTCACTGAGAGGGAGAGAGGAGATGTGTCCAGGGAGAGGAGAGAGAGAAGGGGGAGAGAGGAGAGAGAGGGAGACAGAGGGAGACCAGACACAGACCAGAGAGAGAGAGAAGGGGGAGAGAGGAGAGAGAGGGAGACAGAGGGAGACCAGACACAGACCAGAGAGAGAGAGAAGGGGGAGAGAGGAGAGAGAGGGAGACCAGAGAGAGACCAGAGACAGACCAGAGAGAGAGAAGAGGGAGAGAGGGAGACAGAGGGAGACCAGACACAGACCAGAGAGAGAGAGAAGGGGGAGAGAGGAGAGAGAGGGAGACCAGAGACCGACCAGAGACCGACCAGAGAGAGAGAGAAGGGGGAGGAGGAAAGAGAGGGAGACCAGAGAGAGACCAGAGACAGACCAGAGGGAGAGAGAAGGGGGAGAGAGGAGAGAGAGACCAGTGAGAGACCAGAGAGATGCCAGAGATAGACCAGAGAGACCAGTGAGAGTGGCCAGAGAGAAGGGGGAGAGAAGAGGAGAGAGAGAAGGGAGGTAGAGAGGAGAGAGGGAAGGGGGAGAGATGGGAGAGACTAGAGAGAGACCAGAGAAAGAGTGAGGCCAGAGGGAGAGACCAGATAGAGAGACTAGAGAGACCAGAACAAGAACAGAGGGAGACCAGTGAGAGAGACTAGAGAGAGACCAGATAGAAATACCAGAAAGAGACCACGGAGAGACCAGGGAGAGACCTCGGATACTGGATCCACTTTTTCTTGTTGGCAAAAAAGTCAATTTGAAATAAGAGCAAGTGCAGCAGCAGTGGAGTCGTGGTGAGAACAGCGTCTTGGGAGCGCCGCGGCTGCTATCGACTCGTGAGAGAGGGTGAGAGTGGGGGGGAGGAGGGGGGAGGAGGGGGGAGGGAGGGGGGAGGGAGGGTGAAGATCAGGTTCAGCGGAGTGTGGAGGATGTCATCAGATCAGCACTTTTACAGCAAGATCTTGTCAACCAGGGTTTAATCTACTCTACTGGTGTCAACCTCTGTCACATGGTACTGACACATGGTACCGACACATGGTACCGTCACAGACCAGAGAGAGACCAGGTCCTTCTTTAGTCCCTCTTGGTCCTGGTTCTGTCCAGGCCGAGCTGGTACTAAAGTGTTCTAACTGACGGTGCTGCTGGAAGCCATGGTTACCAAGGAATTTCCTGTGAGTGTCCTGGTTTGTTGTGGGTAAGTTACTGGTTTTGGCACCAGCAACTGAAGCGAAACCATCTTGTGATCACCAGCTTTATGTAATTAGGACTTTATCAGAATCACACGGCTCTCATTTCACACCAGAACCACACAGTCTGAACTACTCTACTCTACTCTACTCTACTCTACTCTACTCTACTCTACTCTACTCTACTCTACTCTACTCTAGATATCTGGTCTCTCTCTCAGGCCTCTTTCACCCGTCTGTCACTCTTTTGTGTCTCTCTCTGGTCTCTCTCTTGCTCTCTCTCTCTCTCTCTCTCTCTTGCTCTCTCTCTCTCTCTCTCTCTCTCAGGTCTCTCTCTCTTTCTTTCTCTCAGATCTAACTCTCCTGGCTCTCTCTCTGGTTTCTCTTTCTTTCTCTCCCAGATGTCTCTCTCAAGGCTCGCTCTCTAGTCTCTCTCTCAGGTCTCTCTCTCAGATCTTTCTCTCCTGGCTCTCTCTCTGGTCTCTCTCTCTCTCTCCCAGATGTCTCTCTCTCTCTCTCTCTCTCTCTCTCTCTCTCTCTCTCTCTCTCTCTCTCTCTCTCTCAGGTCTCTCTCTCTGGCCTCTCTCTTTCGCCCTGCTTACATCGATTCCATTACACAGTTGCATTATTTTTGGTCTGTAAATCCTGTCCCCATCTCCTGAACTTCGTCTACACTTTAGTTTCTCTCTGTTTCATATCGACACGGGATCAGATCAAACTCATCTTTCTGTATCTGCAGCTGGTTTAGTTTTCCTCTTGTTCTGACCCGTGTCATCCAAACGTGTGAGAGAGCGGATGTGGCTTCCATCGATCGCCCACTGTCTCCAGCTCTGCTCCCTCTCCGTCTGTCGCCTCTCAGATTCATACACCTCAGACCAGGTCTCTCTCCGGTCTCTCTATGGTCTCTCTCTTTTGTCTCTCTCTAGTCTCTCCCTTGTCTCTCTCTGGTCTGTCCCTGGTCTCTCTCTCTGGTCTCTCCCTTGTCTCTCTCTGGTCTGTCTCTGGTCTCTCCCTTGTCTCTCTCTGGTCTCTCTCTGGTCTCTCCCTTGTCTCTCTCTGGTCTCTCTCTAGTCTCTCATTGGTCTCTCCCTTGTGTCTCTCTGGTCTCTCTCTGGTCTCTCTCTAGTCTCTCTTTGATCTTTCTCTCGTCTCTCTCCAATCTTTTTCTGGTGTCTCTCCTCTCTCTCTTTTCTCTCTGTGGTCTCTCCCTCTCTGGACTCTCTCCCTCTCTGGTCTCTCTCTTGTCTCTCTCTCTCTTGTCTCTCTCTCTCTGGTCTCTCTCTCTCTGGTCTCTCTCCCTCTCTGGTCTCTCTCTCTGGTCTCTCTCTTGTCTCTCTCCCTGCCCTCTCTCTGTTTTATACTCTGTTCTCTGGTATCTCTCTGGTCTCTCTCTCTCTCTGGTCTATCGTCATTTGTATGTATTTATTCTAACGTCACATGAAAATACAGGGTAAATTATCTCCACAGACTAGAGCTACTACTTCTAATAAGTCATCATTTGTAACGGACAAAAACAATGATTTTCTACACTGGGTGATGTCACATTCTCTCCAACACTGCATCGGTCACAGCCTCTCCTCTTCATCCTCTTCATCGATCTGCTCTACCTCCAGATGTGGTGTTGTGAAGGCGATGTCGGGCAGCTGTAAACACTGAGCAACACACACTTTAGTCTCTCTCTGCTCTCTCTCTGGTCTCTTTCTCTCTTGGGTCTTTCTGATCTCAAACTGGTCTTCTCTCTGGTCTGTCTCTCTGGTCTTTCTCTCTCTGGTGTCTCTCTGGTATCTTTCTCTGGTCTCTCCCTGCTCTCTCTCTCTGGTGTCTCTCTGGTCCCTCTCTAATCTCTAGTCTCTCTCTAGTCTCTCTCTGGTCTCCCTCTTTCTCTCTGGTTTCTCTGTTCTCTCTTCCTGCTCTCTTTCTGCTCCCTCTCTCTGGTCTCGCTCTGGTCTCTCTCTGGTCTCACACATGGTCCAGGCAGAGAACTGTGTCCCTCTGGTCTCAGATTTCCATAATGTGATGGACTTTGATCCGTGGTGTCCAGTGTCCCACACACACGCTGTTTTATTAGCACAACGATCGCTCAGGGGATCTCCGGTTCACGAGCGCCTGTCTCACAAACACACACACACACACAAATAAACACACACACACACACACACATAAACAGACACAATCACAGCTGAAAAGGGAATTAAATGTATTTGGGTTTTTAATAAAGATAATCAGGTGATTTACTATGAGAGATCAGAGGAAGAGAGACCAGAGAGAGGGATCAGAGGAAGAGAGACCAGAGAGAGAGATCAGAGAGAGATCAGAGGAAGAGAGACCAGAGAGAGGGATCAGAGGAAGAGAGACCAGAGAGAGAGATCAGAGAGAGATCAGAGGAAGAGAGACCAGAGGAAGAGAGACCAGAGAGAGAGATCAGAGGAAGAGAGACCAGAGAGAGACCAGAGGAAGAGAGACCAGAAAGAGAGATCAGAGAGAGATCAGAGGAAGAGAGATCAGAGGAAGAGAGACCAGAGAGAGACCAGAGAGAGAGAGATCAGAGGAAGAGAGACCAGAGGAAGAGAGACCAGAAAGAGAGATCAGAGGAAGAGAGACCAGAGAGAGACCCGAGGAAGAGAGACCAGAGAGAGACCAGAGGAAGAGAGACCAGAGAGAGACCAGAGGAAGAGAGATCAGAGAGAGATCAGAGGAAGAGAGATCAGAGGAAGAGAGACCAGAGAGAGACCAGAGGAAGAGAGACCAGAGAGAGAGAGATCAGAGAGAGAGAGATCAGAGAGAGAGATCAGAGGAAGAGAGACCAGAGAGAGACCAGAGGAAGAGAGACCAGAAAGAGAAATCAGAGGAAGAGAGATCAGAGGAAGAGAGACCAGAGAGAGACCAGAGGAAGAGAGACCAGAAAGAGAGATCAGAGGAAGAGAGACCAGAGAGAGACCAGAGGAAGAGAGACCAGAGAGAGAGAGATCAGAGGAAGAGAGACCAGAAAGAGAGATCAGAGAGAGATCAGAGGAAGAGAGATCAGAGAGAGAGATCAGAGAGAGATCAGAGGAAGAGAGACCAGAGGAAGAGAAGAGACCAGAGAGAGAGATCAGAGGAAGACAGACCAGAGAGAGACCAGAGGAAGAGAGACCAGAAAGAGAGATCAGAGAGAGATCAGAGGAAGAGAGATCAGAGGAAGAGAGACCAGAGAGAGACCAGAGGAAGAGAGACCAGAAAGAGAGATCAGAGAGAGATCAGAGGAAGAGAGACCAGAGAGAGACCAGAGAGAGAGAGATCAGAGAGAGAGACCAGAGGGAGACCAGAGAGAGAAATACCACAGAGAGAGAGACCAGAGAGAGAGAGACCAGAGGGATACCAGAGAGAGAGGGTTGCTGAGTGACTTTCTCTGTTCTGATCTAAAGATGTGACAGAGACAGAACAGTTTTGGGACCAGGAATCATGTGGGTTTAATACATAGTTTATTTGTTGTTGTTTGAAAGTTACGTCCCCCAGCTTTAAATTTCGGTCTGTTGCGGCACAGAGTGTGTTTGTCTCATGCTGTTGTTGTTGTTGAAGTGAAACTCAAAGCCGATGACGGACGACAGTTATAATTGTTTTTCTCGCTCTTCCACATGTGTTAATCCCCAACAACAGCAGCCCAATCACCAGCACGTCCTGCGGAGCCAAAAGCAGGATTATCACCACCCTCTGGTCTCTCTCTGGTCTCTCTCTGGTCTTTCTCTCTGGTCTCGCTCTTGTCTCTCTCTGGTCCATCTCTGGTCTTGCTTTGGTCTCTCTCTCTCTCGTTCTCTGGTCTCTCTCTGATTTCTCTCTGGTCTGTCTCTGGTCTCGCTCTCTGGTCTCGCTCTGATCTCTGGTCTTTTTCTCTAGTCTATCTCCGGTCTCTCCCTAGTCTCTCTCTGGTCTCTCTCTGGTCCCTCTCTCTTAGAGTCTACATCCTGGCTCCAGCTCAGTATGGGTGTGGAGGGGGAGATGGGGGAGTGCAGGGGGTAGAAGTGATGCATGATGGGAGTTAGATACCTCTGGTTGTGTTTCTCTCGCCTCAGTCTCTATGTGGCGCCACTGGAGGTTAAGATCTTTAGCTTCAGAGATTTAACCCTCCTTAATCTGCCCCCTGCCGCTAAGACGGCAGCGGCTAGCTTTAGCGCCTTTAGCCTCTTTAGCCTCTTTAGCCGCTTTAGCGCGCAAGCTATCGCCGGCCTGGGTCTGCGTCACATGTGGACACCAGTAAACAGCTCATTATGAACCTTATGTTGTTTTCCCACATTCTTTAGAGAAATGTTTACAATCCTAAAAACTCTCTGGTCTCTCTCTGGTCTTACTTTGGTCTCTTTCTTTGGTCTTTCTCTGGTCTCTCCCCTGTTTTTTTCTAGTCTTTCTCTGGTCTCTCTCTGGTCTCTCTCTGTTCTCTCTCTGGTCTCTCTCTGGTCTCTCTCTGGTCTCTCACTGTTCTCTCTCTGGTCTCTCTCTGGTCTCTCTCTGGTCTCTCTCTGTTCTCTCTCTGGTCTCTCTCTGGTCTCTCTCTGGTCTCTCTCTGGTCTCTCTGGTCTCTCTCTGGTCTCTCTCTGTTCTCTCTCTGGTCTCTCTCTGGTCTCTCTCTGGTCTCTCTCTGGTCTTTTTCTGGTCTCTCTCTTAATAACAACACACAAATTAGGATAACATTATTATTTATGAATGAAATTACACTTAATAGACTCCACAAAGATGTTCCGACCAGAAAATCTGCATGTTGAGAGACCAGCGAGAGACCAGAGAGAGAGAGACCAGAGAGAGAGACCAGAGAGAGACCACAGAGAGAGAGACCAGAGAGAGAGACCTGAGATAGACCTGAGAGAGACCAGAGAGAGACCTGAGAGAGACCAGAGAGAGACCTGAGAGAGACCAGAGTGAGACCAGAGAGAGAGACCTGAGAGAGACCTGAGAGAGACCAGAGAGAGACCTGAGAGAGACCTGAGAGAGACCTGAGAGAGACCAGAGAGAGACCAGAGAGAGACCAGAGAGAGACCAGAGAGAGACCAGAGAGAGACCAGAGAGAGACCAGAGAGAGACCAGAGAGAGACCAGAGAGAGACCAGAGAGAGACCAGAGAGAGACCAGAGAGAGACCAGAGAGAGACCAGAGAGAGACCAGAGAGAGACCAGAGAGAGACCAGAGAGAGACCAGAGAGAGACCAGAGAGAGACCTGAGAGAGACCTGAGAGAGACCTGAGAGAGACCAGAGAGAGACCAGAGAGAGACCAGAGAGACCTGAGAGAGACTGAGAGAGACCTGAGAGAGACCTGAGAGAGACCAGAGAGAGACCAGAGAGAGACCAGAGAGAGACCAGAGAGAGACCAGAGAGAGACCAGAGAGAGACCTGAGAGAGACCAGAGAGAGACCAGAGAGAGACCAGAGAGAGACCAGAGAGAGACCAGAGAGAGACCAGAGAGAGACCAGAGAGAGAACCAGAGAGAGACCAGAGAGAGACCAGAGAGAGACCTGAGAGAGACCTGAGAGAGACCAGAGAGAGACCAGAGAGAGACCAGAGAGAGACCGGACAGAGACCAGAGAGAGACAGCTATTAACTTCACAAATCAAGTGTCCGACAGCTGCGTGTGCCGAATCCCCGCTGAGCAAATTTGTACAATTATCCACACCTCCCCCTCCCTCCTCTTCCCCCCAGGTCCCATCATGCTTCTCTTCAACCCCCTACTCACCCCCTTCTCCCCCTTCACTCACACTGAGGATGGATTTAGACTCTTAAAGCTGAGGAACCAAACTTTTCTTTCCATAAAAAACATGTTATTTGTCCCAATAGAAAGAGTAGCTGTAAGATATGGTGATAATCAGACTAGTGACTCGGACAAGACACAGGCCCCAAAACTCTCTGACCATAGAAAGACCAGAGAGAAGCCAGAGAGAAAGACCAGAGGGAGAGACCAGAGAGAGAGACCAGAGAGAGAAACCAGAGAGAGAGAGACCAGAGAGAGAAACCAGAGAGAGCGCAGAGAGAAAGAGCAGAGAGAGAACAGTGAGAAAGAGAAAGGGAGAGAAACTGAATAGAGAGAGAGAGAGAGAGAAGAGTCTTCTGGTCTCTTTCTGCTCTCTTTTTATGGTCCTTCTCCAGTCTCTCTCTCTGTGTTCTCCCTCTCTCTCTCCCTTTCTCTCTCTGCTCTTTCTCTCTGGTCTCTCTCTGGTCTCTCTCTCTGGTCTCTCTCTGGTCTCTCCTCTTCTCTCTTTCTGTTCTCAAATATCTCTCTGGTCTCTCTCTCTCTCCCTCTCCCACTCTCTCTTTCTGTCTCTCTCGATCTCAGCTCTCTCTCTGGTCTCTCTGCTCTCTCTCTCTGCTCTCTCTCTCTGCTCTCTCTCTGCTCTCCCTCTCTCTCTCTCTCTCTCTCCCTATCTCACTCAGGTGCCTATCGTAACATAAAGTACACATGTAATAGTTTAGTTGTAAAAACCTCCTGCAGTTTATCTTCTGATCTTGTTTCCGGAATCCTCCAAAACCTACATCTGATACAACAAGAGTCTGAGGAAGTGGTTCAAACCAGAGCCACGTGTGTTTGTGTGTGCGTGTGCGTGTGTGTGTTGTGTAAGTGTGTGCGTGTTGTGTAAGTGTGTGCGTGTGTGTGTCTGTGTGTTGTGTAAGTGTGTGTGTGCCTCGTTGGTGTGTAATGAAGAGTGGATTGACGCTGTGACTGAACCTCAGTTCCACAAAAAGTGTTTACATCAAGTTAAAGCTGAGGTATCTAACTTTCAGACCACAGAAGATAAAATATATGTTTTGGCCTCTGTCCCATCTGTCAGTTCTTTGGGGTTGGTCTCTCTCTGGTCTCTCTCTGGTCTTTCTCTGGTCTCTCTCTGGTCCTTCTCTGGTCTCTCTCTGGTCTCTCTCTGCTCTCTCCTTGCTCTCTTTATGGTCTCTCTCCTTGCTCTCTCTTTCTGCTCTCTCTCTTCTCTCCCTCTGCTCTCTCTCTTCTCCCCTTCATCTCTCTCTCTGGTCTCTCTTCTCTCTCTGGTCTCTGGTCTCTCTCTGCTCTCTCTCTTCTCTCCCTCTGCTCTCTCTCTTCTCCCCTTCATCTCTCTCTCTGGTCTCTCTTCTCTCTCTGGTCTCTGGTCTCTCTCTGCTCTCTCTCTACTCTCCCTCTGCTTGCTCTCTTCTCTCCTTTATCTCTCTGGTCTCTCTCTTCTCTCTTTCTAATCTCTCTCTCTGCTCTCTCTCTCTGATCAAACCCTCACACACATTGCTAACTGTCTCTCCCGTCCCTCTCATTACGTTCCATTCAGTTCATATATGTTCTGTGTTCCCCCTGACGGAGCGGCTATGACAGCTCCCTTCAGCTAATGCAGTTACCCCCCTCCTCCCCGCGCGGCTGTCAATAACACTGAGGCCTCACCCACTTCTATGAGACATGACACTCTCTCATGTTTACTGCAGAGCCACTTTAGATCCTTCTCTGATCCATAAACCTCTTTCTGGTCTGTCTCCAGCTGGTCCCTGGGTTCCAATAAATGTAGTTGATAAAAATGTACTGGATAAACGGCATTGTCCTCATTCTGGAAAGTTTATGTGTATAGCACAGTTCATACACGAGGGAATTCAAAGTGCGGAACAAAACAAGAAAAGAATCATTATCATCACACATAGATAATCACGGAGCATTAAACAGACTGAAGATAAAACCTCCACTTGTATGTCCAGCTCTGGTCTCTTTCTGGTCTCTCTCTCTGGTCTCTCTCTCTCTCTCTGGTCTCTCTTTCTCTGGTCTCCCCTCTCTGGTCTCTCTCTCTAGTCTCTCACTGGTCTCTCTTTCTCTAGTCTCTCACTGGTCTCTCTTTCTCTGGTCTCTCTCTCTAGTCTCTTTATAGTCTCCATCTCTGGTCTCTTTCTCTGGTCCCTCTCTCCTCTCTCTCTGCTCTCTCTCTTGTTTCTCTCGCTGGTCTTCCTCTTTGGTCTCTCTAGGCTTTCTCTGGTCTCCACCGTTTTGATCTCTCTCTAGTCTCTCGCTGTTCTCTCTCTGGTCTCTCTCTGGTCTCTCTCTTTCTGGTCCTTCGCTCTACTCTTTGTACATATAATATTGTGACGACAGAGGATAAAAACACAAACAGTTTTAGATCCAGGACTTCTATCGATAGTTCCATCGTTGTACTCATTACCTCCTAACTGTTGTAAAGTTACGGACCCCAGCTTTAAATACCATGAGTACCTGGCTCCAAACGTGACACAGGAAGCCCCACTTAGTCCCCTCTTATGTTCCTCCGTTTGTTTAGTTTGTGCGCCGGTCTTTCTTCCGCTCCAGCGTGTGTCGTGGCTAAAAGTCTCCGTTTTATTGCCGTGTTTTGTGTGGTCCCAGTAAAAACACTCTGGATTTATGGACTTTGGCTTTAAAACACGGCGGCCATTTTGGACGTTTTAATAAGGATTCTCTCTCTGGTCTAACTCTGATTCTTCTCTCTCTCTCTCTCTCTTTCTGTTCTCTCTCTTTCTATCTGTCTCTCTTTCTCGTCTCTCTCTTTGTTTAATCTCTGTTCTATCGTTCTGTTCTCTTTGTCTCTCTCTAGTTTCTCTATTTGTTCTCTCTCTGTTCTCCCTCTGGTCTCTCTCTCTGTCTCTCTCTTTCTAGTCTCTCTTTCTCATCTTTCTCTCTGTCTCTCTCTAGTGTCTTTCTTTGTTCTCTCTCTCCTTCTGGTCTCTCTCTCTCTGATCTTTGTCTCTCCCTCTTGTCTCTCTCTCTTTCCTCTCTCTCGTCTCTCTCTCTCTCTCCTTCTGGTCTCTCTCTCGCTCCTTTCTCTCTCTTGTTTTTCTCTCCCTCTGTTCTCTCTCTCTTGTCTCTCTCTCCCTTTGGTCTCTCTCTTGTCTCTCTCCCTCTGGTCTCTCTCTCTCTCTTGTCTCTCTCTCCCTTTGGTCTCTCTCTTGTCTCTCTCTCCCTCTGGTCTCTCTCTCTCTAATCTATCTTCTCAGTTTAAGTTTCATACAATACATTAACATACACTATTATAAGAATCAGATTCCCAATCCATCCACAAACATTTTCCGACCAGAAATCCTCTGATCTCGCTTCTTCCGAGTCTCGCTGAACGGTCTCAGTCTAATCCACCGTTTAATTCCACCAAACACAAATTGAATTTAGTTTTTCTTTCATCTCGTCCTCTCCGTGATCCTCAAACACATAATGTAAAACGACAACTCCACTTCCTTTCATTGACTCCTCTTGTCAGACGTCCACTCGCTCTGTCTCGTTATGATCTCGTTTTTATACTGAACCAATATTTTAACCCTCCTGCTCCTGTCCGCTCTCTTTGTTGCCAAATCGAATGAGTGGATTTTCCCAGGTGCATTCGGACTGTTGTGCAAAAGCAAAGTGGGAGGATTGGATTAAGTCTGAATATGAAAGAGCAGTTAGGAGAGGGACCATCAGAGGGACCCTCAGAGGACTAGCTGAGGACCTCTCTGTGATGTCTCTCTCTGGTCTCTCTCTCTCTGGTCTCTCTCGCTCTCTGTGTATGAAAGAGTAGATAGGAGGGGTACCATAAAAGGATTAGCAGAGACACATACATATCGCACATTATTATTACGGTATTTCCATTTGGTTGTGTCTTGTCTCTGGTCTCTCTCTCTCTGATGTCTCTGGTCTCTCTCTTTCTCTACTGTCTCTCTGGTGTCTCCCTGGTCTCTCTCTCGGGTCTCTCTGTTCTCTCTCTTCTTTATATTTCTCTCCCTCTGGTGTCTCTCTTTCTGGTCTCCATCTTGTCTCTCTCTTCTCTATCTTTCTCTCCTTCTGGTCTCTCTCTCCCTCTGGTCTCTCTCTGGTCTTTTTCTCTGGTCTCCCTCTGGTATCTCACTCTTCCCCTCTGGTCTCTCTCAGGTCTCTATCTTTCTCTCCTTCTGGTCTTTCTCTCTGGTCTCTCTCTGGTCTCTCTCTGGTCTCTCTCTCTCTCCCTCTGGTTTCTCTCCTCTCTCTAGTCCAAAACACATTTACGCCTCTGCTTTAACACCAGCTGAGTTCCACTGAGTTCTAATAGACCACATGATAAACCATGCACACTCTTTGCTCTGCTCTCTCCCTTCCTCCCCTTCCTCCCCCTCCTCCACCCTCCTCTGTGCGTCCTAAACAGCGGTGCGGGACACATTAGCGGCTCGAGGTGTTGCGCTCAAATGGAACAGTGTTATTTCCAGGAACGCAGCGGTTTCACAGACGGGAATCTTTCCTTTTGGATCCACAGAGACTCAGACTCTGTTTATGAAGAGGAGAGAGTGGAGAGAGACCAGAGAGAGACCAGAGAGAGACCAGAGAGAGACCAGAGAGAGACCAGAGAGAGAGACCAGGGAGACCAGAGAGAGACCAGAGAGACTGTAGAGGGTAGGGTAGAGGAGAATAGAGACCAGATCCATTTTCACTTTATAATTTCAAAGGCCCAAATTACACCATAAACAAAATCCTTGTTTCCACCAACCCTACTTTACTCTTAGTCCATCTTGATCCAGGACTGAGGCTGTAGATCCAGCACTGAGGCTGTAGACCCAGCACTGAGGCTGTAGACCCAGGACTGAGGCTGTAGATCCAGCACTGAGGCTGTAGATCCAGCACTGAGGCTGTAGACCCAGCACTGAGGCTGTAGACCCAGGACTGAGGCTGTAGACCCAGGACTGAGGCTGTAGACCCAGGTTTATTGTATTTGTAAATGTACACTTAGCCCCATGCCTCCTCCTCGCTCCGGTTTCTCACACATTCACTCTACTCTTTGTCCAAGTGATGCCTCCTCTTTGTCCGAGTCTCGTGTCCGACCTGAGTCTGAGTGAAGTGCATTAGCGTGAGGCGTCTCTGCGGTCGTTCTGACACATTCTTTATGAACGCTGCCCTTTCAAAGCTTTCTATTTGCAGCAATTAGCTCTATACTGGTTACCTCTGCCCCACATGTGCCAGTGTTAGCGGTGAGTGTGCTAGCTAACCGCCCCAGGGCAGGTCGGCATAGTGTCAGGGGGAAATTAGCCCCGAAGCTAACGACTATGACAGCTCCATGCTAACGAGCAAATGAGTCTTGAGTGCTGCACTACACAGACACATGAGTATATGGATGGAACTTAAAGAAGACGACTCATTTAGTACGTAGAGTAGAGTAGAGTAGAGTAGAGTAGAGTAGAGTAGAGTAGAGTAGAGTAGAGTAGAGTAGAGTAGAGTAGAGTAGAGTAGAGTAGAGTAGAGTAGAGTAGAGAGTGATGTATTTGGTACATTTGAACTCCCAACGCATGCACTATAAGAAACTCAAATAATCAACACCTCTGGTCGCTCCCTGGTCTAAAATAGATCTCTCTCTCAAGTCTCTCTCTCTCTCTCAAGTCTCTCTCTTATCTCTCTCTCTAGTCTCTCTCTCTGGTCTCTCTAATATATCTTCCTAGTGTCTCTCTCTAATCTCTCTCTCTCTCTCTAGTCTCTCTCTCTGGTCTCTCTAATGTATCTTCCTAGTGTCTCTCTCTAGTCTCTCTCTCTGGTCTCTCTAATGTATCTTCCTAGTGTCTCTCTCTAGTCTCTCTCTCTCTCTAGTCTCTCTCTCTGGTCTCTCTTATCTCTCTCTAGTCTCTCTCTCTGGTCTCTCTAATGTATCTTCCTAGTGTCTCTCTCTAGTCTCTCTCTCTCTCTAGTCTCTCTCTCTGGTCTCTCTAATGTATCTTCCTAGTGTCTCTCTCTAGTCTCTCTCTCTCTAGTCTCTCTCTCTGGTCTCTCTAATGTATCTTCCTAGTGTCTCTCTCTAGTCTCTCTCTCTCTCTAGTCTCTCTCTCTGGTCTCTCTAATGTATCTTCCTAGTGTCTCTCTCTAGTCTCTCTCTCTCTCTCTAGTCTCTCTCTCTGGTCTCTCTAATGTATCTTCCTAGTGTCTCTCTCTAGTCTCTCTCTCTCTGGTCTATCTGATCTCTCTCTCGTGTCTCTCTCTGGTCTTTCTCTGTTCCTCTCTTTTTCACTTTTTAGTTTTGAAAACTCAAATCCAAAGATATGTCAAAGACCAGGAACGAGTTTATTTATACATTCTCTTTTAACTTACGTCCCTCAGCTTTAAAACATCCTTCTTCCCACTCTGAACCAGTAAACAAGTCGTCAGTTTCCACATTCTGACGTATCCTGAATCAGATAGAAGCGTGTGATGTCTTCTCCCCCCTCCTCCCCCCTCCTCCCCCCTCTCTCACACATTAGCAGCAGCTCCAGGTCCCGCGGGGGAGAGAGGAGCACACTTTAGCGCTCTCTCTGGTCTCTCCCTGGTCTCGCTCTGGTCTCGCTCTGGTTCCTGTTGGGACGCCCACGCGGAGGTCGGCCTGGTTAAAACGTGTATGTGTCGGTGTGTCCGTCAAACGCACTGTGAAAAGTCCATTAACACACGACAACTGAGCCTTCTCAGCCACCGTACTGATCTGATGGAGGCTCACAGGGACCAGCAATGTACTACTGTATACATATAACTCTTCTCTCTCTCTCTGGTCTCTCTATGGTCTCTCTATGGTCTCTCCCTAATTTCTCTCTCTCTCTCTCCTTCTGGTCTGTCTCTGGTCTCTCTCTGGTTTCTCTCTCTCCTTCTGGTCTCCCTTTGGTCTCTCTATGGTTTCTCCCCAATCTCTCTCTCTCTGGTCTCTCTCTTGTCTCTGGTCTCTCTGGTATCTTTCTGGTCTCTCTAGTTTCTCGCTGGTTTCTCTCTGCTCTTTCACTGTGTGCTCTCTCTCTGGTCTCTCCCTCTGTTCTCTCACTCTGGTCTCTCTCTCTCTCTTGTCTCTCTCTTTGGTCTCTCTTTCTGGTCTCTCTCTCTCTGGTCTCTCTCTCTGGTCTCTCTTTCTGGTCTCTCTCTCTCTCTCTGGTCTCTCTCTCTGGTCTCTCTCTCTGGTCTCTCTCTCTCTCTGTTCTCTCTCTCTGGTCTCTCTTTCTGGTCTCTCTCTGACCAGAAAGAGACAGTATCCACAAATAGTCACTAAAATATAGCTTTGTACATTTCAATGTTTTATTTATTGACCTGGCGCTCTTCTATGGGTGATACACATGGAGCTATTTATAAACCAGGGTGTTAGTGTTTGTGAGTTAGTCTCTCTCTCATCTTTCTCTAGTCTCTCTTTCTGGTCTCGCTCTCTCTCTGGTCTCTCCAGTTCTCCAGCTGTCTCTCTCTCTAGTATTTTTCTGGTCACTCCGGACTCTATGGTCTCTCTCTTCAGTGATGTCTCTTTAGTGTCTCTCTAATGTCTCTCTCTCTGGTCTCTCTCTGGTCTCTCTCTGGTCTCTCTCTCTGGTCTCCCTCTGGTCTCTCTCTCTGGTCTCTCTCTGCTCTCTCTCTGCTCTCTCTCTGGTCTCTCCGCTCTCTCTCTGCTCTCACTCTGGTCTCTCTCTCTTGTCTCTCTCTCTGCTCTCTCTCTGCTCTCTCTCTGGTCTCTCTCTGCTCTCTCTCTGGTCTCTCTCTGGTCTCTCTCTGGTCTCTCTCTGGTCTCTTTCTGGTCTCTCTCTGGTCTCTCTCTGCTCTCTCTCTGGTCTCTCTCTCTTGTCTCTCTCTCTGCTCTCTCTCTGCTCTCTCTCTGGTCTCTCTCTGGTCTCTCTCTGGTCTCTCTCTGGTCTCTTTCTGGTCTCTCTCTGGTCTCTCTCTGCTCTCTCTCTGGTCTCTCTCTCTGGTCTCTCTCTCTGGTCTCTCTCTCTGCTCTCTCTCTGGTCTCTCTCTCTTGTCTCTCTCTGCTCTCTCTCTGGTCTCCTGGAGATACTGAGATCATAGAGAAGTTATAAATGTTCTGAGTTTAAAACTGATTTAAGACAGCTCTGTGTGACATAATTTTCTGAATATTTATCATAGTTTGAAATCAAAGCATCGCCACAGAAGGGTTGGGGGTTGGAGAGAGTATTTTGTGTGTGTATTTGAAAGTGCATCAGTGTTTGTGCAGCGTCTGTCTCAGTGTCTTATTGTTTCTGATAATCTCACGTCTCTGTTATCTACACTCTCTTTGAAGCGCGCTATCTGCCCTGGGACAGACTACTGTGTGGGAGTCTGCTCAGCGTCAGCACCAGAGAGGACTGAGGGGAGACCAGAGAGAGACCAGAGAGAGACCAGAGAGACCAGAGAGATCAGAGGTAGACCAGAGAGAGATCAGAGAGAGACCAGAGAGAGACCAGAGAGATCAGAGGTAGACCAGAGAGAGACCAGAGAGAGACCAGAGGTAGACCAGAGAGAGACCAGAGAGAAACCAGAGAGAGACCAGAGAGAGACCAGAGAGAGACCAGAGAGAGACCAGAGAGAGACCAGAGAGAGACCAGAGAGAGACCAGAGAGAGACCAGAGAGAGAGACCAGAGAGAGACCAGAGAACGACGAGAGAGACTAGACAGAGACCAGAGGGAGACCTGAGAGGGACCTGAATGAGACTAGAAAGAGACCATTGAGAGACTGGAGGGAGATATCGAAGAGCCCAGAGAGAGACCACAGATTTTTATATTCCCAAAACTGAGCTCCAGGAGTTTACTTTTACATGGAAGTCAATAGAAGCCTGAGAGATTAGCCAAACTTCCCTTTGAGCACTTCCTTGTTAGTCTGCATTGAGCTAGCAGGTTAGCATTGTCAGTTGGCTGTGCTTGGGATCCCCTGCTCTTGGCCTTCAGCACATAGAGTTTGTTTCAAATCTGAAGTTTCGATCTCTTTACTACTCTCTCACACATGTGACGGCGGCAGCTAGCTTGCGGCTGTCGTTAACGCTGCTTTTTTACGGCCTGTTTTCCTCTGGGACGAATAAAGTTTTACGACACCTGACCCCACAGTAAAATTAGCATTAGCGCCGGATTATCAGCGAGTGGCTACAGCTGTGATAGTTCAGCTGAGAGGAAGCTAGCTAAGTGTCAGTGTGCGGCTAACACCAAGGTTTGTGTTAGCATGGTTAGCATGCAGTGTTGTGCCAGTTCACAGCTTTTCTGAACTAGTTCAAGTTCAGTTCATACATGCTCAAAGTGAACAGTTCACGTTCAAAGTTCACATTTTTAATTCTGAACTAGTTCAAAGTTCAGTTAATTTTACTTTTTTTGTGAGATATTCAAATAAATATTATTTTCACACTACGAGCAAGAAATCACATTATATATATATATATATATATATATATATATATAATATATAAAAGCGACAGTAGCTCAGTTGGTAGAGCACTGGCCTTTGAGCCTGAAGGTTGTGGGTTCGAGCCCACCGTAAGACCTACTTCACAACTCCCACTGATGACTGCTGCCGTTGTGTCCTTAGGCAAGACACTTAACCCCACTTTGCCTGAAGCTCCCACTGAAAGATCTCAGCTCCTGTGGACTCACCACCTGCAGGAGGATCAGTGAGGGGCTGGTGCTCTGTGAACTGGGTGGCATCTCTGGCCACCCCCCCGACCCAGAAATGGATTAAGGGGAAGAAAATGGATGGATGGATGGATGGATATAAAAGCGTATGTATATATATATATACATCGCACAGGATTAGAGCCTCTTGACTCTAAAACAGACAAGATCTAATTGGGAGGAAAAAACTGAGTACTACATAAGTACTACAAACAGTAATGCGCTGCAGTGCGTGTGTCTATACTTTATGTCAAATGTAAACAGGTGGTCCTGTGTCGCTAACTTGTTATCATCACAATTCGGGCACATGTGAGTCCAACAACCAAAGAAAAGCACTAGCTCACAGCGCCGCACCGGCTGGCTCAACACGGAGTCGGGGTGCGTTCACAGACGGTAAACACCGTAGGAATTTTTAGTTTTCGGCGGAAAAAGTGCAGAGAATACAGAAGGGAGGAACTTTCTCTCGTTGTGTTTCAAAAGAGAAAACAAATTCAAACGTTCATAGACATGTCTGCCGTTCATGACACATAATATGAACTAATTCACGTTCAAGTTCTTTATTAAAAAATGTGTTGCGTTCAGTTCAACGTTCACAAAAAAATGAGCGTGTTCAATGAACGCGTTCTTTTGAACTCGTTCACGCACAACACTGTTAGCATGTAGCTTACTGTGTGTTTACCAGTACTCCGGGCCCAAGAGGTCTGAAGTTCAAGGTGAGAGTAGTGAGAGATGAACTGAGACCAGGAGAACAGAGAGAGAGACCAGAGACTGAGAGAGAGACAAGAGAGAGACCAGAGAGAAACCAATTAGACCAGAGACCAGAGAGTCCAGCCCTCCTTTCCCTTCAGACACTTGGAACAACATTAAACCTAATTGAAACCTTCCAGCACTTTCTTCTGTAATCACAGCTTTAATCCTCCACACGTGTTCTTCCCACTTCATTTTCACACCTTCCCTTTAACAACACACCGCTCCAAACTGAGTCTCCTCACTCTCTCGTTACCGGGCTACGCTAGCTGTAAAAGGCTAACGCTAGCGCTAATCCAATTGAGTTTTAGTGGCGCTCCGGTCACTCTGTGCGCAGGTTGTAATGGTTTGTGTGTGAGGGGCAAACACGTCGTAAATTAGCAGTTAAAAGCATCTGGCACTGGATAAGTGAGCAGTCTATTAGCGCTAATGGAGAAATGGCTAACTAGCGACGTGTTTGCGCTAGCTTTAAAGTTTTAGAGGGGTCACTTGCTCGGCCTGGGACAGGTTTTTCTCATTTTGGAGCAATTGAAGGTGATGTTTCGGGCCTGTGTTCTTGTTTTATCGTGTTAGCTAACTCTTAAACGTGTTGAAAAAGTTTTACTTTGTCATTTATGGGTTTAAAAATCAAAATTATTGTGTTTCAATGTGGGGGAGACTTCTCAGATCTTTCGTACAGCCTTCAATCACCTGCAGAAAAAAGTGTAACCTTATTTTTTCTCCTGTTTCCTTGCCCTTGTTTTGAAACTGTTTTTGTATTACTTTTTTAGCTTTTATGATGTTGTAGTACAGCCTCTACCCTCTCCTGTCTCCTCTCTCTCCCCTATCTCCTTGGTCTCTCCCCTCTCTCTCCTTGGTCTCTCCCCTCTCTCTCTCCTTGGTCTCTCCCCTCTCTCTCTCCTTGGTCTCTCCCCTCTCTCTCTCCTTGGTCTCTCCCTGGCTCTCTCCTATCTCCTTGGTCTCTCCCCTCTCTCTCCTTGGTCTCTCCCCTCTCTCTCTCCTTGGTCTCTCCCCTCTCTCTCTCCTTGGTCTCTCCCCTCTCTCTCTCCTTGGTCTCTCCCCTCTCTCTCCTTGGTCTCTCCCCTCTCTCTCTCCTTGGTCTCTCCCCTCTCTCTCTCCTTGGTCTCTTCCCTCTCTCTCCTTGGTCTCTCCCCTCTCTCTCTCCTTGGTCTCTCCCCTCTCTCTCTCCTTGGTCTCTCCCTCTCTCTCTCCTTGGTCTCTCCCTCTCTCTCTCTCCTTGGTCTCTCCCCTCTCTCTCTCCTTGGTCTCTCCCCTCTCTCTCTCCTTGGTCTCTCCCCTCTCTCTCTCCTTGGTCTCTTCCCTCTCTCTCCTTGGTCTCTTCCCTCTCTCTCCTTGGTCTCTCCCCTCTCTCTCTCCTTGGTCTCTCCCCTCTCTCTCTCCTTGGTCTCTTCCCTCTCTCTCCTTGGTCTCTTCCCTCTCTCTCCTTGGTCTCTCCCCTCTCTCTCCTTGGTCTCTCCCCTCTCTCTCTCCTTGGTCTCTCCCCTCTCTCTCTCCTTGGTCTCTCCCCTCTCTCTCTCCTTGGTCTCTCCCCTCTCTCTCTCCTTGGTCTCTTCCCTCTCTCTCCTTGGTCTCTCCCCTCTCTCTCCTTGGTCTCTCCCCTCTCTCTCTCCTTGGTCTCTCCCCTCTCTCTCTCCTTGGTCTCTCCCCTCTCTCTCTCCTTGTCTCTCCCCTCTCTCTCTCCTTGGTCTCTCCCCTCTCTCTCTCCTTGGTCTCTCCCCTCTCTCTCTCCTTGGTCTCTCCCCTCTCTCTCTCCTTGGTCTCTCCCCTCTCTCTCTCCTTGGTCTCTCCCCTCTCTCTCTCCTTGGTCTCTTCCCTCTCTCTCCTTGGTCTCTTCCCTCTCTCTCCTTGGTCTCTCCCCTCTCTCTCTCCTTGGTCTCTCCCCTCTCTCTCTCCTTGGTCTCTCCCCTCTCTCTCTCCTTGGTCTCTCCCCTCTCTCTCTCCTTGGTCTCTCCCCTCTCTCTCTCCTTGGTCTCTCCCCTCTCTCTCTCCTTGGTCTCTCCCCTCTCTCTCTCCTTGGTCTCTTCCCTCTCTCTCCTTGGTCTCTTCCCTCTCTCTCCTTGGTCTCTCCCCTCGCTCTCTCCTTGGTCTCTCCCCTCTCTCTCTCCTTGGTCTCTCCCCTCTCTCTCTCCTTGGTCTCTCCCCTCTCTCTCTCCTTGGTCTCTCCCCTCTCTCTCTCCTTGGTCTCTCCCCTCTCTCTCTCCTTGGTCTCTCCCCTCTCTCTCTCCTTGGTCTCTCCCCTCTCTCTCTCCTTGGTCTCTTCCCTCTCTCTCCTTGGTCTCTTCCCTCTCTCTCCTTGGTCTCTCCCCTCTCTCTCTCCTTGGTCTCTCCCCTCTCTCTCTCCTTGGTCTCTCCCCTCTCTCTCTCCTTGGTCTCTCCCCTCTCTCTCTCCTTGGTCTCTCCCCTCTCTCTCTCCTTGGTCTCTCTCCTTGGTCTCTCCCCTCTCTCTCTCCTTGGTCTCTCCCCTATCTCTCCTTGGTCTCTCCCCTCTCTCTCTCCTTGGTCTCTCCCCTCTCTCTCTCCTTGGTCTCTCCCCTATCTCTCCTTGGTCTCTCCCCTCTCTCTCTCCTTGGTCTCTCCCCTCTCTCTCTCCTTGGTCTCTCCCCTATCTCTCCTTGGTCTCTCCCCTCTCTCTCTCCTTGGTCTCTCCCCTATCTCTCCTTGGTCTCTCCCCTCACAACCGTTCTGTCCGGTCCCCCTCTCTCTCATCTCCTTTTTCTCCTCTCTCTCCTCTTTCTCCTCAGTCTCTCTCCTCTCTTCCCCCATCTCTCTTTTCTCTCCTCTTCCCCCTCTCTCCACAGGTGGGTATGAGGCCCGGGCGGTACTCTTTCCCTCTTTCTCCCATCTCTTCTCTCTTACCTCTCTCCCCCTCTCCCCCCCTCTCCCCCCCTCTCTCCTCAGTCTAACCCCTCCCCCCCTCTCTCCTCAGTCTAACCTCTCTCCCCTCTCCTAAGGTGGGTACGAGGCCCGGGCGGTGACCCTCCTGGAGGTGTGTGGCAGTTGGCCTGAGAGTTTTGGAATCCCACGACACAATCTGTGTTCAGCCGACAGCAGCGACGAAGGATTGAGAGAGAGACTCGCCGACGCCATGTCCGAGTCTCCGTCCAGAGACATCACAGGCTCTGCTACAGGTGAGAGAGACACACACACAGAGACATACACAGAGACACACACAAACAAACACACACATACACATACATCACATGAGAAACATGAGAAACACACAGAGACACACGCACAGACACACAGACACACAGACATACAGAGGCCGTTCAGAATGGGACCCATAGACATAATCTTTTTTACTGGGACTACTTTAAGTAATACAAAACAGTCAATAGAAAATTGCAGTGATTCTATTTTTGACATAGAATTTAATGCCACTCCATGTCCGATGTCTAAGGTCATCTGGTGAGGCATTAATGCAGGCCAGGCCAGGCCAGGCCAGGCAGTGAGACTTCCCAGGGACCTTTCCAGTCTGTATGAAAGGTGTCATGGTCTTCTCCACAGCCTTCACCTCAGATGCAGACCATGGCTTTCTTACACGTTCTAGGGAGAGAAATAAAAATATATTAGCAATATACACTCCCAGGGTGAGGACCAAGCAGCCTGGCTGTAATCCCCCACCTGGTACACTTACCAGAAGGGGCACTGCCACTACCATGGGGTGCATCTGGATGAATGGTTGAAGGTTCTCCGCTTGAAGTTTCTTTTAGCCCGTCCGTTTGTGAGAGGATCTCTACTGCTCTCCCTGTCGCACAGAAAATAAAAATACAAGTGGCCTTTAGGGGAAAAAAATCATACATATTTTAATAATATCAAGAATTACCTTCAGGCTCAATTTGTATCTGGTCGAGGCTCTTTCCTTTGAATTCCGTCACTCTTCCCTGCTCCATGGCCATCAACACTTTGCTGATTTTGGCCAGCTCCAGTGTCCCCTCTGGTAGTCTGTAATATTGCCTGTGGATGCGAATGTCATGGCCGAGGAAGTTGGCAAGTATGTCCATCTCATTCTCTTTCATATTGAGAACTGTAGACATAGTAGCTATGTGCTTTCTAAGTTTGGTTGAGGATAGCATCTCTGGATGCACCGCACCACATTCTTTGGCTACCTGGCGTAGGGAGTCTGATCCCCTGATGTGGGTGTCTGCGCCCGGGCGGGAGAAGAAGTATGGGTTATGGTCAGAGATGGAACAGGCCCTTCTGTTCTCCACCAGCACCTCCATCGAAGCAATCATTTCAGGAGTCAAAAGAACCGGCACTTTCCGACTTCTTTTCCCTTTAATTTCTATGCGTTGAAAATGCTGACACAGCTTTTTCTCAAGTTCGGACAGTCCCAGAGCAATGTCAGAATGGATCCCAGTCTTACTTCTTAAGGTAAAGGCTGTCAGTGGCATCTTTGAAACCTCACCTTCCCTTCTTCGATTGAAAATAATGACCTCACAAAGAGTCAAAACTGCCAGTTTAGACCAATGCTTAGACGTTGGCTCACTTATTAGGGTTTGCACATATTCAGGTCGACATACCTCAATATGTGCATGCATGGCTCTAACGTCCTCAGTCAGAGGGAGCAGGTCCGGAGTGTTCCACTTGGCTTGCCGGAGGGTCTGTAGGGCAGCAGAAGAAACACAGACGTCCCACCTCTTCTCAAAAAGCAGCCGGCTTCGTTGGAGGTTTTTAATAAATAGTTCATCAACACAATGCTCCATTTTTGAGTCACATTCAAGAATATCTGCTAGCTTTCTGAGGCTATGGCCAAGTTTGAGGGCCAAGGATGGAGTCTTGTATTGATTTGTTTCCTCATCATATCCAGCCACAGACCTGACTGCATCAATCACATGGTTAAAGTTGGAAGGAATAAAGAAATCCTTAATTGTTTTCAGTTTCCCTGCGGTTTTTGCTTCGTTAATTAACTCACTGACTGCCAGGCATTTTCAGATTTGAGAAGTGCATTCTGCCAGCAATTTCAGGTGATTTGACCCAACTTTGAAGTGCCACAGAATATTCATTTTTTAGACGATGTAAACACCAAGGGCACCAAATTAAAGATTAACCTCTCTGCTTTACTCTGAAAAAAACAGTTTGTTTCTACCTCTTACCATTCTTGCGTTATTTGCCATAGAACAAAGCATACTTTCACCCATAACACCTGGTCTGAGCAAGAAAACAGAGAAAACGAGCTGTATGTAAACAGGAACATATCAAGCAGAAAAGAGACTTTAGATGCATTTTTGCTGCTTTAGTGACAACTCAAAACATCTTCACACTTGTTCCATTACAAAAATTATAAAAACATGACTCTGAAATAATACTTTTGATGGCAAATTGTTGGCAATTTATTCACAGATAGAAAATTTAACTTTCTTCTATACCATCAACCAAAACGTCAAACAACAACAACACAAAGATCAATAAAACTATAGATGTATAAAATAGAATGAAGCATGTGAATTTGAGTGTGTGTGTGTGTGAATGTCAGTGTGCGAGTGAGTGTCTGTGTGAGTGAGTGTCTGTGTGTGTGAATGTCAGTGTGCGAGTGAGTGTCTGTGTGCGTGAGTGAGTGAGTGAGTGCGTGTGAGTGTTTGTGAGTGTGTCCGATAAATCATGATCAGGTTTGCTGAACGAATCCGAGGCATCAGTAACAGCAGCAGCTGATACGCTGCGAGAGGCGGAGGGTGTGTCTCTGCTCGGGGCTCTTGCTCCGCGCAAATGTGGCTGCAGAGACGGACCTCCACCGGGGTCTCCACTCTCTCCCCTCTCGACCTCACTCACTGATCCGCGAGTCAATCTCTGAAGCAGTGTATACTGCTTATAACTATTCTTTTTCGCCATCACTCTTGCTATACTATCGCTAAACTAGATCTGATCCGTCTCAATGCTACGCTATCATCGCTCTGCTACAGCAGCACGCTCTCCAAAGACCCCACACTCCTCCTCCTCTCCACTGACTTATGACCTCTCCTGTGGTGCAATACTGCATCCTACTGGTGGTGATTTATCATTACAGGTACATTTGCACTATATATCAGTGTTGTGGGTCATTAACAAGGTGCGCCAGACATTACTGCAGCCTCCCGTGTAATAACACGAAAAAGTCGTCTAAGTCGTCTTGGGCAGTGAGCGTCACTATACAATAGAACGACTTTTGTCGTCATGGGCAGTGAATGAGTTAACCTACCGACTTCTCTCATTTTCTGCCTAATGTAATCATGCTTAGTCTTATCATGCCCGTGTTTTAAGTACAGGTGCTCTCCGAGTCTCAGAATCCCCTTTTCTGCTTTGACAACACCCGTGACCTCATCCTGATGCATTGCCCAAATTAAAGACCACAGCTTTTTGCTGATGCCCTCCGGTACAGGCTGGGCTAGGGAGCAGAGGGACTGGACCCTACTTCTACCTGGTTTAGCCTGGGCATCTTTCTGTGAAAGCCGGCACCTGGCCACATGCCTCCACAGCCACTTTCGCTTAAGCAATGCCCCACAGTCTATACAGTGCAAAAACTCACTGGATTTAACTGGGGAATTTGGCTGTTTAGCTGGGACTAAAGTTCAAATGCCGGCCTTTAAAACCTCAAAATTGTGCTCACGGTTTCCACTATTCCTGATCAAATCAAACTGAAGTTTACGTGCTTTAGATTTCACAGGTAGAGCCAATGCTCTGGCTACGTCACTTTCATTTTCATGTTTTCTAGTCAAATGACGGGACATTTTGTGGCAGGACATTGAACAGTAGAGGCAGAAGTGTCTCTTGCTGTAAACTCGCCCCCCATTTTTCTTCTTTTGCAGCTGCATGATAACAATCTTATTTGCCTTTGGTTCGTCACTTTCCGAGTCTTGAAGAAAAGTGTTTTTGATTTTTCTTTTTCTATACTTTTTTACAGGTTTCTTCTTGACAGTTAAATCGTCAGAATCTGAGTCGACTTCATCAATTAGGGACTCTTGACTAAGCTGCACAAACAACAAATAATTTGTAATCATTCTATATAACAATTTGAAGTCATGACTTGTAGTCAGCACTTACCAGTGGTTTGTAAGCGTGCGCTTCAGTGTGCTCCTCCATGATTTCTTGCAGCCTAATGAACCACACACTTGCACCTTTTTCTAGCCTGACACCTGATTTCCTCTGTTGTGCTGCTCCATGATTGGCTCCAGCCTGCTGGACTGAAATTGCCCCAGTGTGCCCCTCCTTGATATCCCGCAACCCACCACCAGGGTTCCGACACATAACACACTTTTTTCAGGAAAGTAAACCTCCAGGGGTCCTTTCCATATTTTTACAGAGACTGCATAAGGACCGTTAGAAAAGCATTACCCATTGATTATTAAGCTTGGACCAGTGGGTCCGGTGTTCGGGCCCCACCACGTAAAACCAGTCCCCATGACGTGAGTGGAATCTCAGGTTATGGAACCCACCAGGAGTTGAAAACAAGTGCACACACACAGACACACACAGATATCACAGGCTCTGCCACAGGAGCGAGAGACACACAGACACAGACATACACACACAGAGACACAGAGAGAGGCACACACACAGACATACCCTGAGACACATACAGAAACACACAAAGACACACACAGACACACACAGAGACACACACAGAGACACAACAGTGTCCGCTACAGGTCAGACACACACAGAGGTAGAAACATACAGAGACACACAGAGAGGCACACAAAAATACACACACACAGACACACAGAGGTAGAAACACACGCACACACATATACACACACACACATAGAGAGACACAGACACACACAGACATCACAATGTCCGCTACTGGTCATTGACGCATAAAAACACACAAACACACTTTGAAACTGATTTTTAAATTTTACACAGTCTATTTGAGTTCTGACACGTTCCCCATCTTTCACCTCTGTCTCACCTGCCTCCCTCACCCTTCAGTCTCCCCCTCCAGCCTCTGCCTCACCCTCCTCCCCCCCTCCTCCCCCTGCTCCTCCCATAATGTGATCAGTAATGAATTTTGTGCTGCATTAAAAGCGGAGCGCGCGGTCGAAACGAACACACGCCAACGTCCGGCGGTCTACAAGCTGTAATCGAATAAAGAGGAGGGGAGGGAGGGGGAGACATGAGGGGGGAGGAGGGGGAGGAGAGAGGGGGGAGACAGAGGTAAATGAAGTTACCGTAAAGAGGCGATGCGTGGGCTCTGATTGAGTTTGGCTTTAAACGTGATCTCGAAGTCCTTTACTTTGGTTTGTGTTTTTTAAAGACTAGAGCGAGACCAGAGAGAGAGAGAGAGAACAGAGAGACACCAGAGAGACACACAAGAGAGAGAGGTCTGGTCTCTCTCTAGTCTCTCTCTGGTCTCTCTCTCTGAGAGTCAGAAAGGGGGAGTCTGTGAGTGAGTGAATAATGCATTGGTTTTATACAGTGCTCTTTTGGACTTATACACAGTGGCGATAAACGACTACTGTAGCCACGGATGCCCTGGGGCATACAGACAGAAGCGAGACCACCAGTCTGTGCCATCGGCCTCTCCCACCACCACCAACTATTCACACACAACAGACTCATTCTAATGTGGGTGAAGTGTCTTGCCTAAGGACACAACCATAGTTTGGCACTTTACAGCCGCAGCCGCCCCACTGTGGCATCAGGTGTTCCCAGAGGTCTCCCATCACAGCACTAACCAAACTCTGTCCAGCTTAGCTTCAGAGGTCTGAGGGGGACAGATGGGGTAATGTCCTCAGCATCGACCCCCACACTCTAACTTGATTTGGTCTTTGGTCCCTCTGCTCTTCATTAGATTACACTGTGTCATTCCAAATATTCAGATGAGTCCTACGATACACGGGAGAGACCAGAGAGAGACCAGAGAGACCAGAGAGACCAGAGAAAGACCAGAGAGAGACCAGAGAGGGACCAGAGAGAGACCAGAGAGGGACCAGAGAGAGAGAGACTAGAGAGAGACCAGAGAGAGACCAGAGAGAGACCAGAGAGAGACCAGAGAGAGACCAGAGAGAGACCAGAGAGGGACCAGAGAGAGACCAGAGAGGGACCAGAGAGAGACCAGAGAGGGACCAGAGAGAGACCAGAGAGAGACCAGAGAGAGACCAGAGAGAGACCAGAGAGAGAGACCAGAGAGAGACCAGAGAGAGACCAGAGAGAGAGACCAGAGAGAGACCAGAGAGAGACCAGAGAAGGACCAGAGAGAGACCAGAGAGGGACCAGAGAGAGAGAGACTAGAGAGAGACCAGAGAGAGACCAGAGAGAGACCAGAGAGAGACCAGAGAGAGACCGGAGAGAGACCAGAGAGAGACCGGAGACAGACCGGAGACAGACCGGAGAAAGACCAGAGAGAGACCAGAGAGAGATTAAAGTAAGACCAGAGAGAGAGACCAGAGAGACCAGAGAGACCAGAGAGAGACCGGAGACAGACCAAAGAGAGACCGGAGAAATACCAGAGAGAAAAGACAGAGATTAAAGTGAGACCAGAGAGAGAGACCAGTAAGACTAGACTTGACCAGTAGAATCCAAAGCGATCTCGCCGTCCCAGTTACACCATTAGGTCACACAGAATCTAATCAGACTGGAGCTTCCTTCTCTAGGCTCCTGTTTGAGTCTGTGGTTATCTGGTCCGCGATCGCTGGTCCACGGTTGCTGGTCCTTGTCAAGCTTCCATCGGAGCAAAGGTTTGTCCATGTGCTCGGGCTCCAGGACGTCTGGCCCCTATTGACTCTGGTCCAAATCACTTCAGACGTCAATAATGTGTTTCTCTGTCTCTGAGGACGTTTTCAATACTGAAGAGGACGCAGCAACCAGGACTCTTTCTGGTCTCTCTGGTCTCTCTCTGGTCTCTCTCTGGTCTCTCTCTGGTCTCTCTCTGGTCTCTCTCTCTGGTCTCTATATCTGGTCTCACTCTGGTCTCTATATCTGGTCTCTCTCTGGTCTCTCTCTGATCTCTCTCTGGTCTCTATCTGGTCTCTCTGGTGTCTCTCTGGACTCTCTCACTGGTTTCTCTCTCTGATCTCTCTCTGGTCTCTCTTTGTGGTCTCTCTTTGGCCTCTCTCTGGCCTCTCTCTGGTTTCTCTTTGGTCTCTCTGTTTAGTCTGTCGCTGGTCTCGCTCTGTTCCTCTAGCTGGTCTCTCTGACTGGTCTCTCTCTTGTCTCTCGCTGGTCTCTCTCTCCAGTCTTTCTCTGGTCTCTTTGTTCTCTCTTCTCTCTCTCTAGTCTCATTCTGGTCTTTCTCTCTTCATCCTATTAGAAAACACAGACAGGCTGTTCCCACTTGTAATTAGAGTAAATGCGTCATCAGAGGCCAAAACTACAGATCTTCACAGAGAGACCAGCCGCTTGCTCTGAAGGGTTCTCAAACAGAGGCTAACATGCGTGTGCAGATGTGGTGTTTAGCTAACTCTATGATCTCATGGTGCTCCGTCATCGCCGTGTCGTCACCGTCAACACATTCAGAGTAAACAATATCCACTCACCGCCCACTTCGCGCTCCGCAGATTGACTGAGCCGGACTCAGGCTCGGACCACCCACTGCTGTTTATCACAGAGAGAACTGACAAACACAACATGCAGCCTCACTCAACACTACCAGGGAAGGTCTCTCTCGGGTCTCTTTCTGGTCTCTCTCGCTAGTATCTCTATGGCCTCTCTCTCTCTGGTCTCTCTCTCTGGTCTCTCTTGCTCTGGTCTCCCTCTCTCTCTGCTGTCTCTCTCTCACTGGTCTTTCTCTCTCTCTCTCTGGTCTCTCTCTCTCTCTCTGGTCTCTGCTTCTCTCTTTCTCTCTCTCTGGTGTTTCTCTCTCTCTGCTCTCTCTCTCCCTGGTGTCTCTCTCTCTCTCTGGTCTCTCTCTCTCTCCCTGGTCTCTATTTCTCTCTCTCTTTTTGGTTTCTCTTTGGTCTCTCCCTCTCTCTCTGGTCTCTCTCTCTCTCTGTCTGCTCTCTCTCTCTCTCTCTGGTCTTTCTCTCTCTCTGGTCTCTCTCTCGTCTCTCTCTCCCTGGTGACTCTCGCTCTCTGGTCTCTCTCTTCTGGCTTCTCTCTGATCTCACTTTGCTCTCTCTCTCTGGTCTCTCTCTCTCTCTCTCTGGTCACTCTCTGCTCTCTCTCTAGTCATTCTGCTCTCTTGTATAATGTCTCTACAGAGGGAATGAACGAGGAAAATACCTGGTATGAGCTGAACCAGCAGAGGTGACCCTGAGGACCATGTGTGATTATAACCAGTGTGTTTGCCTCCATCACTCACTCCTCCTGGTCCTTCAGCTCTGGTTGTGTTTGGCTTCAGCTCACATGAAGCAGGTTCTGAGTTCCTGGGTTTCTCTGCTGATAACATCACAACAGAAACATGCATCGGTCACACTCTACTTCTGCTGCTACACAAACACAAGAAACAAGCTAGCTACACACAAAATCTCTCTCTCTCTCTCTCTCTCGTTTTTCTTTCCCACCTAATCTTTTTAGTCCTGGCCTTTGGTCTCTTTCTAGTCTCTCTCTCTAGTCCCTCTCTCTCTGTGTGTAATCTCTCTCCCTCTCTTTCTCGTTGGTCTCTCTCTCTGGCCATACACACACACTCCCCAGGGCTGTCCTGATGCCACTGAGCTCATAGCCGCAATTACAGAACGCACAATCCTCAGAGACGCACACAAAGAACACACAAAGCTGCGGACGCCGGGTCTTTGTGAGAGCCATGTTTGGGATGAATGCTTTTGGAGACAGTTTCTTGGACAAACTCAAAAGAGAGAGTGGACTGAGGCCTATGTCACTGAGGGCGAGAGAGAGAGAGGACCAGGAGAGGACCGAGGGCGAGAGAGAGATAGGACCAGGAGAGGACGGACCACAAAGACCTCTGCTAATGCCATTCACAAAAGAACTACTTTCAACACATTCTGGGTTCAAAGGAGGACAGGGCGAGAGTGAGTTAGTACAGGTTTTACAAGAGGAAATATGAGAGAGTAGAGAGAGAAGGGAGAGACCAAAGAGAGAGAGGAGACAGACCAGTGAGAGAGAGAGAGCAAAGAGTTTACATTTACACACTCTCGGGTCTCTCTCTCTTCTCTCTCTCTGTTCTCTCTCTCCTCTCTCTCTTTGCTCTCTCTGCTCTTTGCTCTGCTCTTTGCAGATCAATTCAGACAAGACCGAAACACTGATCATTGCTCCAGACCACAAGATCCCCCAGATCAAACAGTACCTTGGCTCTCTGGGCTCCTCTGTCAAACCCAGCCTCAGAAACCTGGGGGTTGTGTTTGACCAGGCCATGTCTTTGGAGACACACTCTAAACAGCTCGTCCGAAATTGTCTTTATTACCTTAGGACCATCTCTAAAATTCGCAAAATATTGTCAAGGAAGGATCTGGAAATTATTATTCATGCTTTCATTTCAACAAGACTGGATTATTGTAACTCTGTTTTTACCTGTCTGAATAAGTCTGTTTTGAACAAACTGCAAATTGTTCAAAATTCTGCTGCTAGACTTTTAACCGATTTCTCTCGAAGGTCTCATATCACCCCAGTCTTGTCTGCTCTTCATTGGCTCCCTGTAAAATTCCGGATTGATTTTAAGATACTAGTGCTGACTTTCAGAGCCTTAAACGGTCAGGCCCCACAGTACATCCTGGACCTTTTGTGCCCATATTCCTCTGGCCGCACCCTTCGGTCCTCTGGTCAGAACTTGCTTGTTGTCCCAAAGACTCGTTATAAAACTCGAGGGGACCTATCTTTTCAGTCCGCTGCTCCCAGACTGTGGAACGCCTTGCCCCTGTCTCTGCGTCTGGCCGGATCTGTGGACTCTTTTAAAAAGGACCTGAAGACATGTCTATTCAAAAAAGCTTTTGGTTGATGGGTTTTCACTAGTGTCACTTTGATTTTACAGATGTCCCCACATTTTTTATTGTTTTTGCTCTTACCCTGTACAGCACTTTGTGATTTTATCTGTGAAAAGCGCTTTATAAATAAACTTTACTTACTTACTTTACTTACTCTTCCTCTCTCTTCTCTCTCTCTCTTTCTATAAACTCTCTCCTCTCTCTCTCTGTTCTCTCTCTCTCTCCTCTTTCTCTCTTTCTTTCTCTCTCTCTTTCTGATCTCACGTTTCCACTCCAAAACTACAAAGACCTGGCAGCTAAAGTTAAAAGTCAGCTTTAGTCTTGTCTCTCGGCTTGTCTAGAAAATGCTTACGTTTATGAATTAAACCTGCTTCATGAATCAGAGACAGAGAGAAAAAGAGAGAGAAGGAGAGAGAGAGACAGAGAGAGAGAGAGAGAGAGAGCAGGAGTGTGAATGTGGTGATGTGCCCAGAGATCAGAGTCCAGGCCAAACATCTGCTTTGTGCATCTTCAGTTTCCTGCAGAGAGAGAGAGAAAGAGAGAAAGAGAGAGAGACCGCTGTGTCTCTGCTGTACAGAGATCTGACCCAGTTTTACTTCATTTGTTCCCAGTTTAATCATTTGAGGGCGTTTATACAGAGTGTGACATCACCTCAGCCTCAGCTTTAATGCAGAAGAGACCGATTTGATGATTTTGAGCTCTGGTCTCTCTTTCTCTAGTCTCTCTCTCTGGTCTCACCCTTACATCTCTCTCTGGTCTCTCTCTCTCTCTCGCTTTTTGATCTCTCTTTCGTCTCACTCTTTGGTCTCTCTCTGGTCTTTGTCTAGTTTCTCTCGTCTCTCTCTGGTCTCTCTCGCTGGTCTCTCTCTGGTCTCTCTCTCTGGTCTCTCTCTGGTCTCTCTCGCTGGTCTCTCTCTGGTCTCTCTCTCTGGTCACTCTTTGGTCTCTCTCTGGTCTGTTTCTTGTCTCTCTGTGGTCTCTCTCTCTTTCTGGTCTCTCTTTCTCTGGTCTCTCTCTCTCTGGTCATTGAGAAAGGGAACTATACTCCCACAGACCCAGGACTGAGGCTGTAGAACCAGGACAGAGGCTGTAGAACCAGGACTGAGGCTGTAGATCCAGGACTGAGGCTGTAGACCCAGGACTGAGGCTGTAGATCCAGGACTGAGGCTGTAGATCCAGGACTGAGGCTGTAGATCCAGGACTGAGGCTGTAGACCCAGGACTGAGGCTGTAGACCCAGGACTGAGGCTGTAGACCCAGGACTGAGGCTGTAGTCCCAGGACTGAGGCTGTAGTCCCAGGACTGAGGCTGTAGTCCCAGGACTGAGGCTGTAGTCCCAGGACTGAGGCTGTAGACCCAGGACTGAGGCTGTAGACCCAGGACTGAGGCTGTAGTCCCAGGACTGAGGCTGTAGCTCTTCGGTGTCAGTGTGAGTGTGATGCGTGAGGACAGAGACTCTCGGTGAACTCCTCTTGCTCGTCGCGTTCACACTGACTCAGGACCACGAGGAGACAGCTCAGGCCTGTGGGTCATAGGATCATTTATCTCTCTCACCTCCCAGCCAATCAAACGCCTCGCTCCGGACCCAGCACTGTCTGACAAGTTCAGCTGTGCAATCGCATCAGTGTCACAGGATTTAAAGCTGGGAGACGTAACTTTCAAACCACAACAAACCATGTAGTAAAATCCATGTCTCTGGTTCCTGGATCTAAAACAGACGCTTCTATCACTCCTTTCATGTATTTCTGGTCTTTGTCTCATCTTTAGAGCAGCTTTTTGTCTCTCCCTGGTCTCTCTAGTCTCTCTAGTCTCTCTCTGGTCTCTCTTTCTTCAGCATGTCATCACTAGTGTCCTGTGTGAGACAGAAACGAACTTGCAGGATAAAGCAGAGAGAGGGGGAGACAGAGGGGGAGACTAAGGCTGTGGTCACATGCACAGCCTAAAGCCCAGTTTAAGTGAGCCAGGGCCAACTTCACGATTAGATCCAGGCTATAGGTGCTATGTGTCCACGGCATGTGGGCTTGGGCACAGAGAGAGACAAGCACGTCTGAAGACTTGGGCCAGGGCCCGCTCGTAAAGCCCAGATGAGAGGGGTCAGTGTGGCGGGTGGTGGGGAGTGGGGGATGAGGTGTGGTGGGGACGTGATATTGTGCGTCACGTTACGTCTTACTGTGACGCGCACTTTCACACAGTCTCTCTGTACTTCCGTACTCTCCGCTTGTGTTAAACCTTTCATATAAGCCCCGGACCGTGGTCGAGGGGCGTAGGGGAGTGTGTCGCTGCAGGGCCAAAGAAAAGCCTTTCCTACAGGAATAACTCCCTCAGTTCTGACCCTCACTCTCAGTGTGCGGCTGTTGCAGTAATACTGTTACCCACTGAACTGCTGCACTTTGCATCAGAGCAATGTGGACAAGTGTGAGATGTGTCTTTCCCTAAACAATGAGATCCATACTGAGCAGTTAGCTACAGTAGCAGAGCGTAAACAGGAAGAGAAACGGAAACTCCACCAGGACAACGAGGTCGTCGTTGGAGTTAGTATTAGCGCCACCAGCTGGACCGAGCGTTGCACTACAGCACAGTTACTCTGGCACGTTTGTGAAAACACGTTCATGTGACTGCGGGCCGTTTTCACACCCCTGTGGCAACGAGCTGGGCCACTTGGCCTAGTTAGTTTGTAAAAACCTATGTGACCGTGCCCTTAAAGAACTGACGTGCGTGACGTTTGTGTGTGAGCCCCGCGGACACACACTCTTTCAGGTCACTGTGCGCTTTTAGCACAAACACACAGGACGGAGTGACACACTGAAATAGAGTCAATGTGTGAGAGAGAGAGAGCAAGGGGGAGAAGAGAGAGGAGGGGAGAGAGAGATTTGAGAGAGAGCATGAGAGAGCGATAGAGAGGGGAGAGAGAGAGGGGGAGAGACCACGGAGAGAGCAGGAGGAGAGAAAGGGAGAACAGAGAGAGGAGAGAGAGAGAGAGACCAGAAAGTCTGGAGAGAGAGAAAACAGAGACCAAAGAGAGACCAGAGAGAGACCGTAAACCGTTTCTTCCTTGAGTGCAGCTCTGAATGAGGACGAGAGAAACCTCCTCAAAAGCCTCTTCTCAGTCGGCTTCGCGCTCCTCTACCTCACACCGCGCTGACACTAACAGCCTCTGACGCTCTGGTGCTCTTCACACCTCTCTCATGATGCAGAGACCAGGGCACCAGGGCATCAGGGGGCGGGGCATCAGGGCATAGTCCTACTCTACTGACTCTAAACAAGAACCAGACCAGAGAAAGACCAGAGCAAGCCCCGGTCATCCAAGTTGGCGGCCTATTTAAATCAATGATGTTGTGCTCAGTGGCGCATGTGGAACCATCTGCACCGAAAGAGAAGCGGAAGTTGCCCATATTTGGTAATTTCTCTGGTCCTCCCGGTTCTGTACATTAGACAAGCTTCCATGATGCTTTGCGCCAAATACATGTGTGGCTCTCATGCACGTTTTCAGAGGGACCCAGCGCATCGTGACCAATCAGAGGCTACTGATCAGAGCGGAGCTAGAGCGGGAGAGGATCGGGCAGTTTGTGGCAGTAAAGTGTGGATTTAAAAAAAAAAAGTTCAGGATGACAAGAGACACTAAAATAGCAGCAAAATCCGACTTTTATGAAAGCGGTATGTTCTCTGTCAGGTTCTCTGTTAGGTTCTCTGTCAGCTGAGGTTGAGAACTTTAGTTTACATGGAGTTCTCGGGACAATACCTGTGTGGCCCTCGTGAATTTAGTCTGGTTTAGTTTTCAGCACCGCGAGAATCCCACGAGCACATGAGTTCTTCAGCTCCAAGCTGTAACACCCTATCCAGTTATTATTATAGATCCATGGACCAGAGAGAGACCAGAGAGAGAGCAGAGAGAGAGCAGAGAGAGACCAGAGAGAGACCAGAGAGAGACCAGAGAGAGAGCAGAGAGAGGCCAGAGAGAGACCAGAGAGAGACCAGAGAGAGAGCCAGAGAGAGAGCAGAGAGAGATCAGAGAGAGGCCAGAGAGAGAGCAGAGAGAGAGCAGAGAGAGAGGCCAGAGAGAGGCCAGAGAGAGGCCAGAGAGAGGCCAGAGAGAGGCCAGAGAGAGAGCAGAGAGAGAGGCCAGAGAGAGGCCAGAGAGAGGCCAGAGAGGCCAGAGAGAGGCCAGAGAGAGACCAGAGAGACCAGAGAGAGAGACCAGAGAGAGAGACCAGAGAGAGACCAGAGAGAGACCAGAGAGAGACCTGAGAGAGACCTGAGAGAGACCAGAGAGAGGCCAGAGAGAGGCCAGAGAGAGAGCAGAGAGAGAGCAGAGAGAGAGGCCAGAGAGAGGCCAGAGAGAGAGCAGAGAGAGAGCAGAGAGAGAGGCCAGAGAGAGGCCAGAGAGGGACCAGAGAGAGAGCAGAGAGAGACCAGAGAGAGACCAGAGAGAGACCAGAGAGAGACCAGAGAGAGACCAAAGAGACTAGAGAGAGACTAGAGAGAGGCCAGAGAGAGGCCAGAGAGAGGCCAGAGAGAGGCCAGAGAGAGGCCAGAGAGAGACCAGAGAGAGAGCAGAGAGAGAGCAGAGAGAGAGGCCAGAGAGAGACAGAGAGAGAGCAGAGAGAGAGGCCAGAGAGAGGCCAGAGAGAGACCAGAGAGAGGCCAGAGAGAGGCCAGAGAGAGAGCAGCGAGAGACCAGAGAGAGGCCAGAGAGAGACCAGAGAGAGGCCAGAGAGAGGCCAGAGAGAGGCCAGAGAGAGACCAGAGAGACCAGAGAGAGAGACCAGAGAGAGAGACCAGAGAGAGACCAGAGAGAGACCAGAGAGAGACCTGAGAGAGACCTGAGAGAGACCAGAGAGAGACCAGAGAGAGACCAGAGAGAGAGCAGAGAGAGACCAGAGAGAGAGCAGAGAGAGAGACCAGAGAGAGAGCAGAGAGAGAGGCCAGAGAGAGACCAGAGAGAGGCCAGAGAGAGACCAGAGAGAGACCAGAGAGAGACCAGAGAGAGACCAGAGAGAGACCAGAGAGAGACCAGAGAGAGAGCAGAGAGAGACCAGAGAGACCAGAGAGACTAGAGAGAGACCAGAGAAAGACCGGAGAGAGGCCAGAGAGAGACCAGGGAGAGAGCAGAGAGAGACCAAAGAGAGAGCCGAGAGAGAGAGCCAAGAGAGAGAGAGTAGAGACAGACCAGAGAGAGACCAGAGAGATGGTGGTAGTTCCCTCAGAGTGTCCTGGTGTCCGGTCCACACTCGGCCTGTTGGCAGTAAATGCTGGGTCCATTATGAGGCCGATGTCTTATTCATAAGAGCATGATTTATTGATATAGCGCAGCACAATCCAGGGTCGAGTGAGGAGAGATGTACAAGAAGAGAGAAGACCAAGACACGTGTTAGAGAGAGTCTGTGCGGAGAGGACACATGGTTTACAAGCACAAGTACCATAAAGCTATCTGCAGGACAGGGAGATCTTTCTGCTCTCCCTCCAGTCTTTCACTCTGTTCTCTCTCTCTGGTCTCTCTCTGGCCTCTCTCTGGCCTCTCTCTGATCCCTCTCTGGTCTCTTTCTGATCCCTCTCTGGTCTCTCTCTGGTCTCTCTCTGGTCTCTCTCTGGTCTCTCTCTGGTCTCTCTCTGGTCTCTCTCTGGTCTCTCTCTGGTCTCTCTCTGGTCTGTCTCTGGTCTCTCTCTGGTCTCTCCTAGGTCTCTTTCTGATCTCTCTCTGGTCTCTCTCTGGTCTCTCTCTGGCCTCTCTCTGGCCTCTCTCTGGCCTCTCTCTGGTCTCTCTCTGGTCTCTCTCTGGTCTCTCTCTGGCCTCTCTCTGGTCTCTCTCTGGTCTCTCTCTGGTCTCTCTCTGGCCTCTCTCTGGCCTCTCTCTGGTCTCTCTCTGGTCTCTCTCTGGTCTCTCTCTGGTCTCTCTCTGGTCTCTCTCTGGTCTCTCTCTGGTCTTTCTCTGGTCTCTCTCTGGTCTCTCTCTGGTCTCTCTCTGGTCTCTCTCTGGTCTTTCTCTGGTCTCTCTCTGGTCTGTCTCTGGTCTCTCTCTGGCCTCTCTCTGGTCTCTCCTAGGTCTCTTTCTGATCTCTCTCTGGTCTCTCTCTGGTCTCTCTCTGGCCTCTCTCTGGCCTCTCTCTGGCCTCTCTCTGGTCTCTCTCTGGTCTCTCTCTGGCCTCTCTCTGGTCTCTCTCTGGTCTCTCTCTGGTCTCTCTCTGGTCTCTCCCTGGTCTCTCCATGGTATCTCCCTGGTCTCTTTCTGGTCTCTTTCTGGTCTCTCTCTCCAGTAGACCCCAGACTCTCACAGTGATGATTCCTGGTCTCTCTCTTTTCCTCTGAACAGAACATACTGTTGTTGTCTCAGTGAAAGTTAAACCAGAGGATCCCATTAAGCTGTGAGTTTATGCAGAGTGCATTAGCGCTAGCATTAGCACTGAACCATCACATCCTGAAACCATCGATTCAAACAATCTGCAGCGGCACCAGAAGTGTGTCCATCAAACAGACCTTTATATTAGACCAGGCTCTTTGTCTGGCCTCGCCCTGGTTTCTTGTATTCTTTTTTTCTAGTCTCTCGTTGGTGTCTCTCTCTCTGGCCTCTCTCAGGTCTTCCTCTGGTCTCTCTCTCTAGTCTCTCTCTTGTCCCTCTCTGGCCTCTCTTTGGTCTCTCTTTGGTCTCTCTCTCTGGTCTCTCTTTCCGGCTTCTCTCCGGACTCTTTTTCGCTGGTCTCTTCCTGGTCTCTCCCTGGAACTCTCTCTTTTTTCTAAAATTTCAGTCTGAAAGAGCTGATCTAAAGATGTGACAGAGACCATCAATACACATGAAAACTGGTTTGGGGCCAAGAACCAGAGACATACATTTCAATGACATAAAAGTTACATACCCCAGCTTTAATTTAACACCAGAATCCACAGCTCCCTTCAGTCTGAATCCACTCAGGAGCAACAGGAGTAGGGTCTCTCTCCTCTTCACTTCCTCATTACCTCTGTAGATCCTCTTGAGGCGTATAATTCTCTGCACCATTAAACACTTGAACCATCAAACACTGTGTTTCAGTAACGAGATCGATCTCGTTTCATGAATTTAAAGACTGTGACCCTCATTTGGTCAAACCCGGGATAATGGAGTCTCCGTCTGATCCGAAAACATGTTTTTATCACTCTTTGGAATGACAGTTAATAAGCTCTGCGTCTCTCTCTTTCTCTGGTCTCTCTATACACACTCTCTCTCTCTCTGGTCTCTCTACTCTCTCTTTCTCTGGTCTCTCTATACACACTCTCTCTCTCTCTGGTCTCTCTATACACACTCTCTCTCTCTCTGGTCTCTCTACTCTCTCTCTCTGGTCTCTCTACTCTCTCTCTCTGGTCTCTCTACACACACTCTCTCTCTCTCTGGTCTCTCTACTCTCTCTCTCTGGTCTCTCTACACACACTCTCTCTCTCTCTGGTGTCTTTACTCTCTCTCTTTCTGGTCTCTCTATACACACTCTCTCTCTCTCTCTGGTCTCTCTACACTCTCTCTCTCTCTCTGGTCCCTCTCTCTCTCTCTCTACACGCTCTCTCTCTCTGGTCTCTCTACTCTCTCTCTCTGGTCTCTCTACACTCTCTCTCTCTCTCTCTGGTCCCTCTCTCTCTCTCTCTCTACACACTCTCTCTCTCTCTGGTCTCTCTACACTCTCTCTCTCTCTCTGGTCCCTCTCTCTCTCTCTCTCTACACACTCTCTCTCTCTGGTCTCTCTATACACTCTCTCTCTATCTCTGGTCCCTCTTTCTCTCTCTCTACACACTCTCTCTCTCTCTCTCTCTCTCTGGTCCCTCTCTCTCTCTCTCTCTACACACTCTCTCTCTCTCTGGTCCCTCTCTCTCTCTCGCTACACACTCTCTCTCTCTCTGGTCCCTCTCTCTCTCTCTCTACACGCTCTCTCTCTCTGGTCTCTCTACTCTCTCTCTCTGGTCTCTCTACACTCTCTCTCTCTCTGGTCTCTCTACACTCTCTCTCTCTCCCTGGTCTCGCTACAATCTCTCTCTTTGGTCTCTACACTTTCTCTCTCTCTCTCTGGTCTCTTTACTCTCTCTCTCTCTCTGGTCTCTCTACACTCTCTCTCTCTCCCCTGGTCTCGCTACAATCTCTCTCTCTCTCTCTCTGGTCTCTATACACTCACTCTACTCTCTGGTTTCTCTACACTCACTCTCTTTCTAGTCTCTCTCTATAGTGTCCCTCTGCTCGCTCTATCTCTTTTCCCTCTTCTCTCAATTCTCCCTCTGCTCTCCCTCTCTCTTTGCTCTCTCTCTCCTCCTCCATAATTCTCTATAGCATTAAACACTTCAGTCTCGTTTCCCAAATTATCCTCATTAAAGGCGGTGATCATGAGGAGTTTGAGTTAAAAGGATAAAAACCTTTCTCTCTGAAAAAAACTAAAATCCAGAGAATGTCCTGTTTTCATCGCTGCGGCGTGTCATTACAACGAATGAGGTTTGGACCAGAAACTCCAGGTCTTCACTTCAAAGAAGAGACCAGGACAGTCCTGGTTCTCAGGGTGATTAAGGAGAGAAACTGTCTCTCTCTCTCTCTGGTCTCTTTCATGGTCTGATCTCTCCATGGTCTCCCATTTGCTTGTTTCTCTGGTTGCTCGGGTCTCCTTACTCTCTCCTTACTCTCTCTTTACTCTCTCTTTACTTTCTCCTTGCTCTCTCTCTGGTCGAACTCTTGTGACTCTGGTCTCCATCTTCTCATTCTTATCTCTCGCTCCCTGTTCTTTCTACACTCTCTCTTTCTAGTGTCTCTCTCTCCGGTCTCTCTCTCTTTAGTCTCTCTCATCTCTCTCTGTTCCAGCAGCACTTAACTTTTTCAGTGAGGTTCTCAGATGAGTACCAGGAGATGGTGTTTGGTACTCACTCCATTTGTCGCGTGGTTCTTAATGGTGATTTTATACTTGCTTCTTTTTAATGCTGAAGTTTAGATCAGCTCACCCAATCCTCTCAATCCAATGTTCTGTTTGTTTTTACAGCGAAAGCTAGCGCTAGCTACTAGCTTCGTGCAGAACCAAACAGGTTGACTCAGCAGTTCTTCTGTATGATCGCAGAAAAAATACTGTACAGGGTTCAAACTCTCGTTTAAACTACTGCGAGATTCTTTACAAGAGACGGCATCAAAATAATGGAGAGGAGCGGACATGTTAAAAATGACCCAGGTTACATGAATAACGCAAAGGCGCTTAGTGACAGTGATAATACGCATTTCTGATATTTGTCGCGCATGCGTACCACTTATGTGCGCCCCTGACTATAGCTCTCTATTTCAATATTACTTGTAGAAAGGTCAGAAGAGCAGAGGAGAGAGTCAGACGTTCAGTAGGTCATCAGTCACACAGACACAGTCATGAGGCGTCTTGCTGCTTTGTACTCTCTCCATTCACTGCACAAAACTCAGGTCCTTTGTGTTGCTCTTCTTGACCTATGTCTACCATCAGGAGATTTGACAAGAGGGAGGAATGTGCCAGGTCTCTCTCTCTGGTCTCTCCCTCTGGTCTCTCTCTGGTCATCAAACCCTTTGTCCTCTCTCTCTTGGCCGTGGGCACAGATCTGACCTGGAGCGTGGCGTGTGTCATGTTTGCGTCCGCAGCTTCACGTTCGGTGTGAAAAGGCGTCTGTCTTTGTTGTGTCTGAATGGACTGCTCTTTTCACTCTGGTCCTTTTACCCCTGACCTCTCTGATTCAGCGCGTCACTAACACATCCACTCTGTGTGGACTACAAACGTCAGACTAGGACTGTCCCAAAGACCCTCAACACAGTCTGGTCTCTGGTCCAAGACCGGGTCCAGTCTCGAGTCAAGTCTCTGGTCAAGTCAAGAGAGACCCAAGAGAGACCAGAGAGAGAGGAGAGAGATTGATTGTTCAATGATCTCTACTGTTGAAATAATTCAACAGTCTCTGGTCTCTCTCTGGTCTCTCTCTGGTCTCTCTCTGGTCCCTCTCTGGTCTCTCTCTGGTCTCTCTCTGGTCTCTCTCTGGTCTCTCTCTGGTCCCTCTCTGGTCTCTCTCTGGTCTCTCTCTGGTCTCTCTCTGGTCTCTCTCTGGTCTCTCTCTGGTCCCTCTCTGGTCTCTCTCTGGTTTCTCTCTGGTCTCTCTCTGGTCTCTCTCTGGTCTCTCTCTGGTCCCTCTCTGGTCTCTCTCTGGTCTCTCTCTGGTCTCTCTCTGGTCCTCTCTGGTCCTCTCTGGTCTCTCTCTGGTCTCTCTCTGGTCTCTCTCTGGTCTCTCTCTGGTCTCTCTCTGGTCTCTCTCTGGTCTCTCTCTGGTCTCTCTCTGGTCTCTCTCTGGTCTCTCTCTGGTCTCTCTCTCTCTCTCTCTCTCTGGTCTCTCTACACTCTCTCTCTCTCTCTCTGGTCCCTCTCTCTCTCTCTCTCTACACACTCTCTCTCTCTCTGGTCTCTCTACTCTCTCTCTCTGGTCTCTCTACACTCTCTCTCTCTCTCTGGTCCCTCTCTCTCTCTCTCTACACACTCTCTCTCTCTCTCTGGTCTCTCTACACGCTCTCTCTCTCTGGTCTCTCTACTCTCTCTCTCTGGTCTCTCTACTCTCTCTCTCTGGTCTCTCTACACTCTCTCTCTCTCTCTGGTCCCTCTCTCTCTCTCTCTCTACACACTCTCTCTCTCTGGTCTCTCTATACACTCTCTCTCTATCTCTGGGTCCCTCTTTCTCTCTCTCTACACACTCTCTCTCTCTGGTCTCTATACACTCTCTCTCTCTCTGGTCCCTCTCTCTCTCTCTACACACTCTCTCTCTCTCTCTCCCTCTCTCTCTCTCGCTACACACTCTCTCTCTCTCTCTCTACACACTCTCTCTCCCTCTCTGGTCCCTCTCTCTCTCACGCTCTCTCTCTCTCTCGCTACACACTCTCTCTCTCTCTGGTCCCTCTCTCTCTCTCTCTACACGCTCTCTCTCTCTGGTCTCTCTACTCTCTCTCTCTGGTCTCTCTACACTCTCTCTCTCTCTGGTCTCTCTACACTCTCTCTCTCTCCCTGGTCTCGCTACAATCTCTCTCTTTGGTCTCTACACTTTCTCTCTCTCTCTCTGGTCTCTTTACTCTCTCTCTCTCTCTGGTCTCTCTACACTCTCTCTCTCTCCCTGGTCTCGCTACAATCTCTCTCTCTCTCTCTCTGGTCTCTATACACTCACTCTACTCTCTGGTTTCTCTACACTCACTCTCTTTCTAGTCTCTCTCTATAGTGTCCCTCTGCTCGCTCTATCTCTTTTCCCTCTTCTCTCAATTCTCCCTCTGCTCTCCCTCTCTCTTTGCTCTCTCTCTCCTCCATAATTCTCTATAGCATTAAACACTTCAGTCTCGTTTCCCAAATTATCCTCATTAAAGGCGGTGATCATGAGGAGTTTGAGTTAAAAGGATAAAAAACCTTTCTCTCTGAAAAAAACTAAAATCCAGAGAATGTCCTGTTTTCATCGCTGCGGCGTGTCATTACAACGAATGAGGTTTGGACCAGAAACTCCAGGTCTTCACTTCAAAGAAGAGACCAGGACAGTCCTGGTTCTCAGGGTGATTAAGGAGAGAAACTGTCTCTCTCTCTCTCTGGTCTCTTTCATGGTCTGATCTCTCCATGGTCTCCCATTTGCTTGTTTCTCTGGTTGCTCGGGTCTCCTTACTCTCTCCTTACTCTCTCTTTACTCTCTCTTTACTTTCTCCTTGCTCTCTCTCTGGTCGAACTCTTGTGACTCTGGTCTCCATCTTCTCATTCTTATCTCTCGCTCCCTGTTCTTTCTACACTCTCTCTTTCTAGTGTCTCTCTCTCCGGTCTCTCTCTCTTTAGTCTCTCTCATCTCTCTCTGTTCCAGCAGCACTTAACTTTTTCAGTGAGGTTCTCAGATGAGTACCAGGAGATGGTGTTTGGTACTCACTCCATTTGTCGCGTGGTTCTTAATGGTGATTTTATACTTGCTTCTTTTTAATGCTGAAGTTTAGATCAGCTCACCCAATCCTCTCAATCCAATGTTCTGTTTGTTTTTACAGCGAAAGCTAGCGCTAGCTACTAGCTTCGTGCAGAACCAAACAGGTTGACTCAGCAGTTCTTCTGTATGATCGCAGAAAAAATACTGTACAGGGTTCAAACTCTCGTTTAAACTACTGCGAGATTCTTTACAAGAGACGGCATCAAAATAATGGAGAGGAGCGGACATGTTAAAAATGACCCAGGTTACATGAATAACGCAAAGGCGCTTAGTGACAGTGATAATACGCATTTCTGATATTTGTCGCGCATGCGTACCACTTATGTGCGCCCCTGACTATAGCTCTCTATTTCAATATTACTTGTAGAAAGGTCAGAAGAGCAGAGGAGAGAGTCAGACGTTCAGTAGGTCATCAGTCACACAGACACAGTCATGAGGCGTCTTGCTGCTTTGTACTCTCTCCATTCACTGCACAAAACTCAGGTCCTTTGTGTTGCTCTTCTTGACCTATGTCTACCATCAGGAGATTTGACAAGAGGGAGGAATGTGCCAGGTCTCTCTCTCTGGTCTCTCCCTCTGGTCTCTCTCTGGTCATCAAACCCTTTGTCCTCTCTCTCTTGGCCGTGGGCACAGATCTGACCTGGAGCGTGGCGTGTGTCATGTTTGCGTCCGCAGCTTCACGTTCGGTGTGAAAAGGCGTCTGTCTTTGTTGTGTCTGAATGGACTGCTCTTTTCACTCTGGTCCTTTTACCCCTGACCTCTCTGATTCAGCGCGTCACTAACACATCCACTCTGTGTGGACTACAAACGTCAGACTAGGACTGTCCCAAAGACCCTCAACACAGTCTGGTCTCTGGTCCAAGACCGGGTCCAGTCTCGAGTCAAGTCTCTGGTCAAGTCAAGAGAGACCCAAGAGAGACCAGAGAGAGAGGAGAGAGATTGATTGTTCAATGATCTCTACTGTTGAAATAATTCAACAGTCTCTGGTCTCTCTCTGGTCTCTCTCTGGTCTCTCTCTGGTCCCTCTCTGGTCTCTCTCTGGTCTCTCTCTGGTCTCTCTCTGGTCTCTCTCTGGTCCCTCTCTGGTCTCTCTCTGGTCTCTCTCTGGTCTCTCTCTGGTCTCTCTCTGGTCTCTCTCTGGTCCCTCTCTGGTCTCTCTCTGGTTTCTCTCTGGTCTCTCTCTGGTCTCTCTCTGGTCTCTCTCTGGTCCCTCTCTGGTCTCTCTCTGGTCTCTCTCTGGTCTCTCTCTGGTCCCTCTCTGGTCTCTCTCTGGTCTCTCTCTGGTCTCTCTCTGGTCTCTCTCTGGTCTCTCTCTGGTCTCTCTCTGGTCTCTCTCTGGTCTCTCTCTGGTCTCTCTCTGGTCTCTCTCTGGTCTCTCTCTGGTCTCTCTCTGGTCTCTCTCTGCCCACTAAGCAAGCCGACGTTGAATCAACTTAATTTGAACGTTGTTGTCCGACGTAGAATATAGGTCACTGGTGGGTGCAGAATGAAAGTTTTCTCGACGTCGTTTCCCGACGTCACTTCAACCTCCAAATGTTACGTTGATGGCACGTCAATTCAAGGTTTGAATGTGGTACGGAACCGGTCGGGTCTGACGTCCTATCAAACGTCTTATATGACCAAAATATTGACGTTTATATGACGTTCGTTTTCAGTCGTTCCCACTAAGCAAGCAGATGTCAAAACTATGTCATTTCAACGTCATCTGGACGTTCATTCAAGGTTGCAATGTGGTACAGAACCGGTCGGGTCCGACGTCCTCTCGACGTCTTATATGACCAAAATATTGCCTTCATATGACGTTCGTTTTCAGTCGTTCCCACTAAGCAAGCAGATGTCAAAACTATGTCATTTCAACGTCATCTGGACGTTATCTGGACGTTCATTCAAGGTTGCAATGTGGTACAGAACCGGTCGGGTCCGACGTCCTATCAACGTCTTATATGACCAAAATATTGCCTTCATATGACGTTCGTTTTCCGTTGTTCCCACTAAGCAAGCAAATGTCAAAACTATGTCATTTCAACGTCTTCTGGACGTTATCTGGACGTTCAAATGACGTCGCGGCCACTTCATTCAAGGTTGCAATGTGGTACAGAACCGGTCGGGTCCGACGTCCTCTCGACGTCTTATATGACCAAAATATTGACGTTTATATGACGTCCATTTACAGTCCTATTGACCTACTTAACCTCTGCAGAATCACTCACTGGTCGAGACATACTTTTTGCAATAGGCAAGGCAAGTTTATTTGTATAGCACAGTCAAAACAAAAGGAAACTCAAAGCACTGAACAAAAGATAGAAACAATCAAACAAGGCATTACAATTATAAATATTGACAGTAAATTAAAAAGATACAAATAAAATCTCTCATAAAATCTCTCAGTTGAAGCAGAAACAGAAGTGTTTTAAACCTGGATTTTAACATTGTCAAAGAAGAAGCCTGTCTCACATTTCCAGGAAGACCGTTCCAGATTTTAGCCTTGTGAATCTGAAATGCAGCTTTATCATGTTTAGTTCTGACTCTGGGCAATAAACGATAAACACAGCATTCAAAAATCATTAGAACAACTGTAGTAGAAGGATATCAGTCATTATTGCAAATGGAGCTGCATTAAAAATCATGTTTCTCTACATCAAAGTACAAGTTAAAGCACACAGGGCACAGTGTTATGAACACTACTGTACTGAACACTACTGTACTGAACAGTTCATGCCAAAGTAAAAAAACATGATTGTAGCGCCTATGTTTGGATCAGTATTAAAACAGGCACAAGCTACACTCTAGGTTCCCCAGATGTAAAAACACAATCTGAAAGGCAGAAGAATGCATTTATTGAATGTTGAGGTTCCAACATGTGTCCTCTCTTGGTCTTCAGTCTCTCATCACAAGGTCCAAGCACAGCACCTGAAAATGTGGAACATGTTTAGTTTCAACATAATGTGGCAAAGTGATATAACAACACATAACTTTCTATTAATGCCTCAAACCACTCGATCCATCACCATGTGATACAAACCTTGGCACTGCACTAGCTCGAGACACTGGAAGACACTCCCGTCTGAGAAACTTGGGATAAGGCTTTGGTCATTGGAGTAATTCCATGTAAAAAACAATTGCAAATGTGCATTTGTTTTGCACATGGACAAATGAGCCCTGAAAGCTACTTACCCTGTATTACTCTACACATGTCGCATTTCCGAGCGGGCATTTTCCCCTTGTTGCTCTTTTCCCTCATCATGAGTGAGTTGCTGAACAATCTGAGAAAAAGATAGATGTTTTCAAAGAGAATACACCAAATAATGGTTTATTCTAAAAACAACATATTAATACAGAACAACAATCAATGTGTGAGAGTGTGATTCTTACCTTTGAACACCTTCAACACAGTCTGACACCTGTAAGACTCAAACACACATGACACATTAGGAATACACACAGAACATTAGTTATTGCAACAATCATGAAATTATACTCTATGGATTTCACAATAATTGACTGCATTAGCAAAGGTAAATGTATTTTAATTAACATATGGCTGGTTTTAAAGTTTATAAGAAAAAGTAAGAAATTGAATAGAGTTGCAAGCGCTAGTTAGCTTGCTACCAGCAGATGAATGGATATTTAATATTTGCAGCTAACAATAACAAAAATAACAACTGTAGTGGCTCTTTTAAACAGCCACAGTGAGAAGAAGTGAAAGTCTCTGACATTGAAGATTTAATAGGAAGACATTAAATCCATTTATTAAAACATTAAACTCTCTTTCTGCAGCAGGTAACATCTGTGTGCTCCTATGGTCCCACATGGTCCCACACCTGAACTCAACTCCAACTGATGACATCACAGGTGTCTAAATGATGGGAGTGTCCCAAATATTAAAGCTGATCTCCCTGTTTTTAAACTTAGTTTACTAAGTACTGTTGTCTTTTTGCAGTTTATAAACCATTGTGAAATATACAGTAACTTTACATTTTAGAATTGAATTATTATTTTAAAACTCAAGAATCTTAACCTTTTTTAACACATAGTTTGTTGGACAGTCTAACCTAAGAATTCTGATGTGTTAAAAATAGTTTGAAATATGAAAAACAATATCATATTTTAAACTTTAACTTAAAAACAAATAAAGGTGTCTCCCTTTCAGCTGAGCAGTGCCAGCCGTTATTATTATAGATTCATGCACTGGCAATTCAAAATACAGATAATATACAAAATATACTTAACAAAATCCACGTATACGTGAGAAAACAACTTACTTTCTGTCTCCAACTCTTTTCAATGTGGAAATGATACATCTATATCTAAAAACTGTGCAGACTGTGTACTTACTAGAGAGGGTGATTCCAAGTAAATAAAGCAGGGCAGCGACAGAGGTACAGATTCAACGTCATATCAACATCTGGGAAGGCATTGCTTTACGTCCAGATGCACACCTTACGTCGTTTAGACGTCGAAAACAGGTCCTCGAGCGAGCGACTCACGTGTCAGGCTGTAAAGTTATAAGTTATACTCGCGCGGCGCATAAGTGTGCGTCGGTTGTTTAGGGTGTTATGTATTATTTTTTCACAGTAGTCAGAAAAAATGCCTGGCGGTGGTGTAGCGGTTGCGTAATGAGACTTCAGCCGCAACGACACGGGTTCAAATCCCCGTCGGAAAACTTTTGACTTTTCACTTTTTAGCGAACAATTTTTCTGTTTGGTTAAAAACGAATAAACACTCAACATAAGATTATGTAGTGGCTAATAATAAAACTTGTGAACCCATGCATTTGCATAAAATCTCAAGTGCTCACCCCTTATTTGCAAACTTGAGATTGTTAGCACAACAAATACATACATTCACAAGTTGTATTATTAGCCACTACGTAATCCTATGTTGAGTGTTTATTAGTCTTTAACCAAACAGAAAAAAATTGTTCGTTAAAAATCAAAACAAATATGTAAAGATAATAATCAATCAATCAATCAAATTTTTATTTGTATAGCGCCCAACAACAGCCAGAAGGTGCCCAGGGCGCTTTCCAGGATAAAAACAAGAATCACAATAGACACCGATAAAAACAAACACATAAAAAAGAACAGCAGTCGAGTCAGTGACTATGCATTGAATGCTTTCCTGAAAAGATGTGTCTTCAACTGTGATTTAAAAACACCCAACTCAACCCAATAATACACACGTGGGCTCGAACTCACGTAATCAAGGCTGCACACATCTGCTTAACCACTACACTACTATCGTACACTGAGATTGCTTCACAGCCTATATATTGTATTGCTAGATCAAGACGTACTGCGTCGGTCGGCCGATGACCTGTTTTCGACGTCTAGGGGAGGTCGGGATTGAACGTCATATCCACGTATATGGGAGGTCATTGTTTTACGTCCAGATGCGCACCTTGCACAGACGTCGTTTGGACGTAAATAAAAGGTCACCGACCGACCGACGCGATATTGACGTGATCTGGAGGTTGAGTGGACGTCGGATGTTTAGTGGGTGGTCCCTCTCTGGTCTCTCTCTGGTCCCTCTCTGGTCTCTCTCTGGTCTCTCTCTGGTCCCTCTCTGGTCCCTCTCTGGTCCCTCTCTGGTCTCTCTCTGGTCCCTCTCTGGTCTCTCTCTGGTCCCTCTCTGGTCTCTCTCTGGTCCCTCTCTGGTCTCTCTCTGGTCCCTCTCTGGTCTCTCTCTGGTCCCTCTCTGGTCCCTCTCTTACTGCAGAAAGATCTTTGTACAGTGCAGAGGCCCCTCTCTCTCTGCACTCGTCTCGTTCATCACAGACACTTGGGTTTTGAACACAAGACTGATGTATGAAACCATTTACACCACAGGAGACTGTAGACTCTCTCCTCTCTCTCCCCCCTCTCTACTCACTCCTCTCGCTCTCTCTCCTTTCTCTCTCCTCTTGGATGTGAACGTGTGTGATGCAGGAGGCTCCTGGTTTTACTGCTGTTATCTGAGGCCACGGCTGCCTCCCCCCTCCCTCCCTCCCTCCCTCCCCTCTCTGCCTCCTGCTTTCCTTATCTGCCGGTGATAACTCCTGAACTCGGGTCATGATCCTGAAAAACACTTTCTTTCAACTTTATCCAAAAACCTCAGCAGCAGATCAGCCTCTGTCAGAGAGAGAGACCAGAGAGAGAGATTGACCAGAGAGCGACCACAGAGAGAGAGACCAGAGAGAGAGACCAGAGAGGGAGCACAGAGAGGGAGCACAGAGAGGGAGCACAGAGAGAGAGACCAGAGAGAGAGACCAGAGAGAGACTGACCAGAGAGCGACCACAGAGAGAGAGACTGACCAGAGAGCGACCACAGAGAGAGAGACCAGAGAGAGGGACCACAGAGAGAGAGACCAGAGAGAGAGGGACCACAGAGAGAGAGACCAGAGAGAGAGACCAGAGAGGGAGCACAGAGAGAGAGACCAGAGAGAGGGACCACAGAGAGAGGGACCACAGAGAGAGGGACCACAGAGAGAGAGACCAGAGAGAGAGACCAGAGAGAGGGACCACAGAGAGAGGGACCACAGAGAGAGGGACCACAGAGAGAGAGACCAGAGAGAGAGACCAGAGAGGGACCACAGAGAGAGAGACCAGAGAGAGAGACCAGAGAGGGACCAGAGAGAGAGAGAGACCAGAGAGGGACCACAGAGAGAGAGACCAGAGAGAGAGACAGAGACCAGAGAAAGTAGGACTGGTGGAAATGGGGCTATAGTTAATATTAAATGTTCCATTTTGAATGTGCTCTCTCCTGTGTACTCTCTTGCATGTCCTCTCTCACATGTGTTCTCTCCTGTGTATTTTCTCACATGTGTTCTCTCTTGTGTACTCTCTCTCGCGTTCTCTCCCCCATGTGTTCTGTCCTGTGTACTCGCTCACATGTGCCCTCTCCTGTGTACTCTCTCACATGTGTTTTCTTGTGTACTCTCTCACACATGTGTTCTCTTCTGTGTACTCTCTCACATGTGTTCTGTCCTATGTACTATCTCTCTTGTGTTCCTGCTCCTGTATACTCTCTCTCATGTGTTCTCTCCTGTGTACTTTCTCACATGTGCTCTCTCCTGTGTCCTCAGAGCTGCAGAGAGAGGGCAGTATAGAGACGCTCAGCAACAGTTCAGGTTCCACCAGTGGATCTATTCCACGAAACTTCGAAGGATATCGCTCTCCTCTGCCGACCAACGACAGCCAACCCCTGAGCCTGTTCCCCACCAACTTCCAATGAGAGAAACCCCCCTACTGCTACTGCTACTCTCCTTCGCACCCCTCAGTCTCTCTCTCTCTAGTCTCTCTGTTCTCTCGCTCTGGTCTCTCTCTCAGGTCTCTCTCTCTAGTCTCTCTCTCTAGTCTCTCTCTGGTCTCTCTTTCTGGTCACTCTCTCTGGTCTCTCTCTCTAGTCTCTCTCTGGTCTCTCTCTCTGGTCTCTCTCTCTAGTCTCTCTCCTACAGTTACATTTTCCATTTCTCTTGATTTTAACTCGTATGTTTTGTCCGTGTCCGATTCAGAAATTGTTGCGGTTGAGACAAATCCATGTATTTTGTAAAAACGACCAAATGAACAGATGTTTAACGATAACTGAGCTTTAAATGTGTCTGATGTTGTTTTGAAGCATTCGAATAAAGATTCTGTCAAAATTACAACAAATGTTCTGCTCATTTTTCTGTGTCTGACCAAAGAGAGACCAGAGACCAGAGAGAGACCAGAGAGAGACCAGAGAGAGACCAGAGAGAGACCAGAGAGAGACCAGAGAGAGACCAGAGAGACTAGAGAGACTAGAGAGAGAGACCAGAGAGAGAGACCAGAGAGACTAGAGAGAGAGACCAGAGCAGGAGGCATTGTGGGTAATGAGTTCTGACAGTGATGATCCGAGACATATATAAAAACTTTTCAAAAGGCAAGTTTATTTGTGTAGCACAGTTCAGACAAATCCAAAGTGTATTTAAAAAAACCAGAAACATTAAAATAAATATGTACGGCAGAAATTCCAGGGTTGCAAATTACAAGTTACAAAACGGTAGAATGAGGATCTTTAATCAAACAAAATCAAATCTCGATCTTTAGCTTAAAACAGAAGTAAAGGATCAAAATAAATTTATTAATGTTATAAACACCAGAGGAACCAATCAGAACCAGAACTGTCTCACCACTCAGCCACAGAGAGGGCTAACCACTCAGCCACTGTCCTGAAAGAGAAAAAAAGAGAAGAAGAAATTAGTTTCTATCAATATGTGTGTCACGGTGAAATAGTAGAGCTGGTCTCTCTCTGGTCTCTCTATCTGGTCTCTCTCTGGTCTCTCTATCTGGTCTCTCTCTGGTCTCTCTCAGGTCTCTCTCTCTCTGGTCTCTCTCTTCCTCTCAGACCCAGACTACAACCAGACCAATCCCCAGCTAGACCAAGACCGGACCCAGACCAGAGAAAGACCCAAACCAACGTTTAAGTTTTGTCATTTTAAACAAAAGTCCAAAGTCTTTCACTCTAGATTTTATGTTTTGCACTTCAGATCCAAGACCAGACCTGACCTGGAGTACAACCACACCTAGACCCAAAACCAGAACTGGATCCAGACCAGATAAAGACCCAAAACAAAAGTTCATAGATTTTTCAGACAATATTTTTCTATGACTTATATTATTGTTTGCACTAAATCCATCCCACGCCGTTGTGTTTGCTCTTCTCTGTGAGTCTCTTGTTTACGCGCCGCCTCTGTGGTCCGGGCGCTCGCCTCGGGCCTCAGTCCCTGAACTGAGTCCCACCCCCGGCCTCAGGCTCATGCACCTGCACAACCCATAAATAACATCTCCATTATCTGTGTGTTCTGTCAATCACACTGGGTCTACAGCCTCAGTCCTGGATCTAGAGCCTCAGTCCTCGGTCTACAGCCTCAGTCCTGGGTATACAGCCTCAGTCCTGGATCTACAGCCTCAGTCCTGGATCTACAGCCTCAGTCCTGGATCTACAGCCTCAGTCCTGGATCTACAGCCTCAGTCCTGGATCTACAGCCTCAGTCCTGGATCTACAGCCTCAGTCCTCGGTCTACAGCCTCAGTCCTGGATCTACAGCCTCAGTCCTGGATCTACAGCCTCAGTCCTGGGTCTACAGCCTCAGTCCTGGATCTACAGCCTCAGTCCTGGATCTACAGCCTCAGTCCTCGGTCTACAGCCTCAGTCCTGGATCTACAGCCTCAGTCCTGGATCTACAGCCTCAGTCCTGGGTCTACAGCCTCAGTCCTGGGTATACAGCCTCAGTCCTGGATCTACAGCCTCAGTCCTGGGTCTACAGCCTCAGTCCTGGATCTACAGCCTCAGTCCTGGATCTACAGCCTCAGTCCTGGATCTACAGTCTCAGTCCTGGATCTACAGTCTCAGTCCTGGGTATACAGCCTCAGTCCTGGATCTACAGCCTCAGTCCTGGGTCTACAGCCTCAGTCCTGGATCTACAGCCTCAGTCCTGGATCTACAGTCTCAGTCCTGGGTATACAGCCTCAGTCCTGGATCTACAGCCTCAGTCCTGGGTCTACAGCCTCAGTCCTGGGTATACAACCTGTCCTGGGTCTAGTTAGTTCCTGCTGTTTCTCTCTGTTTCAGAGTGACACAGCTGCTTCTTACACACACTCTTTGAAATCATCAGATCTTTAGCAAAAGAGAGAAAGGCAGAGGGTGGGAGTGTGTATGGGGGGAGGAGAGGGGGGAGGGGGAGGCAGGCTTCTGGTCGCCTTCTCTACATGTGACGCAGGGGATATGAGGGACTTTGACAGGTCTTAAACGCACTGGCGCCAAGGCCTGAGACTCGCCGCTAAATATAACTCAGAGAGAAGTAAGAGGGAGGGAGGAGGTGAGGGAGGGTTGAGAGAGGAGGTGGTGAGGGAGGGGGAGAGTGGGAGAGAGGTGAGAGAGGAGGAGGTGAGGGGGGAGCAAAGAGAGAGGGGAGAGAGGGGAGAGAGAGAGAGAGAGAGAGAGAGAGAGAGAGAGGGGATAGGGAGAGAGGAGAGAGAAGAGAGAGAGGGGAGAGAGGAGAGAGAGGGGAGAGAGAGAGGGGATAGGGAGAGAGGAGAGAGAGAGAGAGAGGGGAGAGAGGAGAGAGAGGGGATAGGGAGAGAGAGAGGGGAGAGAGAGAGAGAGAGAGAGACGGGATAGGGAGAGAGGAGAGAAAGGAGATAGGGGATAGGGAGAGAGAGGGGAGAGAGGAGAGAGAGGGGATAGGGAGAGAGAGGGGAGAGAGGAGAGAGAGGGGATAGGGAGAGAGAGAGGGAGAGAGAGAGAGAGAGGGGATAGGGAGCGAGAGAGGAGATAGAGAGAGAGAGAGGGGGAGGGGAGAGAGAGGGGATAGGGAGAGAGAGAGGGAGAGAGGGGATAGGGAGAGAGAGGGGGAGAGAGGAGAGAGAGGGGATAGGGAGAGAGAGAGGGGAGAGAGAGAGAGAGAGGGGGATAGGGAGCGAGAGAGGAGATAGAGAGAGAGAGGGGATAGGGAGAGAGAGGGGATAGGGAGAGAGAGGGGAGAGAGGAGAAAGAGGGGATAGGGAGAGAGAGGAGAGAGAGGGGAGAGAGGAAAAGGACTATGAAAACCAAGTGGAGGTTCAGTCTGGATAGAAGAGAAGAAGAACTCTGCCACATTGTCCTCCTAAACCCAACCCTCCCATTCATGCAGCAACCCTCCTCCTCCCCATCTCCGCCTCGTCCAGCTCTGTGGGCTTCTCTGAGCTCCCAACACCAGAGTCTATGGGCCCAGGACCAAATCTTAACCATGTTTATCCTACAGTATGTAATATAGGTGATAAAAGTCGTCTGTGCTGATTTTTGCAGTGTCAGATTAACCGTAAACAATAAACAATTCTAATAAAATCCTAGTTTTGTTATCGAGTTTCTCCAGATTGAAATACGATGAATGAAATTGAATTTCCAACTCGAGTTTAAAACTAAAATCTGTTTTATCACTAAATATGAGAGACTTTGATGTTTACAGTGTTTTAGATGAAGAATTATGAAGCGGAAAGAGACCAGAGAGAGACCAGAGAGAGACCAGAGAGCGAGGCCAGTCTCTCTCTGGTCTCTCTCTGGTCTCTCTCTGGTCTCTCTCTGGTCTCTCTCTGGTCTCTCTATGGTCTCTCTCTGGTCTCTCTATGGTCTCTCTATGGTCTCTCTATGGTCTCTCTCTGGTCTCTCTATGGTCTCTCTATGGTCTCTCTATGGTCTCTCTATGGTCTCTCTATGGTCTCTCTATGGTCTCTCTCTGGTCTCTCTCTGGTCTTGATGCTTCTGTCGTCAGGGAGAGATCGTTATAAAATTGAGTGTGACGTTAATGATTAGGCCTCAGTAAACACACAGGTGATTTGTGGTTTGCAACCAAAAGCGTCACTTTGAGACGCCGTAAAACAGACGGGGTCAAGAGAGTGGAGAGAGACCAGAGAGAGACCAGAGAGAGAGACCAGAGAGAGACCAGAGAGAGAGACCAGAGAGAAACCAGAGAGAGACCAGAGAGAGAGACCAGAGAGAGAGACCAGAGAGAGACCAGAGAGAGAGACCAGAGAGGGAGACCAGAGAGGGACCAGAAAGAGAGACCAGAGAGAGAGACCAGAGAGAGACCAGAGAGAGAGACCAGAGAGAAACCAGAGAGAGAGACCAGAGAGAGACCAGAGAGAGAGATCAGAGAGAGACCAGAGAGGCCAGAGAGAGAGATCAGAGAGACCAGAGAGAGACCAGAGAGAGACCAGAGAGAGACCAGAGAGAGAGACCAGAGAGGGAGACCAGAGAGGGACCAGAAAGAGAGACCAGAGAGAGAGACCAGAGAGAAACCAGAGAGAGAGACCAGAGAGAAACCAGAGAGAGAGACCAGAGAGAGAGAGAGAGACCAGAGAGAGACCAGAGAGAGACCAGAGAGGGTCAGTTCTCTTTCTCTCTCAGCTCAGATCCAGCTAAAAACGGCCTCTTCACCTGTTTTTTCAAATCTTGTTATTTTAGTTTCTCTTTAACCTGTGGCGTGTGTCCAAGTGTCCACAAAACACCATTTATCAACAGATATTATTATTTATTATTATTATTATGACAAATGGGGACAGAGATTCAGAAGTTTCCTTTGATTCATTTTTACAGTACAGTCATTATTATTATTATCATTATTACTATTATTATTATTATCATATGAACAGACTCGCGCACATTTCTTCACCTGTTTTTACAGTGAGAGAAAAAATATTTTGACAACGATGTTTCTGCACTAAAATATGACGAAGGTTTGAATCTGAGAGAATATGGAAAAAGACAAAGTGTGGTTTAGACAAATACAAATATCTTTAAACACAGATGGTGATAATTGTTTTTAAAGTGTGTGTTTGTGATTCAGCAGAGCACGTCTGAACAAAAAGAGACAAATCTGTGTCTGCATCTTTAAATATATTTAAGTATTTTGTACAATATTAAATGAGGGAAACAAAAGACACCAAATCTTTACATAGGTCTTGTGTCAGGGTGCGTGCGCGCGTGCGTTTGCGTGTATACGTGTGCATGCGTGCGCGCGTGTATTACAACACATTTAAAAACTGTACGTTTCACTTCTGTGTCTTGTTTTTTTTATTTAAAATATTAGATTGATGTAAAAACTTCCTCCTCGAACCAGAGCAAATAAAGTGTAAATAAAGGAAACAAAGATAATTGAGAATAAATTATGTTAATTTGTTTTAATATATTTAATATATGTATAATGTATAATTGTTGTATTTGTCCAGACTTCCATCTCCGTCTTGTTTTGTGAATGAAAGTCTTCATGTTGCTCCTACAGAACAGTCTGTGACGTGTCTGAGGAGAAGGCCCCGGAGCCGCAACAAGTGCGCGCCACAGCGGACAGAAAAGACCCTCCCGCGGGCAGACACCGGCTCCACAGGCGGCTCCGGGCTCCGACACCGCGGGCTCGGTTCGTTTCTGTCTCTCTCTTTTGGATCTCTATCTCTGTGTCCCAGAAGGAAGCCGCGGACACGGAAGCAGAAGCGAACCAGACGCGAACATGAAGCGACACGGTGATAATACAAAGCGATTTACGCGCGTACCCCGGGTCACTTTTCTGTTCGTATCTGTCTTTATCTTAAACCTCCCTTTTCTGTGTCTCAGGAAGACGCGAACTGGATGCGACAAAGCTGATAATACAAAGCGATATAGACGCTTTGTCTGTTTAAAATCTGTTTTAAAAATAGATTTACAACAACGATTGACCAGTTGTTAAAATCTAAAAGTACAGAGACTTTAGTTTATTTGTAAATTGGAACCAACTTTTTTAAATTAATAAATCTTAAAATGCCATATTTTTCCCCTAAAGCCGCTATACGCATGAGTCACATTATTGCTCCTTTTGCTCATGTCCAAGTCTCACATCAGCCCGACTGCACTTCGCTCATATATTTGTGTATTAGCTCTAAATCCCTTTACAAAGTTGTGGATTTGCCCACATCAGATCAGAGAATCAGTTCGAACACACACAAACAAACACTAGGTCCATATAAGGAGCGTGTAAAATGTAGATAATGACTATCTTTTCTCATCTATAACTAATACTACACAAACAATACATCAGATTATTTACATTTTTAACACTTATCAAAGCCCGAGCGCGTGATCCTACAGCGCTTTAATAACATGTGTTTTTTTTTTTTTTACAGTGTAGACGCGTTTGGTCTTGAGTTTGACCTATTTCCAATCTATAGCGAAAACTATGAGAGAGACAAAAACTCACCTCTAACTCCTGCGTCTCTCCCGTTTCTCTCCCGCTCCCGGTCCCGTCTCTCCCTCCTCCACCGATGCGACGTCTCTGTGTCTCTGCGTCAGTGCGGGTCCTCTCCCCCGGACACGCGTCTCCCTCTGCCCGGGGTAGAGTCGCTCTGAGGCGGGGGAGAGGAGCCAGAGTGACCGCGGGTTTCTCTGGAAGAGTTTGGGACAAAGAGGAGGCGGCCTGAGAGCGAGGGGAGAGGGGGGACGTCTGCGTGAATGCGTGCGTGCGTGCGTGTGTGCGTGTGTGTGTGGGTGCGCTGGAGCCAGAGAGAGGAGCGCGACTGTTGTCCAAACGCGAAGCCGAGAGATGTGCTTCACAAGGCGGGCAAGCACAGAGGTGTGACCCGGGGAGGAGGCTCCGTGGACCCGGGGAACAGACTTGGAAACAGATTGGTGTCGCGAGGTTTAAAGATATATTATGCTTTATCAACTTTGTCTCTCGTTTCTCATAAGTGATAGACCTCGAGCAGTGTTTGGATCCATCCACGCTGATGTCAAGAACAAACATGTATCTCCGCCCCTTCTGTCTAGCTCGTCTTTGTCATATTACCGCTGTGACGTCACAGTTAGAGAAACAAAAGAGAGATCAAAGCGAGAGGGACCAGAGAGAAGAGAGAGACTAGAGAGAGAGACCAGAGAGACCAGAGAAAGAGACAAGAGAGAGGAAGACCAGAGAGAAGAGAGACTATAGAAAGAGACCAGAAAGAGGAGAAAGACCAGAGAGAGACCAAGAAGAGAGACCAGAAATAGAGACCAGAGAAAGAGAGAGGCCAGAGAAAAATAAACAATAAATAGACATAAATGAGTTTCCAAATGGGTTCTTTCCAATCACAGAGGGATCACTGCTCCCTCTGGTGGCAGCAGAAGGAGTTACAGGCAGAAAGCATTTTTCACACAATTTCACCAAATACTTTCTCACAACCTGAACCAGGCCACGTGCGTGAAACTATAAAGTATAGACACCCCAGTTTTAAATGAACACATGCAGCTCAGTTCATGGACAAACACTCATTTTGGTCAGTATTCTCAAACCGAGCAGAAGACTAACAGAACCGCTCAGACCTCTCCATCAGAGCGATCCCATCCATCCCTATCCTCCGTGTTCAGAGCGCGCGCGGGGGTGGGTTCTCCTCTCTCTCTGCGCTGTCATTGGTTAATATTTTATCCTGTTGACATGTTTTCTTACTGCTAATGCTTCCGACACCTTCCCCTGTCCTGCATCCACCCGCCTCCCCCCCTCCCTCTTCTCTCTCCCCCTCCTCCCTCCCTTCTCTCCACTTCCACACCCGTCGGAGCTCGGAGCTGTCGCGGCCACGCCTCTACTTCTCTCTTGCTTTGCTACAATTGGTCCAGTGCGCGTAAAATCAGCAATCACAGCGCGTTGGCTTCGGCTGTTGAGGGGCCGCACCGTCCGCAGTGTGAGGCTCAGTGTGAGACGCAGTGTGAGGGGAGAGCACCGGGCGACGCCAGCATCTCACACCGGGAACTATCCACGTTTTTACGCACGGGACCTGTATATTTTTCGCCCTGTTCCGAGGATCCGCGAGGAAAACTTTTTTGTTGTTGTTGTATTTATATATATTTATTTATTGATAGGTGAGTGGGACTGGCTCGACACCGACTGGAGCTTATACACACACACACACGCGGCTTTGGGGTTGATTTGTGACTGTACAGAGAGCTCCGTGAGCCCGGGAGAGGACCGAGTGTGACGCGCCGCAGCCAAACATCGAGCGGCAAAAGAAACAACTCGCTGTTATTTCTCCGCTGTTGCTTCTGTGTAGAGCTGTGAATGACAACCACCAGGACAGAATCTTAAACTACACAGCACTATACAACAATAAACGAGAACACACTCCAAAAATTCAACATCTAATGCTTGAAAAAATAGGTGAAAATCAAGATATTTGCGAGATTTCAGTGTGAGCGCCTTTTTCGGATGAATTCTATTATTTCTCCGCGGTAGAGATCTGAATGTCAAACACCAAGACAGAATCTCAAACTATACATCACCATACAGTTTTACACTCACAAAAAACAACGTCTAATGCATTTGCATTGAGGTTAAAAGCAATTATATTTGCGACTGCGATAGATGTGGAAAGAAGCGTATGTGACCAAAGTGGGCTGAAAGCGTAACTTCTGGCTTTGAATTAAAAATAACTGGCACAGATTCATACACTCCCTAAATACAACCTCAAATACATTTAAATCCATGTTGAGATAAAGATATTCGATGTTATAGACGTCTGTTCGTGTCCAGGACTATCGCTGCGTAATACCTGAGGCTTATCTCAACAAAACACGGAAAGTTCTGTCTTTAAATAAAAAATACCAGGAAACATCCACAGATATAGCACTTTACAGCTACACACTCACACAACACAACATATAATCTATTCAAAATATGGTTAAAGTCAATATGTATTCGCGTATGTTGCAAAAACTACCGCTGGTTTGAATGCGCTGATTTAGAAGTATTAGTAAATAACAGGTTAAAATCTCAGAAAACACATTAGTGAATTATTTGTGAAAAGCGATTTAAAGCCAAAAAAACTACTACACGTAAAGAATGCGTTTTTATAGTGTAAAGTGCAGTTCGTTGGAGACGTGACTCTCGTTTCTGCTGTTATTGTTCATATCTGACTTTAATCTCGTATACTCGTGTGTGTTGTGGTTTTTCACGCACGAGACCCGCGGTTCTCATCTTGTTGTAAATTTATGACATTAGTCTCGCAAAACAAAAATGTCGAATTTTCTATATTTTTTATAGTGTAAAGTGCAGGGGCTTGGAGACGTGGGCTGCGCTTCTGCTGGTTTTGAGAATATACGGCGTCAGTCTCGTAAAACGTGTGTGTTATGTGGTTGTGACGTGAAAAGTGTCACCCGGGGACAGACGCGCTTCTCCGGGTCTCTCTCCTTTGGGTCTCTCCTCTGGGTCTTTCCTCTCGGTCTCTCCTCTGGGTCTCTCCTCTGGGTATTTCCTCTCGGTCTCTCCTTTGGGTCTCTCCTCTGGGTCTTTCCTCTCGGTCTCTCCTCTGAGTCTTTCCTCTGGGTCTCTCCTCTCGGTGTCTCCTTTGAGTCTCTCCTCCGCCTGTTTCTCCAGCCTGACATCCGTCTCTTTCAGGCCGGTCCTCCCCGTGGTCTTCGCGGCTGTGCTTGCTCGGATGCCCCGATGAGAGACCCAGTGTTCGCTCCTGGGACAGCCATGGCTTACCACCCCTTCCATCACGCACACCGGCCGACGGACTTCCCCATGTCCGCCTTCCTGGCCGCGGCTCAGCCCTCATTCTTCCCCGCTCTGAGCTTACCTCCACCCGGCCTCGGATCCAAGCCTCTCCCACCGGAGCTGTCGGCAGAAGCTGGGGCCCTCCACCCGGCGCTCAGCCACCACCAGGCCGCTCACCTCCGCGGGTTGAAGAGTCTGGAGCCCGACGAGGAGGTGGACGATGACCCCAAAGTGACACTGGAGGCGAAGGATCTCTGGGACCAGTTCCACAAGCTGGGCACTGAGATGGTCATCACCAAGTCGGGCAGGTAGGACCGAGACACGCGTGGACCCCACCGCAAACACACAGATATTTATTACACAGAAAATATTCAAATATAAAGGAAACATGAACGAAGCCAGCGACAAAACGCGACAGTAATTCGTCTCCTTTCCTCCACTTTCTGCTCATAAATAATTAAATAAAACAAATATAATTATACAAACACGGGCTTTTATCAACGCAAGCGCAGACAAAACACGTAATTTCACATGCATTTATACTTTTATATCGTTAAATATGTGTTGCTCTCGCTGTTTAAACCTCACACTATAATAAACACGGCAATAATCTCTTTTATTCTGGAACGGTCTGCTTTAAATCTCAAGCATAAATAACGCTAAATGTTAAGTCTCTTTTTGTTTACGTGTGTCGCGTTGAGAGAATGAGCGAGAGCCACACAGACAGAGAGAGAGACCTCTGCTGAAAATTTGGATTCTAGTTTTTATGTGGTGCAGTATTTAGTCAAATGAGGTAAAAACACATATATAGAAGTCTACAATGTTACTATAAAGATGCATTATTTACTTTGCTAAAAACGCAGCGTCCAATATCAATTATGAATCATTGCTGCTGCCTCCAAACCTGCTGTGGATGAAGATAACCGTGTATTTTAGCACAGAGACTTGTATGAATTCGTAATGAGTGAAATGTTGTGTGTGACGCGTGTGTTTGGACGTATATGTGTTTTAGTATGAATGCCTGACGCTGCCTGCAGTGACATGTCTCTGGTTGAATGATGGGTTTAAGACACGAGCAAAGATAATGAATTAATACAAATATAGTGTGTGGAAATATGTCAGAAAACTGAACTAAATCTGTGGAAATTTATAGTGATCATTTTTGTTTCAATTTAGTTTTGAGGCGTGTGTGTGATCAGGGCAGAGACAGCGTTCTTTAGACTGACGTAAAACAACGTCAGTAAAATCAAAAATCCTTGTGTCGTAATGTATAAAAAGCTGGTGTATTTTCCCTGATTGGTAATAACTAATAATGTTGTTAGAATTTGCGTTTTTCGTGCTGTTTTGTTCACGTTCAGCCCGTGTCTCCGCGCGCTCTCCCGGGCCACGGTGCCTCCTCCTCTGCAGCCGCCTCTGAGGCTCTGTCTCTGGGTGTGATCTCGTTCCGTTCCCCGCTGCTGCTGCTGCTGCTTCTTCCCATAAATGTTTAGAAAGTATTTTTTGCACGCAGTTTATTTGACACTTTTTTGAGAGAATTTTGATTAATTGTGAGGTGGAAATTTCGATTTAATTCAATGTATTTGTGTGCAGAGCTAAAGCAGAAGAAACAGAGGATGAAACGAACAGAGCAATAATACATACATAATAATAAACATATATAGGAGCCATTGGTCCATAGGGAGCGGGATGACCAGTGTCTATACAAAATGTCCAAAATGGCAAAAGTGAGAAACCCAGAGAGAGAGGGACCCGCTCCAAACGGATCCAGGACTGAGGCTGCATAGACCCAGGACTGAGGCTGTATAGACCCAGGACTGAGGCTGTAGACCCAGGACTGAGGCTAGGACTGAGGCTGTAGATCCAGGACTGAGGCTGCACCCAGGACTGAGGCTGTAGACCCAGAACTGAGGCTGTAAACCCAGGATCGAGACTTTAGAACCAGAACTGAGCCTATAGACCTTGCCACAGTAGAACCCAGGCCTCGCTGCCATAAGCGCCCATAGACACATCGTTCTCACATTAAACGCGGTGATAAAACACTAAAGACATTAAAAACACAGACCAAAACCATGTCTCATACTGTCTCCTTATTACTGCAGCCTCAGACGCTGTTATTACACAATTTTTCGCGCTGCGTTTGGATCCGAGTCTACATTTTTTTTTATAAATTACACTCAAACAAATGTATTTAATATGAGACGTTTATTCATCACGTTTTTTAACTTTTGAACACTGCGCCTGTTGCTTTTATAACAGTGTCTCTCTGCGTCACACACTGTAAAAAAAGAAGGAAAAAAAACCGTAGGAATTTGTGTTGACACCGGTGGGAAATAGAAAAATGGTATAGGGCAGGATCAAAGGACATTTATGGATTAGTCTCATTCTAAAGTCTCTGTTTTCCATCAATCTCACACGTGTAAAAAAATATGTATATGCACAAACTGTCATAATCTATCCTTACAAATAATGTGTGTGTGTCTCTTTAAATCTGCCATTGCATCAAAATATCGCTAAAATTGTCGCAAAAAAAACATAATTTCTCTTTGTCTTTGACGTGAGAAATAAGCAGCTTTGAACCTATGTTCCTGAAGCAAATTCTTGTCGTGGCTACGTTTTAGAAAGATATTATTAAAGCTTAAACTATAGATGGATTATAGAGAAGCCGGAGACGCCAAGAACCGGTGGAAAACATACTACAGAATCTGGGTTTAATTTCACCAAATCGACTGAAACAGATTGAAACAAACACCGGATTAATCTCTCCGTTTCATTTCTTTCTGGCCTTGGTATTTTTTAGTTATGTGTTTTGTTCTAGTTGTTTTTATAAATTTCTCTCTTTTCAAACAACAAAAACGCTCAACATTGTTTATCGTTTTTAGAAAGAAATTTGTCAACTTTTACGTCTTTAGAGATATTAGAATTGAGGAAGAGAACGGGTCAATTTAAGATATAAATCCAGTTTTTATTGTATTTTAATTTTGGCTTCATTCTGCTTGAACTGGTTAAAAGTGAGCGATTTCTATTCAAATTTTAGACGTTTCTCATTGATTAGTTTTTTCGGATTCTAAAGCTAAGGCTCAAAATTCACGTCAAAACTTAAACAAACCACAAATATGTGTAGTTTGGACTGTATCATGGATCTACAGTCTCAGTCCTGGGTCTACAGCCTCAGTCCTGGGTCTACAGCCTCAGTCCTGGATCTACAGCCTCAGTCCTGGGTCTACAGTCTCAGTCCTGGGTCTACAGCCTCAGTCCTGGATCTACAGTCTCAGTCCTGGGTCTACAGCCTCAGTCCTGGATCTACAGCCTCAGTCCTGGATCTACAGCCTCAGTCCTGGGTCTACAGCCTCAGTCCTGGGTCTACAGTCTCAGTCCTGGGTCTACAGCCTCAGTCCTGGATCTACAGCCTCAGTCCTGGGTCTACAGCCTCAATCATCTCTCTCTATGAACCAATGGCTCCTATGTGTTTGTTATCATTACATTTCCTGCATTCGAACTGATTCTCTGATCTTTTCTTGGAAAATCCACAACTTTCTAAAGTCCTCCAAGACTTTGTGCTGTTGAGGTTGAGGTCCACACACAAAAACATCGCACTAACATTGAATTAAACTGCATTATAAGAAGGTTTTTAAGATGATTTCATTGACTTTCAAGACCCACAGAATATGATGTACCGGGACTATGTGAAATGTGAAACCAGATTCTGAAAGATTGGGCCGTCTACGTTCATCAGCAAAAATAAGTTAGTTTGTAGCTAGTTTTGTTGTCCTGTAATCTCCAGTTGAAAACAGGGAAGTTTCACAGAAATCACCGGTCTTAGAGAAGTTTGTCAATGGCAGTGAATGAATCCTTTCTAACCTCTGTGTGCTCTCTCTCTCTTCCTCTCTCTCTCTCCACAGACGCATGTTTCCTCCCTTTAAAGTCCGCATAAATGGCCTGGATAAGAAGGCCAAGTACATCCTGCTCATGGACATCGTGGCGGCGGACGACTGCAGGTACAAGTTCCACAACTCGCGGTGGATGGTGGCGGGGAAGGCGGACCCCGAGATGCCCAAGAGGATGTACATTCACCCCGACAGTCCGGCCACGGGGGAGCAGTGGATGGCCAAACCCGTGGCGTTCCACAAACTCAAACTCACCAACAACATCTCCGACAAGCACGGATTTGTAAGTTTTTAGCTGTTATCGTCTCGTGTCTTTTGTTTTCTGTCGTGAGAGAGAAACAGGAGTTTTAGTTGCAACAAAAAGTGTCGAGAGAAGCTGAATAATACCCAATTTTTGATTCTTATGTCTCCTCCTCCATGAGTTTTAATGTGGCTTTAGTCTCGGCAAAAACATCAAGAGAAGAAAAAAAACCAACACATTATTGTCTTCTGTTGTGAATGAGAAATAGTAGATTTATTTTAGCTTTATTCACAAAAACAGCGTCAAGAGAAGGTAAAAAAATACACTAGAAATGAGCCATTATCATCGTCTGTAGTAGCAGTAGTTTCAATGAAGCTTTAGTCTCTGCAAAAATAATGAGAGAAGCTAAAAAAGACCAATTTTTTATTGTCTGTTGTTGTTAAAAGTAGTATTTTTAGTGTAGCTTTAGCAAATATTCTGTTTTTGAATAATTTTGAATGAATAATCTAGCTCACATGGCTGCTAGCGTCTCCTCTGTTATGAGTTTTAGTGTAGTCTCTGCAAAAACCAGCGAGTGAGAAGTCGTAGCTTAAATGTGGCTCTGTTCACGGCAAAAAACAGTATTTAAATATTTTATTATATATATTTTTTTAAACACGTGAATTTAGTCATTTTTGATTCTAAGTTGGCTTACCTGGCAACCTGATACAGAGAGACAGAATTCAACAGATAAATCCACAATTACTACTATTATTATTATTATTATTGACGTTGTGTGTGTGTCTCTCTACTATGAAGCTTCATACACTGAAAAAAATACCATTGAGAAAAGCTAAAATACCTCTAGAACATAGCATCGTTAATGAATAAGTTAGCAAACCTGGCAACCTGGTTTTGTACACTGCAAAAAATGATAAAATATGAGGTAATAACTCCTTGAATCGAGTGTTTTTATCTTAATTTGAGTTTATTCTGACTGTGTCAAAACAAAATTCACCAATGGAACAAAACCATTCAGTCTCATTTCGCGAACTGTTGATGGTGTCATTTCAAAACAACATCATTTTGCTTTGTCCCATTGACAAACCTTGTCAGAATCCGCTCCAATTAAGACACACTTTTGTCAAATTTGAGCCATTTCTACCTTATTTTCCACCTCTTATTGCAGCGTAAAGACTGTAGAGAAGCTCATTCACAAAAATTCAAATCCACAAATGTTCGTACAGCTTAAAGTCTGCGTCTGATCGTCTGGACTTTTATGATCTTTCACTGTGTTTCTCTCTGATGTGAGGTTGTGTAGAAGCTGAAGCCACAGTCCGTGTCTGCTGCATGAAGGTGTTTTCCACCTCATGCACTGCAAAAAAAAACGCTATGTTTGGTTCAATTTGAGAAATATTTTACGTTTTGACAGATTCAGTCTTGATTCTTATCAAAAATATTCCGTTCTTTACATAGAGGAATCTCAAGCAAGTTTTACATCACGAAAATATGTAAAAAAAACTCTATATTTCTATATTATCTGTCCGTTTTTAGTCGTTCCCTTCATTTCTTTGCATTTGAACTGGACCAGAGGAAAATCTAATGTTTTAAGCTCAGTTTTAACCTCGGCTTAAACTTCAGCCTCAAAGATAAAAAGAGGAAAAACTTTAAAACGGGAAAAGTCAAAGACATATTTCAATCCAAACAGAATCGAGTCGAAAAAGAACTTAATGTCAATGTTTTGTCTTAATTCAATTTCAGCCTAAAATGTTTTAAAACAGTGAAACGTCGTGCGTCACAGAGTAAACAATGAATGATAATAATTCTGAATGTTGTTGTTTTTAGCGGGAAATAAAGCAGGAACTGGTAGAACATGCAAACATAGATCTTCAAAGGAGAAATGTGTAAATCTTGCAAGAGCGAGAAGCTAAAAGATGATTTTTTTGCGGTTTCTTGTTGAATCAATAAAACTATCGAGAAATCCTTTTTTTTTTTAGCTTTTTGTTGTTGCCTTTTATAAACAGGCAAAAAAACATATATATAATGTATACATTTCACCAAATCTTTTACAAATTCGGCCGTTTTCGCCACTTTCTAAACACATCTGCTTTTTTATTATTATTCATTATTTACATTTTAGACTAAGATTGAATTAAGACAAAAAAGTTCATTTTCACATTAGATAAATGTATTTTTTGATCGTTTCTTGTATCGTTCTATAGTTTTTCTTCTTTCTCTTTGAAGCTGAAGCTCGACCCGAGGTTAAAACTGATCCAAAAACATTAAAGAATCAATAATACTTAGATTGAACACAATTATTATCGTTATTATTTAACATTTTAGACTGAGATTAAAGAAGAAAACATGATATTAAACTAGTAATAATATTATTAAGTAAGAAGTAAGAAACCAAAACTCGACTTTTAACTGGTTTAAATTGAAAAATGAGGCGTTAAAAAAGTGACAGAAGTGACTCTGTTTAAACATCGACTTTTGGGTAAATTCTCATGTTTTTTAAAATATTCACATATTTTCGGGGGTTGATTTTTTTTGAAACTGAATTTTTAATGTGACATCTGCGGAAGTGGGTCGTTCACGAGGATTAAGGACAGAGGGAAAAAGAGAAATTAGCATCTACGAATCTGCGGCTAATGTTCATTAACAAAGTCTAAGATTTACCTCAGAAACAGAAAGAAATAATAAATCTATAGTTTATCTTTGATATTTACATTTTTTATCCTTAATCCTTCAAATCTGAGAAATTAGCATCTGTGGATCTATAAATTATACATTCGTTATTTGAAAATTGCTAATTAACAAACCTATATTTAATGTATTAGAAAGATTTGCTTCAGAAACGATGCAAAATATTGAATGTTTCTTAAATCTATCATAATTCATCTTTAATTCATAAAAACTGAGATGTTATTTTCTCAGGATCTGGATCAATACATTCAATAACAAACCTATATTTACTGTATTTATTTCTATCCATTATTTGCCAAAAAACAATTACAAAATATGAATTATTATTATTTCAATGTTAAAACTTGTTCTTAAATCTGTCCTTTATTTGTTAATGTTTAATAATTTATCTTTAATCCTTCAAATATCAGATATTCGCAGCTGTGGACCCGGATCTACACATTTTAAATTAGTTAATTAAAGAAGAATACAACTATATTTAAAAATTAATATCCTGAATTTGTCTAAGATTTTCCACAGAAACAAAACAATTATAGACTTTACCTTTGATGTGTTTCTTTTTGACATTTAGTTAATTTCTCTTTCATTCATAAAATGTGAGATATTATTATTTATCTGTGGATCTAGATCATACATTAATTATTAAACTAGTATTAAAAATGTATTATTGAAGTATTAAACAGTGTCTTAGATTTGCCACAGAAACAATAAATGAATTCTTATTATATTAAAACCGCTCCTTTAAATCTATCCCGTTTTTTCATCTTTATCTTTCACACAGTAATAAAATTATAAACATCTTTACTCAAATATATTTACATTTTACCTAAAAAATTTAACTGGTTTAGTTTAAATTAAAGTATTGTTTTACATCTGTGCAATATTATTATCTCTATTGTTTTAATGTCAAACCTGAGATAGAAATTTATACATTATTGTTAATTAATCATCATAAATGTGTGAAAGTGGTTATTTAAGTTGGATGTTTCACTCTTAAAATATTGCTTCCCTTCATAGAAAAAGATTGAGATTTTGTTGTTTTCTTGCTACATTTCTTAACTTAAATTTAACCTAAATTCGCTAAATTTATAAAAACCTATTCTCGCTATAAATAACGGTGGATGATTTTTGTTAAACTGCAACTTTACTCTGAGATCAAAGAGAAATGCCACGTTTTAGATCTTTGTTCTAAAGCTTTAAGGCACTAAAAGTAACAAAATAACTACGTTTCTTTCACCGCTGGTAAGAAAAAGGTTTCAATTTATGAATGAGATAAAAGTTTATGAATGAGGTTTCTTCTAACGCTGTTTTTGGAGGTTTGTGGATCTGGGCTCGTGTTTATTCTGCGGCTGTGTGTGTGTGTGTGTGTGTGTGAATACTGCCCTCTTCTGGCGGAGAGGAGAACAACATGCAGTGTGTTTCTGTACGACCGGAGCTGCACTCTCTGGTCCCTACACTGCAAAAACATGAACTAGATGAGTTTAAACAGCAACATCTGTATACAAGTTTTATTTATTTATGTTTTTAATTCAATTCAATTCAATTTAATCTTGTATCGCCCTTGATTACAACAGCTGTCGTCTCAAAGGACTTTACAAAACTGTCGATTCACTAACACAGATCAGAGAGTCAGTTCAAACACAAGGAATGCAGTGATACAATAAAACACAGAGACATTGGTCCCAAAAGGAGCAGAGGCCAATGTCCATTAATGCTGTTAAAAATAAAAATATTTATTTATCTATTTAGACAACAGAACAACTTTTTATTATTACTTATTGACTCTTAAATAATATCAATGATTGCATTCATTTTGCAGTTTACGTCAAAGAATCCTCACTTTGCTTTAGTGAATTAGAAAGACAAAACAAAAGTTACATAATATAGTTTTAAAACTGTGTGTGTGTGTGTGTGTGTGTGTACTGAAGAGAAAATGGGTCACAGTTAAAAGATTGGCCAATGGTTTTGCTGCTCTTTCTCTGGTCTCTCTCTCTTTAGTCTCTCTCGGCTCTCTCTCTTGTCTCTTTTTAGTCTCTCTCTGGTTTCTTTCTCTGGTCTCCCTCTGTTTTCTCTGTCTGGTCTCGCTCTCTTTCTGGTCTCTCTCTCTGCTCTCTCTCTTTGGTCTCTCCCTCTGGTCTCTCCCTGGTCTCTCTCTGGTCTCTCTCTCTGGTCTCTCTCTCTGGTCTCTCTCTCTGGTCTCTCTCTCTGGTCTCTCTCTCTGCTCTCTCTCTTTGGTCTCTCCCTTTGGTCTCTCTCTCTGCTCTCTCTCTCTGGTCTCTCTCTCTGGTCTCCCTCTCTGCTCTCTCTCTTTGCTCTCTCTCTTTGCTCTCTCTCTCTGGTCTCCCTCTCTGCTCTCTCTCTTTGCTCTCTCTCTCTGCTCTCTCTCTCTGCTCTCTCTCTTTGCTCTCTCTCTCTGCTCTCTCTCTTTGCTCTCTCTCTCTGGTCTCATGTCTGATGGTACTAACGTGTTCGTGGCCTGTGTCTCCTGGAGCAGACCATCCTGAACTCGATGCACAAGTACCAGCCTCGTTTCCACATAGTCCGGGCCAACGACATCCTGAAGCTGCCCTACTCCACCTTCAGGACCTACGTGTTCCCGGAGACCGAGTTTGTGGCAGTGACGGCCTATCAGAACGACAAGGTAACACAACTACTGCACAACTACTACACAACTACTACACAACACAGCCTATCAGAGACAGGGTTCTTTCTCTTGTCTCTCTCTTGTGTGTCTCTCTCTCTTGTCTATCTCTCTTTCTGGTCCTCTTTGTGTCTCTCTCTCGTTTCTCTCTTGTCACTCTCTTTTGTGTCTCTCTCTCTTTGTGTGTCTCTCTCTGGTCTCTCTTGTCTCTCTCTCTGGTCTCTCTCTCTTTCTTGTCTCTCTTGACGGGTCTTCTCTCTAAACCACGTGTGCATTATTAATGTGGTCCCCTGGCGTCCGCGGCCGCAAGTCTCGGTGCGCACAGACTCTTCCAGGAGGATTCTTCTCTCGGGGACAATGAGAATTACTCCAGTCGTTATGAAAACATTAATAATTCACTATTCCCCTTTTCCCAGAACTTCTGTTTATCTGCAGCACAGTCTGAGGCTTAAACAAAGTGTGTGTGTGTGTGTGTGTGTGTGTGTGTGTGTGTGTGTGTGTGTGTGTGTGTGTGTGTGTGTGTGTGTGTGTGTGTGTGTGTGTGTGTGTGTGTGTGTGTGTGTGTGTGTGTGTGTGTGTGTGTGTGTGTGTGTGTGTGTGTGTGTTCTTCCTCTGGTCTCTCTCTCTCTGGTCTCTCTCTGGTCTCTCTCTGGTCTCTCTCTCTCTGGTGTCTCTCTCTCTGGTGTCTCGCTCTGGTCTCTCTCTCTGGTCGCTCTTTCTGGTGCCTTGTGTCTCTCTCTTGTTGTTATTGTCTTTAATTAAATAACAACTTTAAACATGTGTGTAGTTGTGTGTAAAAGTGTATATTTGTGTGTTGTAATAACATTTGTGTGTTTCTCTCTGTGTTTGTGTAGATCACGCAGCTGAAGATCGACAACAACCCGTTCGCCAAAGGATTCAGAGACACAGGAAACGGACGGAGAGAGAAGAGGTACAACCTTCATCTGCTTTAAAATACTACAATAAAATAAACTGGTCTCTCGCTCTGGTTTCTCTCTAGTGTCTCTCTCTTGTCTCTAGCTGGTCTCTCTCAGGTCTCTCTCTGGTCTCTCTCTGGTCTCTCTCTAGTCTCTCTCTAGTCTCTCTCTGGTCTCTCTCTGGTCTCTCTCTGGTCTCTCTTTCTGGTCTCTATCTCTGGTCTCTCTCGTTAGTCTCTCTCTGGTCTCTCTCTGGTCTGTCTCTCTGGTCTCTCTCTGGTCTCTCTAGTCTCTCTGGTCTCTCTCTGGTCGCTGTCTAGTCTCTCTCTCTCTGGTCTCTCTCTAGTCTCTCTCTCTCTGGTCTCTCTTTTTCACTTTTCACATCGGTAAAACCTGATCCAAACATTACACAGAGACTAAAACACAAAACTAGTAACAGACCGCAACTGTTTTCAGAGCTGAATCTAAATACAAAGTTCCACTGTCGATGCTTTGAAACTTACGTACCCGAGCTTTAAGTTCTCTAAGCTCTAAAGTCCTGACCTTGAGTTGTGTTTGTAGGAAGCAGCTGACGATGCCCTCTCTGCGTCTGTACGAGGACCAGTGTAAGGACAGGGAAGGGGCCGACTCCGATGCCTCGTCCAGTGAGACTCCAGCGGGGGCCACCCACTCCCCCCTGGGCCCCGGGGCCAGTCCCCTGCACTTCAGAGCCAGAGGTGAGACCATAGGACAATATAAAACCGTATGAAAAGAGACTATAATGAGCCGAGAGTTAGACTCTCCTGGATCCTGGGTTGGAATCATGGTCGGAACAAGGTCTTTCTGAGTGGAGTTTGCATGTTCTCCCCGTGCCTGTGTAGGTTTCTTCCGGGTTCTCCGGTCTCCCTATCACTATAAAAACATCCACAGTAGGAAAATCGTCCTGCTCCTATAGTTCTCACCAAGCCGAGCCTCATTCTGCTCTCTCTGATCTCTCTCTCCCTGGTCCTTCTGGTCTTGGGTCTATCGCTCTCTCGCTAGTCTTGCTCTGGTCTCTTACTCTGGTCTATCTCTGGTCTCACTCTGGTCTCTTACTCTGGTCTCTTACTCTGGTCTCTTACTCTGGTCTCTTACTCTGGTCTCACTCTCGTCTCACTCTCGTCTCACTCTCGTCTCACTCTGGTCTCTTACTCTGGTCTTTGGTCTCTCTCTCTCTCTAGTCTCTCTGGTCTTTGGTCTCTCTCGCTGATCTGGTGTACACTGGGGTAGTCTTGCACAGTTTTTCCAATATGGTTTTACTTCAAATGGCAAATAAATTCTTTCATCTCAAAGTTGGTCCAAAGAGTTCCTGAGATGATCCGGCACATTTGAACCTATCTCCTATGTCTTTGTTATTGACTGTTTGATTCTCTAATCTGTTGTTGGAGAATTAGTGAAGTCCTTGTATTGTATTGTTGTTTATTCTAACCCTCTCTCTCTCTTTCTCTCTCCCCTCGCAGACGACAAGACCTGCTCAGACAGCGACCACGACCTGGACCCTCACGACCTGGACGGATCCACCAGCCCCGGCCCCGAACCTGAGTCCCCCTTCAGCGCCCGGTGTGAGGACCGCCCCCCCACCTCCTCCTCCTCCCTCTCCACCCCCACCCCCTCCCTCTCCACCTCCGACAGCAAGAAGATCCACCCGGCGTTCAGTGCCCGCAGCTTGGACAAAGACAAAAGCAAACCCTCAGACCACAGCGACACCTCTGGAGGGATCAGTGCGAGCAAAGAGAGTTTCTCACCCCTCATGGTTCAGACGGAGAGCGCTCACTTCTCGCCCGGACACTTGCAGAGTCTGGCTCTCTCCGGTCTCCATGGACAACCCTTCTTTAACCCTCTGAGCGCCGGGTCCCCTCTGCTCTTCCACCCCAGTCAGCTCATGGGGCCCGGCGCCTTCTCGGCCATGGGCATGAGCCACCTGCTGGCCTCTGTGTCCGGGGCCGGCCTGGACGCAGGGAGTCTGAGCATAGGCAGTCCCAGCACAGGAGGAGCAGGAGCAGGAGGAGCTGGAGGAGGCGCCTTCCCCTTTCATCTACAACAGCACATGCTCGCGTCACAGGTGAGAAGGCACTGGTCTCTCTCGCGCTGGTCTCTCTCTCTCTGGTCTCGCTCTCTAAAGCAGGGTTGGGCAAACGAGCCCTCTCTGGTCTCTTTCTCTGGTCTGGTCTGTCTATCTCTCTAGTCTCTCTCTGGTTTCTCTCTCTCTCGAAGGTTTCTCTCTATCTGGTCTCTCTCGCTCTCTTGTCTCTCTCTGGTATCTGGTCTCTCTATTATCGCTCCCTAGTCTCCCTTTCTCTCTGGTCCCTCTCTATCAAGTCTCTCTTTCTCTGGACTCTTCTAGTCCTAAAGAGCATCAAACTATTTTAGAGCATAGACATAGATTTACCTGTTTGCATTGTTGTGGTTTGATTATCCTCCTAACCCAGTCCCCCTGGGGTCTCTCTCCTCAGGGCCTCCACATGCCTCCCTTCGGCGGCCTCTTCCCGTACCCCTACACATACATGGCAGCCGCTGCCGCAGCCGCATCAGCCTCGGCCTCCAGCTCCACGGGGAGTCCTCTCTCCCGCCACCCCTTCCTCAGCTCCACCACCCGCCCTCGACTTCGCTTCAATCCCTACCAGCTGCCGGTGTCCCTGCCTCAGACCTCCAGCCTCCTCTCCGGAGCTCTGCTATCCACCTCGGAGTGCTCGAAGGCGGGCAGCAGCAGCAGAGAGGCCAGCCCGGTCCTGGAGCTCAACCACAAACTGGGGCATTCAGGGGTTTCTCCCAAAAGCAGCTCTCTCAAGGACTCCGTGAACGAGCTGCAGAGCATTCAGAGACTGGTGAGCGGGCTCGAGGGCCAGAGGGGGGGCTCGCCCACCGCGGACTCTCCCAAGTGATGGAAGCCGCGGGGGACGGACTGTACTGAGATTTCAGATCAGGCTGCGCTTTGGTCCGAATCAGTGCTCACGGATTATAACCACCAGTTCTACACAGCTCTGGTCTCTCTCTGGTCTCTCTCTGGCCTCTCCCTGGTTTCTCTCTGGCCTCTCCCTGGTTTCTCTCTGGCCTCTCTCTGGTCTCTTTGGTGGACTTGCCGTGAGTGGTTTGGAGTCGGACCTTCTTGAAGAAACCGCTGCCATTTTGGACTTTTCTCAACAAAAAAAAGGCGGGAAAAAGACTTTTGATGGTGCAATCGCGGACACATTTATCTTTCACATTGTGGACTATTTATGTAATTAAAAACGAAGGAGGAATCTGTACATAAAGCTTAGATCCAAAAAATATCCAATTGGTATTAATTTATTCAAGACTGTATATTAGTGTGTATATATTTGTTGCTTTGTCCTGTTTTCCCCTTTTTGACATATCCCTGAGAAGCCCTGTTTCCACCAGCCTTACTCTACTCTACTCTACGCTACTCTACTCTACTCTACTCTGTCTTTCTGGTCTGAGAGAGAAACCATAGAGAGATATCAGGGATACTCTACTCTCCCTTACTCTGCTTTGCTCTACTCTCTCTTTTTGGTCAGAGAGAAACTAAAAGGAGACCAGAGAGAGAACCAAGAGAGAGACAAGACAGAGAGACACCAGAGACACTCTACTCTCCCCTGATTGGGAGTTTTTCTCTCTGCCCTGTTTATCCAGTACCAGGTCCTTCTTTGGTCCTAGAGTAGAGTAGAGTAGAGTAGAGTAGAGTAGGGCTGGTGGACTGGACAGTGTGCCATTCAACCACTAACTTTTGACTCTTGGAGAATCTTCGGCCTCAGGTTTTCACTCCACGCTTCAAAGACGTATCTATTCAAACGTATATTTAAAAAAGAACTTGTTTATGCTGGTTGTTCCGGGTATTTTTTTCTGTCTCTGGATTGTCTCACAATTTCAATAAAAAATAATTGTGCTTAAAAATATAAACATGTCTTTTCGTGTTATTTTTCCACCTTCTATCCGCTGTGACTCCATATGTCTGTATGAGGAGTGGACACAGTGTGGTCCCTCTCTCTGGTCCCTCTCTCTGGTCCCTCTCTCTGGTCCCTCTCTCTGGTCCCTCTCTCTAGTCCCTCTCTAGTCTCTCTCTAGTCTCTCTCTAGTCTCTCTCTAGTCTCTCTCTAGTCTCTCTCTAGTCTCTCTCTAGTCTCTCTCTAGTCTCTCTCTAGTCTCTCTCTAGTTGTTACGGGAGTGTTCTGGATCCCAAAGCAGAGACGGAGACAGAGCGAAATTATAAGAGGATTTACTTTACAAAAACGAATAAACTTAAAGCAGGCAGTTGAGACAGGGAGCTGGCTGGCTGGTCAGGAAAAGGAGGACCTGAACACAGGACACAAAAAAACCATAAGACAAACCGCAAAGCACAAACTCAGACTGTTGCTGTATACTGACGTCTGACATAGTATAATCTGGCAGCGACGTGAAGTTCCAACCAGGTACTTGAAGCCAGGGTGATTATGAGGAACAGGTGTGTGAGCCCACACACACCTGCTGCTGAGCCAGCCACGCCCCCGGTCTCACACATGCCTTTAAAACAACAGAAAGGGAGGGGGGAGGCAGAGCAAAACCCAAACCCAACACTAGTCTCTCTCTGGTCTCTCTCTGGTCTCTCTTTCTCTGGTCTCTCTCTCTCTGGTCTCTCTCTGGTCTCTCTCTGGCCTCTCTCTGGTCTCTCTCTGGTCTCTCTCTGGTCTCTCTCTGGTCTCTCTCTGGTCTCTCTCTGGTCTCTCTCTGGTCTCTCTCTGGTCTCTCTCTGGTCTCTCTCTTGTCTCTCTCTTGTCTCTCTCTTGTCTCTCTCTTGTCTCTCTCTGGTCTCTCTCTGGTCTCTCTCTGGTCTCTCTCTGGTCTCTCTCTGGTCTCTCTCTGGTCTCTCTAGCCGTTACTACGCTAAAGGAGTTTAATTTTACATGTATGTCAATAGGAGCTAGAAACTTACAGAGAGAGACAAGAAAGAGAGACCAGAAAGACAGAGACTAGAGCCTATCCGTCTGTGGGAGCAGATTCCTCTCTCACTGTGGGCCTCCCTGAGGTATCTCACTTTTCTCCCACTGGATTTTTAGAGTTTTTGCCAAAGCAGTAGGCTCTAAGGACAAAGATGATCACGACATTCAAACACACTTATGCACAGTTTGTACTGTTTGATTCTCTGATCTGTGTCGGCAAATCTGCAACTGTTGTGATTTAGGGCAATACCAAAATTAATTGAGTTTAATTGAAAAGAAAGAGAGACACCAGAGACAAAAAATATAGACAGAAACCAGAGAGAGAGACCAGAGAGAGACCAGAGAGAGATCAGAGGGAGACCAGAGAGAGACCAGAGAGAGGCCAGAGAGAGGCCAGAGAGAGACCAGAGAGAGACCAGAGAGAGACTAGAGAGAGACCAGAGAGAGGCCAGAAGAGAGACCAGAAAAAGACCAGAGAGAGACCAGAGAGAGACCAGAGAGAGACCAGAGAGAGACCAGAGAGAGACTAGAGACAGACCAAAGAGAGGCCAGTAAGAGAGACCAGAGAAAGACCTGCGTGCACCAGAGAATCTGTTGTTTCCAAACACATATTGTGAGTCTGTTGTAGCTGGTGTGAGTGTTCCTCAGAGGGGACAGGACTCAGGACAGGGGTGAGGGAGGTGAGGGGGTCCGGCAGCAGACAGTCTTTTGTCCGGACCCTGGCGCCTGTCGCCTGCCGCCTCACCCCCCTCCTCCCCCCTCATTAGAGACTCCCCCCTCCTCCCCCCTGCTCTGCTCTCTCTGTGATGGATGTGTAAACAAAGAGCTGCGCTAAGAGGACCACACTCAGGAGTCCATGTTCTCCTGTAGGACTGAGTCTCTCTCGGGTCTCTCTCGGGTCTCTCTTGGGTCTCTCTCTGGCCTCTCTCTGGTTTCTCTCTAGTTTCTCTCTGATCTCTCTTGTGTCATTCTTTCTGGTCCCTCTCTCTTCTCTCTTTCTCTGCTCTCTCTCAGGTCTCTCTTTCTTGTCTTTCGCTCTCTTGTCTTTCTCTGGTCCCTCTCTGGTCTCTCTTTCTGGTCTCTCTTTCGCCCTGGTCTCTCTCTCTTCTCTCTTTCTCTGGTCTCTGATCCAACAATCTATGCATGTGAAAACTGGTGTCAGCGACAAACTGATTTTAAAACAAGGAACAATGGATCTTATCCCATTTAGTGACATTATTATTTGAAAATTAGGTTCCCCAGCTTTAACAAGAACCAGCAAAGTCTGCAAACACCAACCTTTGTTTATGTGGATGGGTGTGTTTCTGTGTATTTCGCCCACAAGAATCAATAAAGTGTCTATATTTCTATCTACAAAGTTACAAAAAAAAGTTGATGCAAACTCACTGTCAGTTGAAGAAGGCCACGGTCTGGGCCTTCTCCCTGTGGGCCTCAGACTGCGGCTCCAGCTCTGCCTGCTCCTCCTCATTTTCTTGTCCTTCTTCGTCACTAATCACTAAACTGTTGGGTCTATTAGCGCCATTGTTTCCGCTGCAGTGTGGGGGCCCCTCACGCAGAACCCCCCACCCCCCTCACGCGGACCCCCCCGCGGCGGACCCGTGGATCGTGGATAATGGAGGCTGACGGCGAGAGGGTAAAGAGGCCGAGATTATTCACAGTTTTGAGGGGAGAGACCAGAGAGAGACCAGGGACTAGAGCGAGACCAGAGGAGGCGGGGGAGGGGACCTGGACGTTTAGATCCATCTCCGGGGGGAGCGAGGAGAGGAGAGCGTGTGTGTGGAAGAGGTCAGGATGGAGAGGTCAAGGCAACAAGTGGACAAGTCTGAAGGAGGTAGGACCAGGGGAGAGACCAGAGATAAACCAGAGATAGAGAGACAAACCAGAGAGAGAGACCAGAGAGAAACCAGAAAGACCAGACCGAGATAGACCAAAAAGCGGGAGAGAGACCAGAGAGACACTTGCCTTGTTTGGGTCATAGACGTTTCTGTCGCAGTGGATTCCACGTTGCCCGTCGCCCCCTACTGGACACAAACAGAACATTATCAAAATATATTTATGTATCTATGTCTATTCTAAAAGAGACTGTTCCAAAAATACATAAATACACACATACACATATAGACACAAACACATGGGAATAATAACCTCTGAAACAACCACGTCTTCACAACCAACGCTGCGTGATGTTTGCGTCTGTGTGTGAGGCTGCAGTTAACTGAGCCACCAGCAGGAGGCGCCAAGGATTATAACTGCGAGACCAGAGACCAGGGAGGAGAGACCAGAGACCAGGGAAGAGAGACCAGAGACCAGGGAGGAGAGACCAGAGACCAGGGAAGAGAGACCAGAGACCAGGGAGGAGAGACCAGAGACCAGGGAAGAGAGACCAGAGACCAGGGAGGAGAGACCAGAGACCAGGGAAGAGAGACCAGGGAGGAGAGACCAGAGACCAGGGAAGAGAGACCAGAGACCAGGGAGGAGAGACCAGAGACCAGGGAGGAGAGACCAGAGACCAGGGAGAGGAGAGACCAGGGAGAGGAGAGACCAGAGAGGAGAGGAGAGACCAGAGACCAGGAAGGAGAGTCTAGAGAGGCCAGGGAGGAGGGATCGGAGACCAGAGTGCAGAGAGGAAAGACCAGAGTGCAGAGAGGAAAGACCAGAGACCAGGGAGGAGAGACCAAAGACCAGGGAGGAGAGACCAAAGACCAGGGAGGAGAGACCAGAGATCAGAGGAGAACATAGATGGGTAAAATGTAGAAGACAAATTTCTCTACGGAGGATACGACTCAACCAGAAATTAGAGACCAGACCAGACGCCAAGGACAAGAGACCTGACCTGAGACCAGAGACTGCAGACCAGAGACTTTGGGCCAGCAACCAGAAACTCTCCAGTCTCCTCTGTCTTTCTGTCTCTCTGCTCTCCTCTCTCTCTTTGTCCTCTCCCTCTCCTCTCTCGGTCCTCTCTCTCGGTCCTCTCCCTCTGTCATCTTTCTCTGTCCTCTCTCTCCTGCGCTATGTCCTCTCTCGGCCCTCTCTCTAAGTTCTCTCTCTCTGTACTCTCTCTCAGTCCTCTCCCTCTGTCCTCTCTCTCAATCCTCTCCCTCTGTCATCTCTCTGTTCTCTCTCTCGATCCTCTCCCTCTGTCCTTTCCCTCTGTCCTCTCCCTCTGTCCTCTCCCTCTGTCCTCTCTCTCTGGTCTCTCTCTCTGGTCTCCCTCTCTGTGGTCTCTCTCTCTCTGGTCTCTCTCTCTGGCCTCTCTCTCTGGTCTCTCTCTCTGGTCTCTCTCTCTGGCCTCTCTCTCTGGTCTCTCTCTCTCTCTCTCTGGTCTCTCTCTCTCTGTCCTCTCTCTCTGTCCTCTCTCTCGGTCATCTCTCTCTCTGTCCTCTCTCTCGATCCTCTCCCTCTGTCCTCTCTCTGTTCTCTCTCTCGATCCTCTCCCTCTGTCCTCTCTCTCGGTCCTCACTCTCGGTCCTCACTCTCGGTCCTCACTCTCGGTCCTCACTCTCGGTCCTCTCTCTCGGTCCTCTCTCTCGGTCCTCACTCTCGGTCCTCTCTCTCGGTCCTCTCTCTCGGTCCTCTCTCTCTGTCCTCTCTCTCGGTCCTCTCTCTCGGTCCTCTCCCTCTGTCCTCTCTCTCTGTCCTCTCTCTCGATCCTCTCCCTCTGTCCTCTCTCTGTTCTCTCTCTCGATCTTCTCCCTCTGTCCTCTCTCTCGGTCCTCACTCTCGGTCCTCTCTCTCGGTCCTCTCTCTCGGTCCTCTCTCTCGGTCCTCTCTCTCTCTGTCCTCTCTCTCGGTCCTCTCTCTCTGTCCTCTCTCTCGGTCTTCTCTCTCGGTCCTCTCCCTCTGTCCTCGTCCCGTCACTTCTCGGCGTCTGCTCCATGTCCAGCAGAGTTCTCACTTCTGATCCTTGCCGCTGTCTTTGAGGCTTTAAACACAAAGACAAGATGGACGCCAGGATTACAGCAACAAAAACAAACTGAGAGACACCAAAATCCTTCTACAGAGAGAGAGAGAGAGAGAGGGAGACCAGAGAGGGGAGACTACAGCTGAGACTAGAGACCAGAGACCAGAGACCATGGACCAGAGACCATAGACCATAGACCAGAGACCAGAGACCAGGGTCCAGAGACTAGAGACCAGGGACCAGGGGACCAGAGAGGGGAGCCCAGAGACCAGGGACCAGAGAGGGGAGACTACAGCTGTTACCAGAGACCAGAGACAAGGGACCAGAGACCAGGGACCAAGTATCAGAGACCAGAGAGGGGAGACTACAGCTGAGACCAGAGAAATCAGGGACACCAGGGACCAGAGACCAGGGACCAGAGACCAAGGACCAGAGACCAGGGACCAGGGACCAGAGAGGGGAAACTACGGCTGAGGCCAGAGACCAGAGACCAGAGACCAGAGACCAGAGACCAGAGACCAGAGACCAGAGACCAGGGACCAGAGACCAGGGACCTGGGACCAGAGACCAGGGACCAGGGACCAGAGACCAGGGACCAGAGACCAGGGACCAGAGATGGGAGACTACAGCTGAAACTAGAGACCAGAGAGGGACCAGACCTGAGACAAGGACTAGACAAGAGACCACACACAAGAACAGGGACGAGACCAGAGACCAGAGCTGAAACCACATGAGTTCAGTGGCAGCGAGTCGACGACAGAGGGAGTTTGAGACACATGGAAGAAATGAGGTCTGGAAACTAACAAATCATTTAAGCAGCAGCAGCAGTAGCAGTAGTGGTAGCAGTAGTAGTAGCAGTAGTAGTAGTAGTAGTAGCGGTAGCAGTAGGAGCAGTAGTAGTAGTAATAGTAGAAGTAGCATCACTAGTAGCACCATCAGTAGCAGTAGCATTAGTAGTAGTAGTAGTAGAGGTGGTAGTGGTAGCAGCAGCAGTACCACAGGGGTCGATCCTGGGACCTCTTCTGTTCAATCTCTACATGCTGCCGTTAGGTCAGTTAATACGCAGAAACAAAGTTTCCTATCATAACTATGCAGACGACACTCAGATCTATGTCTCACTGACTGCAGGAGAACATGGACCAGTGGACTCACTCCTTCACTGCATCCAACAGATCAGTGAGTGGATGCAAAACAACTTCCTTCAGCTAAACGCAGACAAAACTGAAATGATTGTCTTTGGTCCCCAGAAACAAAGAGAGAGCGTCATCTGTCACCTACATTCTCTCTCCCTAAAACCTTCAAACAAGGTCAGAAATCTAGGGGTAATACTGGACATTGCCAGGATAAAAAACATAGTGTCTAGAGCAGACTTGGAGATTCTTATCCATGCATTTGTCTCCAGTAGGTTAGACTACTGCAATGGCCTGCTCACAGGTCTGTCCAAACAGGCTGTAAAACAGCTGCAGTACATTCAAAATGCAGCACTTGCGGCCATTTTGGATAGCTCCAGGAGAGCACTATTTTGGCCCATTACTTAGAACGGCGAAGATAGGCGTGACTACGTCCGTTAATTTTTTCTTGTGGGTCCCGCCCACAAGAAAATTGTGAAAAAACGCATCTGCACATGCATCAGCCAGCGAGAGCCCCATTCATTTGAACGAGAGACTTCAAAAATTCACAGCGAGTAAACTAGAGTGGTCCAAAAAAATTCACCCCCCTCAGAATTGACACACATGTGGAACGGAGCTTTGGGCCAAGAGACAACTTTTGGTCCATCCTGTAAAGACGTTTTCGAGAGGTAAGAAGATGCTACAAGTTAGCATTAACTAATTCTTATTCCGGTCCACCCCCATCGACCCGGGGTGGTATTGCAAGCATGTCAGCGCACATCATTTTGGCCACTTTTGAGCCGGGACCCGCCCCCACTGGTCCAGACTAGAACCAGGAAGTATGATCACATTAGTCCTGACTAGAACCAGGAAGTATGACCACATTAGTCCGGTCCTCAGGTCTCTGCACTGGCTTCCTGTGGCACAGAGAATAGACTTTAAAACAGCTCTGCTTGTGTACAAGTCTCTCCATAGCCTCGCACCAAAATATATTAGTGACATGTTAGTCCCATATGAACCAGCCCGGACTCTGAGGAGCACAGGGACTGGACTTCTGTTAGTGCCCAGAGTCAGAACTAAACATGGGGAGGCTGCTTTTCAGATTCATGCTGCTAAAATTAAAAGATACATTACCCCCATTGCCTAGAATGAGTCTGGTGTGTGTGTGAATGGTTGGTGGTGGTAGGAGAGGCCGATGGCACATACTGGTTGCCTCGCTTCTGTCAGTGTGCCCCAGGGCAGCTGTGGCTACAGTTGTAGTTTATCACCACTGTGTATGGAGTGAAAGAATAATGACATGTGAAGCGTCTTTGAGTGTCCAAAAAAGCGCTATATAAAACCGATGCATTATTATTATTATTAAAACATGGAACAATCTTCCTGAGGATGTGAGACAGGCCTCCTCTCTGACAATGTTTAAAACTAGGTTAAAGACAGTTCTGTTTAGCTGAGCATACAACTGAGGGATTTTATATTTGTATCTTTCTTTGTAATGTTCTGTGATTATTTATGATTTTAATGCTTTCTTGTTTTGTTCAGCACTTTGAGTTGCCTTGTGTATAAATTGTGCTATACAAATAAACTTGCCTTGCCTACTAGTAGCAGTAGTAGAGGCCCCTGTCCTACACTGGGAGTAAAGTGTCCTTGTTTCCTGGTTGTTGACCTCATTACATCAGCTCCGTTACCCACAAACCTCTGTGGTTCGTTAGCGCCGCGCTAACGCTAACGTCACGTAAACTCTGGTTTCACACGACGACAGTGGATTTAGACTCGAGCTCATTAAGGCTGTTCACATCAGAGGAACCAGACCCCCTCCCCTTCTGTCGGAACGCCTTCAATTCAATTTAATGTATTTGTCGTCTGGGAGGACAAAGTTGTGGATTCACCAACAACAGATCAGAGAATCAAACGGGCTTAAACACTTCTTCTAATTTTGTCTCATTAGAAGAACATCAAAACTTCAAAAATAATGAACTTCATACTTTCTAGGAGCGGAATCAAGCAGTAGACCCAGGAATGCAGGCTGTAGACACAGGCTGAGGCTGTAGACCCAGGACTGAAGCTGTAGACCCAGGGCTGAGGCTGTAGACCCTGAGGCTGTAGACCCAGGGCTGAGGCTGTAGACCCAGGACTGAGGCTGTAGACCCAGGACTGAGGCTGTAGACCCAGGACTGAGGCTGTAGACCCAGGACTGAGGCTGTAGATCCAGGACTGAGGCTGTAGATCCAGGACTGAGGCTGTAGACCCAGGACTGAGGCTGTAGATCCAGGACTGAGGCTGTAGATCCAGGACTGAGGCTGTAGACCCAGGACTGAGGCTGTAGACCCAGGACTGAGGCTGTAGACCCAGGACTGAGGCTGTAGATCCAGGACTGAAGCTGACTGAGGCTGTAGACCCAGGACTGAGGTTGTAGCAGTATATATATTAGCAGTATTAGTACTTAAAAAGAAATAAAGGTGTGGTCTGTACAATGGTTCTTGAACACAGATTTGGATCAGAGCACACTTCTGAAGTCAGAGATTGTGCTGTTTGTGAGAAACCTACACATCATAAATCAAACTACTGGGACAGCTCACCTGATTGGGCCACGTCCGTGTGGAAAACAGCCAATCAGAGCAGAGGGAGGAAGACGGGGCGGGGAGAGCGGCAGGGGGAGAGAAAGTTGTAGGCGGCCATTTTGGTTCCACAGCTCCGCGGCCGAAAGACAGTCGCATGGAGTCTGAGGGAGAGACCAGCGATACACAAGTTTATACCATAATATTATTACTATATAGTACATGTGATAGTAGTCGTAGTAGTGGTATGAATTTCTCATGTTTTTAAACAATCTGAAGTTAGACTGAAATCAGTGTCTGAGTGGTTAGCTCTAAGGGTCAGAATGAGAGGGTTGCAGGTTCCATCCCTGTGCCTTTACAGAAACACACTGAGCAACACTGACTCTGACAAGACTCTCTCTCTGGTCTCTCTCTGGTCTCTCTCTGGTCTCTCTCTGGTCTCTCTCTGGTCTTTCTCTGGTCTCTCTCTGGTCTCTCTCTAGTCTCTCTCTGGTCTCTCTCTGGTCTCTCTCTGGTCTCTCTCTAGTAGTCTCTCTCTAGTCTCTCTCTGGTCTCTCTCTGGTCTCTCTCTGGTCTCTCTCTGGTCTTTCTCTGGTCTCTCTCTGGTCTCTCTCTGGTCTCTCTCTGGTCTCTCTCTGGTCTCTCTCTGGTCTCTCTCTGGTCTCTCTCTGGTCTCTCTCTGGTCTCTCTCTGGTCAAATCACATGTTTTTAAATTTCTCACGAAAACAGTGTGTGCGTCTATCTTTTGTTTTTGTTGCAACATTTGAAAAAAATTTGTTTTATACAAATCGATTTTACTCTACTCTACTCTACTCTACTCTACTCTACTCTACTCTACTCTACTCTACTCTACTCTACTCTACTCTACTCTACTCTACTCTACTCTACTCTACTCTACTCTACTCTACTCTACTCTACTCTACCCTACCCTACCCTACCCTACCCTACCCTACCCTACCCTACCCTACCCTACCCTACCGCTACCCTACCCTACCCCTGGTGTGTGTGATCCCGTAGCCGCGCTCGTCCTGGGGCATAACTCAGTCTCACGTGACTCATATGTTTCTTTGAGCGAGCAGCACCTCCCTCACATCAGCGGCACCTCCAGCCTCAGAGTACTGCACAGAGTACTACAACTGCACAGAGTACTACAACTGCATATAGTACTGCACAGAGTACTGCAGTACATAGAGTACTACTACTGCAAATACTACTACTGCAAATATTACTACTGCGTGGACTTTTGAGCAGTGGTGCGTCGCTCACACAGGGACCAGAGGTGAGAGACTTTTACACTTATCTTTACAAGGTTTTTTATATTTTTTTACTTTGCTTTAAACCTTGATTTAAACAAAAACAGAAAAATTAGCAAAAAAGTTCAAATCCAAAACAAACATATTCATATTTGAACAATTGAAGACGTCGGGCCCAGATCTGAGTGAGGCCTGTTCTGCTCTGTGTGAAACAGAACCTATATTAGTCCTATCGATATACATTATGTATATATGTATATATATATATATATATATATATATATATATATATATATATATATATATATATATATATATATATATATATATATGTTGACGTCGCTTTGAAAGTGTTATGTAGTGTTAAGTATATATGTATATATATATATATATTACACACACACTTATGTATTTACAAATTCATATACATATATATGAATATGTAAATATATATTTTAAAGTATATATAGAGGAAATCCAATCATAGTGAGAAACCATGAATTAACTGCTGTTTAAAATCCTCATTTCAAAGTGACACGTGAGAAATGCAGCGTTTAACGTCTGACAGATTCATAATAATTTATTTTATTTATTTTTATTTATTTGTTTATTTGAGCAGACAAGTACTGCTCAAAAGGAGTGGGCCGAAGCAAAAGCTTATTGGTGCCCACCCCCAAAATTACAGATACATTTATTATTCAACAAATTTCTCTGTTTTCAAACGTAACAAAAACTTATTATTTCTGTGACTATAGATTTTCAAGTTAAAGTTCAGAGAAAGTTTAAAGAATTTGCTGAAGATTCTACTTTCTAAAGGCCCTTATCTGATGTATTTAGATAAGTATTTTATGTTGTATGTAAAATATATATTATATATATATATTTATGAATATTCATGATAACATAGATTGTGATAAAAATATATTTTTATCACAATCTGCTGAACGGTTGTGACGTCAAAGTCGAGATTTTAAACACTGCTTTTAACGTGTTGTTTTTATCTGTCTCTCAAAAACACAGAATTTTTTATAATTATATGTTTGTATATTATTATTGTTATAATCATTATTGTTATTATTAGCATAGATACATTTGCACAGACGCATCAAAGAAGGAAATACAACAACCTGCAGTATAAACGGAAATATTACAATATTATTATTATTATTATTAGTAGCAGTAGGAAAAGTAATAGTAGAATTAGTATTATTAATAGTTTTATATTTCTATTTCTATTAGTGTTATTATTATTATTGTAAAAAACTTAACCTAATTTTCCAATCCCTAAAAAGTTCAAATGCTTCTGATTTTCTGATCTGTTGTCGGAGAATCCACAATTTTATAAATTTGTCTGTGATTTAGAGCGAGACACAGAAACTTTGAATTGAACGGAATTTATTTTTAACTATCGACAAAACACTCAATAATAATAATACACTTTCAAAGCAACGTCAACATAAAACGATCAAACAAAAATATAAAGATTGTGTTCAGTGAAAATGTAACAAATATTTATTTATTTATAATAAAAACTAAACAATTTCGTTTAAGTTTGTGTCCGACTCCTGCTTTATCCACTGGGTTTCCAGGATCAGAGAAGTAGTAGCAGTAGCAGTAGTGTTAGCAGTAGTAGTAGTAGTAATAGTAATTGTACCAGTAGTAGTAGTGTTAGTAGTAGTAGCAGTAGCAGTAGTTGTAGTACTACTGTACACACTGTGTGTTTTAATAATACTAATACTGTGTGTAATTCATATATTTAACATTGAACATAACATTTAAAGATCATTTATTTTACAACACGTCACAGACAGATGAAGAATCTGGAGTTAGACTCAGAGTGTCTGAGTGGTTAGCCTGAGGCTCACAGGGGGAGGGTTGCAGGTTCTATCCCACTGCAGAGACACACTGAGTAACACAGGCTGCTGCGTCAAAACCACTGTATTTAACCCGCCTCAAGACCTAGTCTGATCCAACCAAAACCATCTGTATTTTAGACTCTCTGGTCAGTCTCTCTCTCTGTCTGGTCTCTCCCTCTGGTCTCTTTCTGGTCTCTCTCTCTGGTGTTTTTCTCTGGTCTCACTCTGGTCTATCTCCGGTCTCTCTCTGGTCTCGTAAAGCAGGTGTTTCCATAGGATCTAGCTTCAGTCTGAGCCTGTAATCCTGGGGTGATGTCATCGCTAATGTACCATCTGTGGATTATCTTGTTTACGCTGGAAAAATAACTTTGAACGAACAATAAACTATTATGGGATGTTTGTCCTGAGGGAATGTGAACCTGTGCTTTTGACCTGCGTCAACCCGAGGAAATGGTGGAAAAGGATGGCGTTTTGTTTGGACCATGTGTCAGCTTTTTAACCACAGGGAAAAAGGGACGTGGCCAAAGAGACAGAGAGAGAGCAGAGAGAGACCAGCGAGAGACCAGAGAGAACGAAAGACCAGAGAAAGACTAGAAAGAGATCAGAGAGAGACCAGTGAGAGACTAGAAAGAGACCAGAGAAGGAGCAGAGAGACCAGAGAGAATAGAGAGAGACCAGAGAAAGAGCAGAGAGAGACCAGAGAAGGAGCAGAGAGAATAGAGAGTTTGCTGTGTGTGACAGCTGCAGATGGGGAGGGGCTTGGTCGGGACACTCTGACCTCACTCTGAATCTGAAACATATTTACTCTGATTTTAGCCCAAAAGAATTCCATTATTTAGAGAAACATCATAATTTTTTTTAAACTAGGGATGATGTGGAAAGACACACACACAAACACACCTACACACACACTTAGTTATTTACAGTCTATGAGACACACACAAAGACGCACCTACACACACACAAACACACATAGACACACACACAGACAAACGCACAAACACACCTACGAGATGCACCTACATACACAGAGACACACACACGGACACACACATGCACTTGCACACACACACGCACAAACACAGAGACACATAGAGATACACAAACGCACTCACAGAGAGAGACACACAAACACACAGAGACACACACAAAGAGACACCCACACTATATTAGTCTATGCACACATCACAGGCCTGTTGAGAAACTATTGAAACACTTTTGTACAAAACAGTGAAACCGGATCCAATTTATATTTATAGAGCACATGTAAACTGTGAGTGTTTACGCTGCATGTAACCACGGAAACCGGATACTACGGGTACCAGGACAGCAGATCCATTTAAGAGCACTAATACGAATTGAAGCGCTTTGTCATAGTCTGTGAAAGGCGTACAAATAAACTTTACGTACCTACTTACGACTAAAGGCAGAAGCCAAATCTAAAATGTGTGAAAGCTATGTCTCCCCCAGTCCTCCTCTAGTCTCCCCCAGTCCTCCTCGAGTCTCTCCCAGTCCCCCCCAGAACCCCTATAGTCTCCCCCAGTCCTTATTGTCAGTCCCAGTCCCTCTCTCCCCCAGTTCTCCCCATCCCCTCAGTCTCTCTCGTATACCTCCTCGTCCCCTCCAATCTCTCTTTACTCTCCCCCACTCCCTCTTGCCTTCCAGTAGCTCTCCCCCCTCGTCTCCCCTCTAGTCTCCCCCATTCCTCTCGCAGGCCATAACTCAGCCTGTCGCGTCACCACCGCGCGCACACATCAGACGGAGACGCGGCCGCAGTAGCAGAGACGCGCGGTGAGTGTGGACCCAGAGCGTCAGAAAGTGCCTCTCAGGGCTCTCTCTCTCACACAAATCCATCTCGTGTTTGATCAGATGAAGACAGCGCTTCGTGGTCAGAGTTACTCACAACATTTATCACGTGTTATTTATGAACGAAAGCAATGACGTATAAGTTTAGAACTGCAATTGTTCTCGGAATAACTGTAAGTGTGTGTGTGTGTGTGTGTGTGTGTGTGTGTGTGTGTCAAATCGAATCGACTTAATAATATAATGCGAATTGGGGTATAATAAATAAATGTTTGTATACTTGACAAAAAAAACACATAAAACAAGTATTCCGTCACACGCACACTCTCTCTCTCTCTCACACACACACACGCGTTAAACATATTAGATTTAAATTAGAGAGCTACATAGATAGATATAGAGAGATAGACAGAACACGCAGACACACTGAGAGAGAGCGAGAGATACTCAAAAAAGCCCTAATTTAAAAGGAGGTCAGAGTTGCGTGTCTTGTCGTTGTTTGGTTTTCTAATCTGCTGTTGGTGATGTGTAAAAGTACGCTAAGGCCGCTGGAGGAAGAGTGTGTGTGAGATACTCTGGCCTCTGTCCGGGGCCTCTGTCCGGGGCCGAGGACTGCAGATCTGAATCTGAAATAAATTCAACATGTTTAAATCCTGCGAGATAGAATTTAAAAATCACTAATATCAAAACACACACATATGTTTCTCTCAGTAACATATAGGCCTAAAATATAACAATCTCATACGCGCTCGTGCGTGTTCCGTGTGCGTCGCTGGGCTGTGGTTTGGGCGCAGGCGCGAGTACAAGGCGTCAACAGCCTGTAATAAAGTCTCTGGTTTAACAAGTGAAAAGTGCTTTATTAAACACGGGAACAGCTCCAGTGCGCATGTGCAGAGTCTGCAGACACGCAGTGGCTGCACGTGGACAGATTTATTCAAATGTCACTTCTATAAAGGTCTGACACTGAGGCCTTGAACATCACTTTTCTGTTTTTCTACAGAAAGAGTTTTATGTTTAAACCACGCACTGTCTTCGTCTCATCATAAACATGTGTTAGAGAGATCCCTGAGAGTCACTAAGTAAGTAAGTAAGTAAGTAATCTTTATTTATACCGCCTTTCACAGACCAGAGTCACAACGCGGTTTACAATTGTTATTTTTGGGCATGTGTCTCTCACTCCACACAGAGATGGGAGCGGGGTCGCCGGTACAGGAGGCGCATGCCAGACCTGTACATATTTTTAGTGGTAGGGGAAACCGGAGTACCCGGAGGAAATCTACGCAGAGGGCGTATCTGACTCTTTGGGCTGAGAGCTGATTGGCTGAGTGAGGGCGGTCATCTCTTTTGTTGCTTTTCTGTCTAAATCTGATGTAAAGTTGTGACAGAAACACACAAAGCTTGAGCTATAGACACAGACACATTTAGGCTATATCCACACGAAGACAAAACGCTTATAATTTCAGAAACTTTTTCTGTAAACACGGAGTTAGCTCAGTAAATGTGTGCGTCCATATGAATGTAGTCAATACGCCTGAAAACGCTGTGAAACTATGCCAGACCTGTTGGTGGCGCTGTGACGCAATGACGGGATCAAGCCCAAACTTCCGTGGGCATGCGCGGAATTTTGTAAACAGACAACATGGCGAGTGGGCGAGCTGGTACTACATTAGTATGGACGGACGATGAGGTTGAACTGTTGCTTCGGGTCGCACTGGATTACAAAACCAACAAGCTACATTGTTGTTGTCATTATTTTCTGAGTGCGGCGCATGCGTGCTTTAACAAGAGGCGGGGCGATGACGCAAGCGTCTCAGATACATTGCGGAGAGGCAGTAACCACGGAGCGGCATATACAGAGTTTTGAAATCTTTCCACTCTGGGACCTAGTTTCAAAAATGTTCGTTTACACCCCCCCAAAACGCCGGCCTCGTATGGACGATACACTGGATTGATAAAGTATTTTTGCGTTTAGGCCTGAGCTTGACTTCGTGTGGACAGGGCCTTAGAGCCATGACCGACATGGACTTGAAAACATAGTTCTGTTGTTGTGGCTGGAAAGTTACGTACCTCAGCTTTAAACTGTTTTTAAATACAGTGTTTTAGTAGAATCTCGCTGTATTTTCTATGTTTAAACTGTTTGATTCTCTGATCTGCTGCTGATGAATCCACAACTTTGTAAATCCTCAGAGGCTGTAATTTAGAGATTTGCACAAAAACATTGAACTTTACAGAGGCCGCTCCGGGCCTTTACTCTCAGCTTCTACTATAACGACAGTATAAGTTTTAGTGCTGACGGTGTGACTTTTACACATTAGAAAAAGTCTTGGACTCAGTTACAGTCTGAGAATTATGTTATTATTGTCACTACAGAGATGACAGCTCTGCGCATGCGTGTTTGATAATGTCAAAAGGTTTAACGTGTTACAACTATAGCAGTTTTTGCGCCATTAACAACACACATGTAGGTTGGATCTATTCTTCAGGCCGCATGCGTCAAATCACTGATTAGGAAATTCTCAAGAAATGACTCGTGCTTTTCAATTTATTTTTGTGTGAGAGCAAATGTGTGTTTTAGTGAGAGAGTGTGTGTGTGTCTCTGTGTATATGTGTGTGAGAGTGTGTGTGTATTATTGTGTGTGTGGGAGAGAGTGTGTGAGCGAGTGTATTTATTTTTGTAAAGAGGAGAATTATTCCTCAAACATTTATCAAAGATAATTAATAAGACGTTTTAGAGCATGCAGGAACCAGTGACGTGGATTCAGAGCTCTATTGTTGCGTACCCCAGCTTAAAACACAATCACAATTTATATTTCTGCGGTCCAAGAAATTTGGGACAAAAGTGAAGGAAATAGAATGAGTTGAAGTTGATAGTTTTACCACTAGTTTTTAAGTGAAAAAGAGAGACCAGAGAGAGAGGCCATGGAGAGGTCAGACAGAGAACAGAGAGAGACCAGAGAGAGGTCAGACCGAGACCAGAGAGAGAAACCAGAAAGAGAGAGACCAGCGAGAGAGAGAGAGAGACTAAAGAGAGGAGAGGGAGAGAGAGAGACCATAGAGAAAGAGAGACCAGAGAGAGACCTGAGAGAGAAACCAGAGAGAGACCTGAGAGAGAAACCAGAGCGAGAAACCAGAGAGAGAGAACAGAGCGAGACCAGGGAGAGAGACTTGAGAGAAACCAGAAAGAGAGAACAAGACTTTTTCTGTTGGGACAAACGTCAAGTGTTATTTCTGACAGAAACTGAAGTCTCTCAGCTTTAAATCTCTTTCCTTCAGCGTAAAAATGGAAAATGTGAGAGAACAACACCCCGCCTCCCCCTCTCTCTCGCCCCTTTCTCTCTGCGCACGCGCACTCGACCTCTCTGGAGCTTGGGACCAGGACCCACATCTGCTTAGACTTCAGCCGCACCAGAGGAGCCTTAGCGCGGCGTGAGAGAGCGGAGCGGCCCGGGGCATGGAGCCGTGACTGGACCAGGTAACTCTGACCCGCGGATCTCACGTGGACGCGCGCCCCGTTCACTGCTATAATAAAAGCCCACATGCACGCGCGTCTATGCCTGTACAGGAAGCCGTAAGTCTCGACCTGCATTTGCGTGGTTTTAAAAAGCAAAACAATATGTGTTTACAGTTTGTTTTGTGGATGTAAAGAGCACCGCGCTGGTGTCAGGACCAGGACCAGGCCGCTGCGCCCGGGTCAGGCCTCCACTCTCATTAATACTTTAAAATTCTAGTAATTCAAAGTTTTTGTGTCTCGTCCTAAATCACAACAGCACTTTTCTCGTAACTTTACACAGTGGTGGATTCACTAACAACAGATCAGAGAAACAATTCGAACCCAGAAATGCAGTAATAACAAACACACAGAGCCGCTGGCATCAGGGCATGACCACAGTCCAGAGCATCATGTCCTTTAGTGGTCTCCAACCTGTAGCTCAGTCTTCCATGTCTCTCCCCAAAGGATTTAGAAATGAACAAATCAAATACTGAATATTGTGTCATCCACCTGCTCACAACTAATGTAAATTCAAACTGTGAGCAGCAGTAACGAATGTGAAGATAAATAATGACTAAACTGACTCAGTCTGAAGCTCTCACACTTTTTCCCAGGACCGATTGAGGGGAAGCGCGCTATTTTAAAGTTTGTTTATTTAAGGAAAATGTACAGTTACATTAAAAAGATGGCTGCTCCAGATTTAGCATCATGTTACTTTCCATCTGTACAGTCCCATGGCCACGGTCTCGAGAAAGTTGTTCTCTGGGCTATAAACCCTCCTGCGGCGGCAAGTGACCACTCAGGAAAATAACAGTGGGAAAAATATAGTGAGAAACCTCGAGTATAGGCCCATAATAAGAGAGATCCACTCGGACTCTGGCTGTAGACCCAGGACTGAGGCTGTAGATCCAGGACTGAAATGGTTGACCGATGTATTGTTAACCTTAATATTATCCTAACATTAGGATGTGCCGCTTATTAAATACTTTATTATCAAAGAGCGACGCAAGGATTTAAACAGTAGAATAGACGCGGAGGCCTTTAGAGCAAAAAGAACAGAGAGCGTTAAAGCTCATACGAGGACGCGGCCAAACACGGCCTTAACTTCTGCTAAATATCAAGTCTTGTTTATCTCAGTCCCATAAACCAACTCTCCTCTCTCTGCTTCATATTGATAATGGATTGGTGTGTCCTTTGTCCTTAAACAATATCAAAACACACCTTATTTAAAGTGGAATGGCAGACATTAAATACAGTACAGTAGTTAGTTAAATTATTAGTAGTAATTGTGTGTCTGTGTGAATGACTGCTCCTATGGATCTTGACCCCGGGTGGTCTATACCCGGGTCCACGTCTCTGGGACTGGGGCAGCTGGGATCGGGAGCTGCAGTCGAGGGTCCTGCCTGGGCACCTCTATCGGTTCTAAATATTTAGTTTTTTCCCCTTAGTTCTAAAATCCATCTCTCCTCTCTCTGGTGAATATTGATAATGCAGGATCACGCCGTATTTAAAGTGGAATTGAAAAAGTGACCTGCAGTGTTTCAGAGTCTGGATGAATTATAAAGTGAAATTAATGCGGATCCAAAATGTATTATTGTTATTATTATACGTCTGTGTGAAGGACTGAAGCAGAGAATAATGCTTCAATTATTGGATTTGGACGCTGGAGTGTCATCGGGGTCCACGTCTCTCGGTCTGGTCATATTGGCCCGGGAGCATGGTTCCCTCTCTCGGTCTCGGTCTGGGGGCCTGCCCTGTCACAGTGTCTCTTTGGCTTATAACTTGTGTATTAGCTGTTTATGTATATTGTTGCTTAAGACTCTTTCTCTGGGCTTTAGGCATCAGGAGAATTGTTATTTTTTATTGTTTATACATATTTTTATTTTTTCATTTTTAAGTGTTTTTATTGTCTGTTTTTCACCTGTTTGAAATGTGTTTGAAATAATCAAAAATAGAAATAATTAGAATAATATATGCGTGTGTGTGTGTTGTGCGCTTGAGAAACAATAATGTTCTGTTCTACTCTGAAAATTAGTTTGAAACGTTTTAAAACAATCATCAGTCAATTTGACGGATTTTAGTGTCGTATTTACTGCTCACGTAAATGTCTGATCTTCATAAGTGACTTTTCATGCTTCTTTCTGTCGTTATTTTTGCTAGCGCTAGTAACCATAGCAACATAGCTACCTGTTAGCATTAGCTAAACTATTTACTAAAGCTAATATTTACTTTTCTGTATTTAAAGATATTTTCACCAGTTTTATGTTATGTTTTGGATTTTTTATTTTAGCTCCTATTTTAGCTTTCTTCCATTTTATAAACCAAATATGTCACGTTAAAAATATAATATGATTAGACGATTAGTGACGCGTTTTGGCTTGAAAGTTATCAACCCCAGCTTTAAATTACAATCACAATTTTCTGTTTCTGACCAAAGAAATTTCAGACAAAAATGACACAATTGGAACGAGTTAACGTTTCCAGAATCAAGTTTTCTTCTAAGACTGAGATCCAGGACTGAGGCAATAATAATAATCATGACAGTAATAATAATATGTTCTCTCCAATGTTTATTAAAGCGACAAAGTTTCTGCATGAGAAGTATTTTAAATGTTGATCATGTGGTGATTAGCTTTAGCTTTCATTAGCTTTACTCAGACACACATCTGTTTTAATACGAGTTATTTTTTACATTAGTTAGCCAAAATACATATATTAAAAAAATGAACTAGGTGGATCCTTAAAAACAGCTCATATAAAAGAGAAAATAAATTCAACAAATAAATCAGAATCAGAATAATCTTTATTGCCACGTAAGTAACAGGAAGTCATAGACTTGGAAATTGCTTTGGCTCAGTGCAACAGTCAGAAAGAGATAATAAAAATAAAGAATAAAAATAAAGAAAAAAAAACACTTCTAAGGAATAAATTTAAATTTAAAATAGAGTTACAGTTACTATTTACAATATACAAGTGCACATGGTGCACACAATGTAAGGTGACAGTACAGTGAAGTAAAGTGACGTATGATGGGCAGTAAAGTGACTTTATAAAGGGCGGGGGGACAGGTTAAGAAGTGTTCAAGAGTCCAACAGCAGAGGGGAAGAAACTGTTCTTGTGGCGGGAGGTTCTAGTCCTGATGGACCGCAGCCTCCTGCCTGAGGGGAGTGGTTGGAATAGTCCATGTGCAGGTGAGAGGGGTCGGCTGTGATACGACCAGCCCGGCCTCGAGCTCGGGCGACGTACAGGTCCTGCAGCGATGGAAGGCTGCGGCCGATCACTTCCTCTGCAGAGCGCACAATGCGCTGTAGTCTCTGTTTGTCCCTGACTGTGGCTCCAGCGAACCACACGGTGACGCAGGAGGTGAGGATGGACTCGATGATGGCCGTGTAGAACTGCACCAACATCTGTGCAGGCAGCTTGGCTTTCCTGAGCTGCCGCAGGAAGTACATCCTCTGCTGGGCCTTCTTGATGAGGGAGCTGATGGTCGGCTCCCACTTGAGGTCCATGGGTGATGTTGGTGCCCAGGAAACGGAAGGACTCCACAGAGCAGCAGAAAATACTGGTATTATGTGTGGATACTGTAACTGTGATACATTGTAACTGTATTGTTTGAACACAAAACAGACATTTAATAATAGTAATAATAATAACGGCTTATTAACCGAGCGCAAGGTCTGTATGGAGAAATATCAGACCGCAGCCTTAATGTGCAAAAAGGCCAAGGTCTGATATTTCTCTGCACAGACCGGGCAAGCAAGGTTGATAAATGTTTTATTATATGACTCTCGTCTGTGTCTTTACCAATGCTTTTGAGATATTTGTGAAGTATGTTCATGTCCGACTTGGTTTTGTGTGATACGGGCTGTGGACCGATTGTCATGGTAACGGTCCGTGGAAAGATATCAAATGTGATACGCGTTGTTCGGACCAATTGTCATGGCAACGGTCCGAGATGGGAAAATATCAGACCGCAAATCAACCAATCAGAGCGCGCGTACGGTCCAAGTCATATAATAATAATAATATATGTTCTACCTATTTTGTGGTGACACCTTAAAGACCTTATGCAGGGTTTGTACTTTGTATCGATCCAAAATAACCCATAATTACATGTTTATTAATTCATCATTGTGGTAGTTTTGGTCTCATCACACAGACCAGTGTTGGGAGAAACAAAAGTAATGTATCGCAGTAAAGTGAGGCATTAAAAACCTGTGTAATATTTGACTCGGTTCAATGGTTCTAACGTTACATAAGACGTCTGTTTTAGAGCTTTAAGAACCTATACCTAACCTCTGTGGAATCTATACAGAGCTCTATTGTTACGTACAGTACCCCAGCTTTAAAATACAATCACAATATACAAGAAATTTGGGACAAAAATTAAGGAATTAGAATTAATTAAAGGTCACCAAAGCCAGTTTTCTTCAATAGTTTTTTGAAAAGTGCAAAAAAGAGAGGCCAGGGAGAGAGCAGAGAGAGACCAGGGAGGAAAACCAGAGATAGACCAGAGAGAGACTAGCGAGAGAGAGACCAGGAGATGGAGACCAAAGAGAGAGACCAGAGAGAGAGGGGGGGAGACCAGAGAGACCAGAGAGAGAAACCAGAGAGAGAAACCAGAGAGAGACCCGAGAGAGAGACCAGAGGGAGGGACCAAAGAGAGAGACCAGAGAGAGAGAGGGGGAGAGTTATTTCTGATTATAATAACATAGAATTGTTCCCGTCGTGTTCTGGACTATATTCTTAGGCCGCGGCGTCGACGTATCCCTCCGTCTTCAGGAGGAAGTAACGTGTGATTTCAGAACACCTCTAAAATCTCTAATCTGTCATTTTGTTCCACTTTGAGTTAATCCTCGTTCAGAAGTAATAAAGTTAATGTGTGAGCTGCTTCAGACACAGAGACGTCTGGTTTAAAACTGTTGAATCTTGAATGACAAGAAACAGTGATTTTGTTATTTTTGTGTAAAAGTATCTGCTTATTATCTAGACGCTAAACTTATCTTAACATTTAACTCTCCACAACATTCAGCAATAAACATCAAACACGTTAAAGAAACAGAACTGTGTGGAACGAGGCACCACTGTTTTTGCTCTGTCAGCAGTTAGTTTCCTTAAAGGTATATTACAGGAGGATTTTCTACTTCCGGGTGGATCATCAAGACTATTGGTCCTCCTAATTGTCAATCATTCTGGTGATACCTGCTCGTCCAATAAGACCAGAGAGTTCAGTTCAAAGAGTGGAGAAGGCGGTTCTTTCCTAAAATTTGTGACAATCCTCCTATCTCCGATATTTCCATTAGCTTAGTTAGCTCTATTAGCTTTGTTAGCTCCGTCTGCTCTGTTTGCTCTATTAGCTCTGTTAGCTTGTGTTTGAGTTATTAATTAAATGATTGAGGAATTAAAATTATAATGAAAGCTTTTTGGAAGACTTTGTTGAGATTAACCCTTTCAGCCCGATCCCTCATCCTTTCCACAAACGGGCAAAGACAGTCTCCTCAAAAATATATAGATATTACAAGGTGCTTTCTCTTTTTCCAAATTAAAATTCCAGACTTTAAAAGCTGATAGTATTTTTCCCAAGACCTTAACTTTATGTACTTGTATACTTGTATGCCTACTGCCATACTTCCTTGGTTGAGATTGTACCAACTGTGTTTATTAGAAATTTTATTTTTTTATAGGCTAGTATTCAATAAAAAAAAAAAAAAATCCATAACTTTTCATTGTCTGGAAAACAGTGTTTCAAAATTCCATACTTATTAGACTTTCAAGACTTGCGCAAGCACCCTGTATAAAACAATCCATAATCAAAATAGATTATTTAAAACAGAATACTGGCACATCATATGAACAAAAGAAAATGTGGATTGTTTTTAAATGATTTTGATCGCAGAGCTAAAGTACAAAACCTTTGACAAGTAAAGAGATATTTCAGATTATCCCAGTCGTAATTGTAACATATATTGGTATTGAGCGAATTGATGCTGTATACAGACGGAAAATGCTAACCTGCTAGCTCAATGCTAACAAGCTCCATCTCTTTCTGGCTCCTTGACTTCCATGTAAAATTAACCTCCTCTAGCTAAGTAACGTTTGTGTGACATCACCATTTTGGGCTTAAATCTGTGGTTTATTGCTCTCTGTGATCCTGGTGTTTGTATGTGATATTGTCTTTGTAAATCCAGACATGAGCCATATAAGGACTGACCAATCAGAGGCCTTCACTCTAGCTTGCCTTAACAACACGTCTGTCTCTCTGATCTCTCTTTCTCTGATCTCTCTGGTCTCTCTCTCAGATTCCAACATTCATGAGGGAAACTCCAGCTTGCCTAGCTTATGTTCAAATCAGCTTGTTCCACATTAAGGCTAACACTGTGTTAATGTCACGCGGTGGTAGGGCTGGGCGATATGGCAAAAAAGTAAAATCTCGATTTTATTTCCTGCTTTGGATGATTTCAATTTTCATTAAAGTCACCAAAGACAGACGTTGCCCTTAAAAATATTTGTTGATCTTTCTGCTCAATATTCAAGTTTCAAAACTATTTTTAATTTGTTTCCCCCAATACATGTTACATGTTACATAAGTCTTGTACAGACTCATGTGCAGCTGGAACTCACAATATCCTTCATTTGATTTCACGATTTTCACATTTTTCACAAATTCAATTTTTTTAAAAGCCGATTAATTGCCTAAATTCGATTTATTGCCCAGCCCTACGCAGTGGTGATGTCACACAGTGGTGATGTCACACTCCTGTTGCAGAGACAGAGATGCTGCAGGAGAAGAGCTCCACTCCTCTGGTGTGTGCAGCCGAGGCCCCAACAACAGCTCCCAGTGTGGGCCCCGAGAGGAGGACAGGAACCACAGGCACCAGGGACCAGGACCAGGTACCAGCAACACACCAGTCATGGTTCATGACATATGAGAGCGCAGAGAGAGACTAGAGACTAGAGAGAGGGAGAGATCAGAGAGAGAGAGAGATAAGAGAGAGAGAACGAGAGAGAAAGAGAGAGAACGAGAGGGAGAGAGAGAGAGAGGGAGAGAGAGAGAGGAGCAGAGAAAGAGAGGCCAAAGAGAGGAACCAAAAACTTGAGAGAGCCCAAAGAGAGAGACTAGAGAGAGTAAAGTGAAAAAGAGAGGACCACCCTCACTCAGCCAATCAGTTTTCAGCCCAAGTAGTGACTCACAGGGTTCTTTAAACAAAAAAATAACGTTTTCTAAAGAGATGAAGCATAGAATTTGTGTGAGGAGGGGACTGACTGAGTGTGACATCACCACAGTGTTAGCCTTAATGCAGGAGAGGCCAATTTGAACACAAGCTGGAACCCAAAACGGTTACTGAGCTAGCGGGTTAGCATTGTCCATCTGTATACGTTCCATTGAATGATTGTACCTCAGGTTTTAATGCCTGGTGGTTGATTTGTCTCCTTCTTCTATGCAGAACATAGAGAACATAAAGGTGGTTCTTCACGAGAGAGAGCTGTGGAAGAAGTTTCATGAAGCCGGAACAGAGATGATCATCACCAAAGCAGGCAGGTGGGTCCCACAGGAGTCCTCTAAGTCCACATGGACGTAGATCTGTTCCTGGTTCAGATCAGTCAAACTTGTTGTGGTTGAGGGCCGAATAAATAAAGAAAGGGCTGGTCAGGGGCCAAAAATAAGTGGGTTTCATGTATAAAAATGTTTTGGAAAATGAAGGTATCTAAATAAATGACTTGCTTCACATGAGTTAGATTGGACATTCTTTTCTGATTAGAATTAGTTCAGTTCCTGTGGACTGAACCAAAAGAAGATTTTCTACTTCTGGGGGATCATCGAGACTATTGGTCCTCCCAATTGTCAATCATTCTGGTGATACGTGCTCGTCAAATAAGACCAGTGTTTTGTTCGAAAAAGTGTAGAGGGAGCGGTTGTTTCCTAAGAAAATTGGGAAATCCTCCTTTATATCTTTAAGAAGAAATGTAATTTAAGACTTGTAAAAAACATAACATAACAATTCTAACTTCTAGTTACATGTTGGCTTAACATTTCTTATGGAATTAAATTTTATGGTTTGATGTTTTCTTGAGAATTAGTAATGGATAACATGCCATTGTCGCTTATTACCACCAATGCTACTATTAAATATTACCCTTTAAAATCCTATGATCTGAGTCATGGCCATATCTTGTAGCAATTACATGGGGAAAAGACTATATATTTAGCTCCCAGAGTACTGCAGTAGTAGTAGCAGTAGCAGTAGTAGCAGCAGTAGTAGCAGTAGTAGTAGTAGCAGTAGTAGTAGTAGTAGTAGTAGCAGTAGCAGCAGCAGTAGTAGCAGTAGCAGTAGTAGTAGTAGTAGTAGCAGTAGTAGTAGAAGTAGTAGCAGTAGTAGTAGTAGAAGTAGTAGCAGTAGTAGCAGCAGTAGCAGTAGTAGCAGCAGTAGTAGCAGTAGTAGTAGCAGTAGCAGTAGCAGTAGTAGTAGTAGTAGCAGTAGCAGTAGTAGCAGTAGTAGTAGTAGTAGTAGCAGTAGTAGCAGCAGTAGTAGCAGTAGCAGTAGTAGTAGCAGTAGTAGCAGTAGCAGTAGCAGTAGTAGTAGTAGTAGTAGCAGTAGCAGTAGCAGTAGTAGCAGTAGCAGTAGCAGTAGCAGTAGCAGTAGCAGTAGTAGTAGTAGTAGTAGTAGTAGTGTAATTGAAACCATGAAACCACAGTGTCCTGAAGTCTACCAGCGGATTAGATCCTGGATGAAAAGCAGATCCTGGAAAACAGCTCATCTGTCTCCTGAGAGGAGAGAGGGGAGATGGAGAGGGGAGAGAGAGAGGAAAGGAGAGGAGACAGAAGAGAGAGATGAGAAGGGAGAAGAGAGACCAGAGTGACGATTACAACAAAGACAGCATGTTATGGCCTGATTGTCTTTCTTTTAGGACAAACACATTTATTTTATACAAACAGAAAGTCAGGGACCTGAGCTTTAAACTCCTGAGTTTCCCATAATCCTCAAAGTGCGTTTCACTTTTACACACAGCGTAAGTGCTTTTTAATGACACCCCGGAGTTAGACTGAGACCAGAGAGAGACCAGACAGAGAGAGACCAGACAGACAGAGACCAGAGAGAGAGACCAGATAGACAGAGACCAGAGAGAGAGACCAGAGTGAGACCATGTGACCAGAGACAGAGAGTGAGAGACTTATTGGCACCATGGTTGAGATCTTGCGGGGCCTCTCACGGGTCCCAGTTGGTCTCTGAGGTCCAATCTCCATGAGTTTGTCTGAGTCTTCCCTGAGTCTCTGGTCTCGCTGGGTCCAGAGGATGGGACCCACATATCTGCAGATCCGATTTCGGGGTGATCCGTCATCTGTACTGAGGGATTGTGGGACGGTAATGTGATCAATGCAGAGACGAGGAGCGTGACCTGGAGGTAATCCTGCAGGAACGTTCAGAATATGAGGAGGACAGGGACTAGAGACCAGAGACCAGACTAGAGACCAGAGAGGAGAGACCAGATAGACCAAAGAGGAGGGACCAGAGATCAGACTGGAGACCGGAGGCCAGACTATAGACCAGATAGACCAAAGTGGAGAGACCAGAGACTAGACTACAGCCTGGAGACCAGAAAGAAACCAGAGAAAGACCAGAGAGAGACCAGAGGCCAGAGGGACAAAAGAGAGACCAGAGATTTTAAAAAAATCAGAAAGGTAAAGAGCAGACTAGAGACCAGAAATAGACCAGAGAGAGTCCAGCGATAGATCATAGAGAAAGAGACGAGAGCGAGAACAGAGACACCAAAAAGAGTCCAGAGACCAGAGGCTAGAGAGACCAGAGAAGATACCATGCCCAGAATATGAAGAGAGAGAGACCTGAGAGACACCATGAAGCGTAAACCAGGAATCTAGACCAGAGATCATCCTTCTGGCTGTGAATCGTCGGCTGCAGTGTTGTTTTGTGAGAGGAGATGGAGTGGGGTCAGTCCCTGTCTCGTATGCGTTTATATAAAAAAGGTGAGTGTGTAGGAGCGTATAAACACTGTGTGTGTGTATGTGTGTGTGTGTGTCTGTGTGTGTGTGTGTGTGTGTGTGTATATAAGCAGCAGCTGTTCCTCTTTGCCTCCACATGTTTGACTGATCCTCACTCTGGGAACCACCACTTCAAACAGACACGTGGGCAAAAGTATCAAGAGACATTCTCATGAGAGAGAGAGAGCAGAGCAAGACTAGAGAGAGTAAGCGGAGAGAGAGAACAGAGAGAGAGAGAACAGAAATAGAGCAGAGAGAAAACAGAAAGAGAGGGCAGAGAGAGAGCAGAGAGAGCCCCGAGATACCAGAGAGAGTAGAAAGGCCAGAGAGAGAACAGAAAGAGAAAAGAGAGAGAACAGAGATAGAGACCAGAGAGAGAGAGACTAAAGAGAGACCAGAAAGAGCAGAGATAGAGACCAGAGAGAGAGAGACCAGAAAGAGCAGAGATAGAGAGCAGAGAGAGAACAGTCCTTATATAGTCCATGCATGTTAGCAATGATAATAAAGCAGCTTTTGCCTTCTCTGCTGTGCCCTTACACCATTGCTACAACTTACTACTATATTTATTCTAGTCTTTTTTCCTCTGACCCTCTAACCTCTGCTCTCTCGCTCTCTCCAGGCGGATGTTTCCCAGTTACAAAGTGAAAGTGACCGGGATGAACCCAAAGACCAAGTACATCCTCCTGATCGACGTGGTGCCGGCCGACGACCACAGATACAAGTTCTGTGACAACAAATGGTAAGGAGACCACTGGGCATTCAACCCGCCTTGCGACCTAGTCTCTTAGTGAACACTCTGACAAAACATAACATCACAATATATACACCAGGATCACAGAGACAGAATCTCCCTCCGGTCTCCCTCTCTCTCTGGTCTCCGTATTTGGCCTCTCCTACTCTGGTCTCTCTCTTGCCTCTGTGGTCTCTCTCTCTAGCCTCTGTGGACTCTATCGCTGTGGTCTCTCTCTCTCTGGTCGCGCTAGAGGAACCACAAAGAGGCCATGAAAGAGAAATCAGAGAGAAAAAGGTAGACCAGAGAGGGGGACCACAGTATGCTGCAGTACCACAGATGGCCTCTAGTCTATGTGGATTTAGGTTGCAGGACCACAGGTGGCCTCTAGTCTGTGTGGATTTAGACTGTAGTACCGCGGGTGGCCTGTAGTCCATGTGGAGACAGGTTTAAAATATCCTCAAGATCATGTGGAAGGAGTTTGTATCCTCGCTTTAAAGCCTCCTCCTCCTGCCTCCTCCTGCTGCAGCCTCTGGTCTCCATCACTCACACCTCTCTTGGATAATGACCCGGCCCTTCAGCCCCTCCCTCTGTCTGGGCCTGTAGGGCACTGGGTCCAGCAGTAATTGGGCTGAAGTCAGGTGCTTTCAATAACAGCAGACGAGGATTACCCTGAACCACAACCCTCGGCACTCAACCCGCCTTGCGACTTTAACTTTTCTTGGCTGCTGCTCATATATATATTATATATATATATATATATTATATATATATATATATATATAGATACTGTATGTATATATGTAATATATGTATGAATATAAGTATATATACATTCTCAGTGGACGAGGCAGGTGGTAGATTGGCATGAGGTCTGAGATACTACACATCTAATACTGTTGATAATGACAGCGTAACGAGCTGTGGAGCTGTGTTTGGGTGTGTGAAGCTCTCACCGTACTACTTTGGGTCAGGGTTGATTTGGTGGAGATCTGGGTTCCGTGTCGCTCATTGCAAGTGGCTCTCTACTCCCGCAGACAGCTCCTCGAATGGTGCTTCCTCTTACACCTGTCTGTGTGTGTGTTCAAGTCTGTCAGTGTATCTGTGTGCGTGTGTGTCTGTCCATGTAATAACCACATTGAATTAATAATAAAGTGTGTTAATTGTCCTGCATTGTGGTGGTCGTCAGTGTGTGTGTATCTTTGTGCGTGTGAGTTGTGAGTGGGTGTAATATTAAAGCATCCTATTGTGTTGCTCTCTACCTCAGGATGATGGTGGCGGGTGTGTGTGTGTGTTTGTGTATTAACCTGTGTTATGTTGCAGGATGGTGGCTGGGAAGGCGGAGCCTGCGATGCCTGGTCGGCTCTATGTTCATCCAGACTCGCCCTCGACAGGAGCTCACTGGATGAGGCAACTGGTCTCTTTCCAGAAACTCAAACTCACCAACAACCACCTGGACCCATTTGGACATGTGAGAGAGGGAGGGGGGGAGAGTGGGGGGAGAGAGTTGGGGGATCATTGCCTTTGCATTGAAACTCGCCGCAGATCCACCTGCTGCAAGTTTCAATGCAAAGGCAATGGTGACGTACGTCGGTGTGAATATTCGCATGTACGTCGTGGCACTCGTGGAGGCCACAATAAGTTGCTAACACTCACTGCTTAAACTCTTTAGCATCAAAGCCCGCCCACCACTTCCGCCCTGTGTTTTTCGCCATCGCAGCAGATAGTCAGATTTACTGAACTCATGCTGCTGAAATTTAGTGAGCGAGCGTCCATGCCTCCATCAACGGAAGTGACAGCTTAAGAGAGACGTAAGAGACCAGTGTGCGGCTGGAAACAGGGCAAGTCTCTTAACGTGTCCTGGGATTCCCCTGGAGTCTCCTCCCATTGGATAATCCCAAACAGATGCCTCCTCTCACCTCCTCACCATCAGGAGGAGCGCCCCCTGCTGTCGGACACCAGGGACATGCCTCTGGGCAGCTTCCACACAGAGCGTTCTGTGAGGGTCCTGTCCGCTCGGCTCCTGTCCGCTCGGCTCCGAGGCTGTTGTTTGTTGTTCTCCGGATCCAAGATGGCCGCTGCTGGCTCTAATTGCACCAGTTTGTGGAGGATTAGCTTCTGCTTTTACAGAGTGTGGCTGAGTTAATGTCCTCGTTAAACTGAGGCGGCGTCATGGAAGTTCCTGCTCCTTTTCCTCTAAGGATCAGGACCAGGATCAGAGAGAGACTAGGGAGAGACCAGGGAAAGAGCAGAGAGAGAGAGACCAGAGAGAGAAACCAGGGAAAGAGGAGAAAGAGAGAGCAGAGAGAGACCAGAGTAAGACTAGAGAGAGAGAGACCAGGGAGAGACCAGAGAGGGATCAGAGAGAGTAGAGAGGGAAAGAAAAACAATAGAAAGAGAGAGAGCAGAGAGTGAGATCACGTCTTGTGTCTGTCCTCAGATCATCCTGAACTCGATGCACAAGTATCAGCCTCGTTTACACATTGTCAAAGCCGACGAGAACAACGCCTTTGGCTCCAAGAACACGGCCTACTGCACACACGTGTTCCAGGAGACCTCCTTCATCTCTGTCACCTCCTACCAGAACCACAAGGTACTAACTCTCTGGTCTCACTCTCTGGTCTCACTCTCTGGTCTCACTCTCTGGTCTCACTCTCTGGTCTCTCTCTCTGGTCTCTCTCTCTGGTCTCTCTCTCTGGTCTCACTCTCTGGTCTCTCTCTCTGGTCTCACTCTCTGGTCTCTCTCTCTGGTCTCACTCTCTGGTCTCACTCTCTGGTTTCACTCTCTGTTCTCGCTCTCTGTTCCCGCTTTCTGGTCCTTCTCTCTGGTCCCTCTCTCTGGCCTCTCTCTGGCCTCTCTCTGGTCTCTTTCTCTGTCAAAAATGGTCCCCGAAAGAGGCGGTTGTTTCAGATGTATATTATGATAGTATAGTACAGTATATTGTGATATTGTCTTTAGAAATCCAGTTATGAGCCATATGAGGATTGACCAATCAGAGGCTTTCATTCAGGAGAAACTGCAACTTGCCTCAGCAACAGGTCTGCCTGTTGGTGCTGATTTCAAAATAATCATTTCCATCATAGTCACATATGTAGTATTTGGTCTTCTGTGCCAGCCGATATCATAACAAAAACATTTCTCTTTTCTCCAGATCACGCAGCTGAAGATCGAGAACAACCCGTTTGCTAAAGGGTTCAGAGGCAGCGAGGAGGGCGACCTCAGGGTGTCCAGACTACAGGGGTAAAACTACACATTGAGGGTAGTTTATTTGCAGCGCACAGTTCATACACAACGCAAGTCCAAGTGCTTAACAAAACCAGAAAGAACAAGGCATTAAAATCATAAAAAATCACATAACATTAAAGTGCGTGAAGATATAATCCTTCAGTTGTTTGTACAGATGAACTGAAGTAGTAAGTAGTAAGTAAGTAAGCTTTATTTATATACCGCCTTTCACAGACCAGAGTCACAAAGCGGTTTACAATTGTTATTTTTTGGGCATTTGTCTCTCACTCCACACAGAGATGGGAGCGGGGTCGCCGAACAGGAGGCGCATGCCAGACCTATTGTACATATTTTTAGTGGTAGGGGAAACCGGAGTACCCGGAGGAAACCTACGCAGACACGGGGAGAACATGCAAACTCCACTCAGAAAGGCCCTGGTCCGGCCGGGATTCGAACCCAGGACCTTCTTGCTGAGAGGCGAGAGTGCTATCCACTCAGCCACCGTGCCGCAGAACTGTTTTAACCTGGATTTGAACATTGTCAGAGAAGAAGCCTGTCTCACATTTTCAGGAAGACTGTTCCAGATTTTAAAGGCATAAATCTGAAACACTGCCTCTCCATGTTTAGGCCCGACTCTGGGACCAGCAGGAGGCCAGTCCCTGTGCTCCTCAGAACTAACATGTCACAGATGTACTTTGGCGCTCCTCCATGGACAGAGCAACTTTATCTATTTTCTGAGCCACAGGAAGCAGAGACCTGAGACCAGGACCATTTAAGGAAATTGGCTCCAGCTTATGTTCAAATCAGCCTCTTCCGCATTAAGGCAAAAACTGTGGTGATGTCACACTTTGGTGATTTCACACTGTGGTGATTTCACACTGTGAGGATGTCACACTGTGATGATGTCAGACTGTGCTAATGTCAGACCACTTCTAATATACAGTCTGTCTATGGTACCGCTGCGTTCATAAACAGATTCAGAAAGTGTAGATTTTACAGTTTTCCATAGGATAAGGTAATCCATTTATCTATAATCATTTTAATAACGACTAGGCTGCATGCACAAGTTTAGCACAGAGGCCACACAGTAGATCTTAAAATACAGCGGGGCAAAAAAGTATTTAGTCAGCCACCGATTGTGCAAGTTTTCCCACTTAAAATAATGACAGAGGTCTGTAATTTTCATCATAGGTACACTTCAACTGTGAGAGACAGAATGTGAAAGAAAAATCCAGGAATTCACATTGTAGGATTTTTAAAGAATTTATTTGTAAATTATGGTGGAAAATAAGTATTTGGTCAATAACAAAAATTCAACTCAATACTTGGTAATATAACCTTTGTTGGCAATAACAGAGGTCAAACGATTACTATAGGTCTTTACCAGGTTTGCACACACAGTAGCTGGTATTTTGGCCCATTCCTCCATCCAGATCTTCTCGAGAGCAGTGAACACGGACTTTCAACTCCCTCCACAGATTTTCAATGGGGTTGAGGTCTGGAGACTGGCTAGGCCACTCCAGGACGGCTTTTTACGGTGTGTTTGGGATCATTGTCATGCTGGAAGACCCAGCCACGTTTCATCTTCAAAGCTCTCACTGATGGAAGGAGGTTTTGGCTCAAAATCTCACGATACATGGCCCCATTCATTCTTTCCTTAACATGGATCAGTCGTCCTGTCCCCTTAGCAGAAAAACAGCCCCAAAGCATGATGTTTCCACCCCCATGCTTCACAGTAGGTATGGTGTTCTTGGGATGCAACTCAGTATCCAAACACGACGAGTTGAGTTTATACCAAACAGTTCTACTTTGGTTTCATCTGACCACATGACATTCTTCCAATCCTCTGCTGTATCATCCATGTGCTCTCTGGCAAACTTCAGACGGGCCTGGACATGCACTGGCTTCAGCAGGGGGACACGTCTGGCACTGCAGGATTTGATTCCCTGTCGTCGTAGTGTGTTACTGATGGTAACCTTTGTTACTTTGGTCCCAGCTCTCTGCAGGTCATTCACCAGGTCCCCCCGTGTGGTTCTGGGATTTTTGATCTCCGTTCTCATGACCATTTTGACCCCACGGGATGAGATCGAGGGAGATTATCAGTGGTCTTTTATGTCTTCCATTTTCTGATAATTGCTCCCACAGTTGATTTGTTCACACCAAGCTGCTTGCCTATTGTAGATTCACTCTTCCCAGTCTGGTACAGGTCTACAAGTCTTTTCCTGGTGTCCTTTGACAGCTCTTTGGTCTTGGCCATAGTGGAGTTTGGAGTCTGACTGTTTGAGGCTGTGGACAGGTGTCTTTTATACAGATAACCAGTTCAAACAGGAACCATTAATACAGGTAACGAGTGGAGGACAGAAGAGCTTCTTAAAGAAAAAGTTACAGGTCTGTGAGAGCCAGAGATCTTCCTTGTTTGAAGTGACCAAATACTTATTTTCCACCATAATTTACAAATAAATTCTTTAAAAATCCTACAATGTGAATTCCTGGATCTTTTTTTCACATTCCGTCTCTCACAGTTGAAAAGTGTACCTATGATGAAAATTACAGACCTCTGTCATTATTTTAAGTGGGAGAACTTGCACATTCGGTGGCTGACTAAATACTTTTTTGCCCCAATGTATTATATTGGTAGAATTTCTGGTGATTTCAAAGTGAGGTCACATATGCAGTATTTGGTCTTCAGAGGTTCTAGTATCTTACCTTCTCCCACGGCGCCTGATTCCCAGTGTGATATTTGGGCTGACTCCTCTCCCTGTTTCAGAAAAGAGTGACTCCTCTCTCCCCGTTTCAGAAAGGAGTGACTCCTCTGTCCCTGTTTCAGAAAGGAGTATCCAGTGATGTCCAAGAGTGTGGTTCGCCAGCGCCTGCTCTCCTCACACGCTCACCTGGGTAAGCTGAGCTCTGGAGGTCTGCCTGGGCACCCACAAGTCCTATCCCAGTACCAGTACCACGACCCTGGGGTGAGTCCGGACCCTGAGCCTCTGTCCTCCCACTTCAGCCAGAGAGAACCGGGGCTGCTCTACCACTGCTTCAAACACAGAGGTAAACACTCTACACACAGAGAACTACTGTATATGCACTTAAAACTATCTGCATTAACTTATAAAGAATAAAAGTCAAAAGAAGATTCAGATTATTTGCCATTTGCATTAAAACCACTTTGGATGCATGAGCAAAAGTCCCCAGTGTGCACCAGAGAGAGACCAGAGAGAGAGACCAGAGAGAGAGAGACCAGGAAGAGAACAGAGAGACCAGAGAGAGAGACCAGAGAGAGAGAGACCAGGAAGAGAACAGAGAGAGACCAGAGAGAGAGACCAGAGAGAGAGCCCAGAGAGAGAGAGCCCAGGGAGGGGGATCAGAGAGAGACCAGAGAGAGACCAGAGACCAGAGAGAGAGAGACCAGAGAGAGAGATCAGAGAAAGAGCCCAGAGAGAGAGATCAGAGAGAGAGCCCAGAGAGAGAGGGAGACCAAAGAGAGATCCGAGACCGACCTGATAGAGAACAAAAGAAGGGACTAGAGAGATGAACTATAGAGCCACAGTCCAGGATCTACAGCCACAGTAATCCCACTACTATAAACCATTGACTCCTATGTTTTTGTTATTATCGAACTTCCTTTGTTCAAACAGTTTGATTTTCTGATCAGTTGTTGGTGAAGTCCTCAGAGACGACTTCTGTTGTGTTTTAGCCCAAAACACAAATACATTGAATTGAATCTGATCTTGTTTTGCTCCAGACAACAGTCGTCACCTGGAACTGGGCTGTAAGCGTCCGTACCTGGACACTCCGGCTTCGGTCCCGGACGAGTACTTCCGCGCTCCGCCTGCGTACGACTCCCCCCTCCTCTCTCACCCCTACTGCCCCGAGCCCATGCCCCCGCGGGACCCCTGCATGTTCCCGTCCTCTGAACCAGAGCCCTCTGCTAACCCCCATGACTGCGAAGAACTGCCGAACTCTCTCAACTGCAACGTATGGATGCAGAACTACCCGCGCTACAACATGGACGCCGTGCCCTACCAGTCCTTCGCAGCGCACTTCACCAACAGTTCCACCTCCCGCCAGCAGGGGGAGCTCTACAACACGGTGCAGAGAGGATTCCCCATTGCAGCTGCCACATCCTCCTCCGCTGCCTGCAGCAGGGAGCGGTCTCTGTGCCACAAAAAGCCCAGTCGAGATTACGGAGCGTACACTTCGCAAGGAGGCATTGCGTCCTATCAATACCAAGTGGGACTCAACTCGTGGACTGAGAGCTAGCACGGTACGACAATGCTAACGGCGATGCTAATAGGAATGCTAACGGTAGCGACAGATTGCACTCAGTTGAAGAACATTTGGAAGAAAGGGTTGGTGTTGTGTTGGCTTTCTCGACGCCGGATATTTGTATTTAAGTTTCTCACCTTCATGTTATAACCGTGTAAAACTAGTTAACTACGTTTGGTGATTTGTACGTGACGTTATTACAGACGACACTTCGCAGAACTGGTGCCAAAGAACAAAAACTTTTATATTTCAAGGCCTTTTTAGTTTTATAACGCTGACCTTTTGAATAACCCCAACTTCAAGAGCTTTTAAACATGTTACAACATCGGGTGCTTATAAAACTCTCTCCCTTCATGGAAAAGACATCCCCAGCTGTTTATGATGTCACAAACTGGGCAGATTCAACACAGAACGTTTTAGATGGACTTTAATAATCGCAAGGGAACATGTTATGTGTATGAAAAAATCCCTGTGAGTCACCATTTGCCTCCTGGGGTTAAGAGCTGATTGGCTGAGTGAGGGTGGTCCTCTCTTTGTTAGGTTTCTGTCTGAAAAAGCTGATCTAAAGATATGACAGAGGACAAAAATACATGACACTCGTGATAGAAGCAACAGTTTTAGAGCCAAGAACTAGAGACATGGATATTAAAGATGTGTTTTGAAAGTTACGGACCCCAGAAAAAAACATGGTTAAAAGTTTCATTCATACCAAAGCCCTTGCATTACCTGGATAAGTGTCCTATTGTTGTCAAGTTTACTGTGGTTTAAAATAAGCCCTGTTTTCACCTACTCTACTGTCATAGCAACCTACCCACTACAAAGCAGTAACTGGAGAAATTCCTTGGTAACCATGGCTCAACCCTACCCTACCCTACCCTACCTTACACTACTCTACTCTGTTATGTTTCCATTATGCTTTTGCTACCCACAACAAACCAGTGTCCAGCAGCACTCTGGCCAGTCACTGTCAGTTAGAACCAGCTCGGCCTGGATAGAACCAGGACCAAGAGGGACTAAAGATGGACCTGGTACTGGTCACACTGAACCAGTGGAAACACTCCCAATTGGGGTAGGGGGGTAGAGTATGAGTAGAGTAGGGTAGAGTACAGTAGAGTAGAGCAGAGCACAGTAGGGTAGGGTAGGGTAGAGTAGAGTAGGATAGGATAGGATAGGGTAGAGTACAGTAGAGTAGAGTAGGGTAGAGTACAGTAGAGTGGAGTAGGGTAGAGTAGGGTAGGGTAGGGTAGAGTAGAGTAGAGTAGGGTAGGGTAGGGTAGGGTAGGGTAGAGTAGAGTAGGGTAGGGTAGAGTAGAGTAGGGTAGAGTAGAGTAGGGTAGGGTAGGGTAGAGTAGGGTAGGGTAGAGTAGAGTAGGGTAGAGTAGAGTACGGTAGGGTAGGGTAGAGTAGGGTAGGGTAGAGTAGGGTAGAGTAGAGTATGGTAGGGTAGAGTAGAGTAGGGTAGAGTAGAGTAGGGTAGAGTAGAGTACAGTAGGGTAGAGTAGGGTAGGGTAGAGTAGAGTAGGGTAGGGTAGGGTAGGGTAGAGTAGGGTAGGGTAGGGTAGAGTAGAGTAGGGTAGGGTAGGGTAGAGTAGGGTAGGGTAGAGTAGAGTAGAGTAGTGTAAAGTAGTGTAGGGTAAGTTAGGGAAAACAGGGCTATAGAGACATTTTTGTGTTTACCTTTTTACTCGAGCAGCAATAACAAACAAATTTTGTTAATTAACCTCCATCGTGCGTCGTCTGCTTCTGTCTCTAAAGTAAAAGTTCATCAGAACGATCAGACTCTCCCCGCCTTCAAAAGGATCATTTAACTTCTGTTCTGACGAGTGAAACTACGAAAGCACAACGACTTCGGTGTCTGTAACATGACCATTTATTTAACAGCATGTACGGGAAAAAACATAATTCTATTGTTTGTAACTTGTGCCAAAGTGAGATTAACTCAAAGCACTCGTTTCATGTCATTAAAATATATTTACAAGTTTTACTGCTTATTCTAGTGTGTTGTTTTCCCCCAACAGAATAACTCTGGGCCCAAAACGGACCCTTGTGGTGAGCTCCAGGCAAAAGTTTACAGCCACACATTTCTCCATGTCCACTGTTCCTCATCAGTCACAAATCTGCAGATGTTTTTAGTTCCATCCATGCCAACAAATCACATGTTTTATTAGATTAAAATATACTTACCAGTGGCTGAGGCAAGTCTTTTGGTCTGTTGCTGTCAAGCCAAGTTGTGAGTTGAGAAGGATGCATATGTGACTTTAGAGTTCTTTTGTTAAAATATTTATGCAAAACTGTTTTTTTCTCTCAGTTTACTCTATGTTCTGACATAGAATAACAGAAGATCATTGGGCCTGAAACGCACCCCTGCGATACACCCCAAAGAGAGACGAGAGACCAAAGAGAGAGAGAGAGACTAGAGTGAGACCTGAGACAGAGATAGACCAGAAAGAAACAAGAGAGAGAGCAGAGAGAGGGACTAGAGTGAGACCTGAGAGAGCCCAGAGAGACCAGAAAGACAAAAGAGAGAGACTAGAGAGAGACCAGAGTGAGAGACCAGAGAAGACCACAGACAGACCAGAGAGAGACTAGAGACAGACCAGAGAGAGAAACAACAGAGAGAGAGGGTTGAGAGATTTTTCATTCCGTTGGAACAAGCTACATGTTAGTCAAGTCCCTCAGCTTTAACTCCTGGCATAGACTCTTCTCAGTGCCCGGACCTGGACTCTTCATCAAAAATAACCCATTTCTCGTCTGTTATCTCCCAACACTTTTACTAAACGCCGGACCCTTCGGCCTCTTCATTTGGCGGAGGATTTATGACGTTGGAGCAGATCTGGTGACAGCGCGGCGCTTTCATGTTCCGTAAGTGCTGGTGATTTGTTAGTTCTGGTCCTCAGCTCCTTCATGAGAACCGTGAGGAGGTGGTGACATGAACCAGGCCTGTCCCACCCCTCCCCTCCCAGCCTCCCCCTCCCCCCCCCCTCTCGGATCATCCATCTACTGTAGCCTCATCCAGGGGTTTCCATCTCCCACAGCTGCTCAGGACGGGTTAAGAGCCAGGGATTTGGAGCTGTTCAAAGACGAGATCGTGGGTTTGGTAATGAATGAAGGAGAGGGGAAGGTCAGGGTAATGCTAGCCCAGAAATCTCAATAAATGTGGGGAGACAAGAGAGAGAGAGAGCAGAGAGAAACGCAAGAGAGAAAGACCAGAGAGAGAGAGAGGCAAAAGAGGCGAGAAAGAGAAGAAAGAGAGTTTTTAGTTCAGTTTGAAATGTTTCAATAAATTAAACCTAAACTAAACCAGAGAGATACCAGAGGTAGAGGCAAGAGAGAGAGCGAGAGAGATCAGAGGGAAAGGCAAGAGAGAGAGCGAGAGAGACCAGAGAGAGAGACAAAGGAGTGACGAGAGAGAGAGAGCAGACAGACCAAGGAGACACTTGAGAGAGAGAGAGACTAGAGAGAGGCCAAAAAGACAGGGACCAGAACAGAGAACAGAGAGGCAAAAAAAAAACAGAGAGAGCCGAGAGAGAGTGAGACAAGTTGCCTCGCTTCTGTCAGTGTGCCCCAGGGCAGCTATGACTACAATAGTAGTTAATCACCATCTTGTATGAAGTGAATGAATAATGACATGAGCCTGTGTCTATTATTATCATTCATATTATTCATTACACACGGAGAGAGAAAGAAAGAGAAAAAACCCTATTTGCCAAACGTGTCTCTCTCCTTCAGTTGTCAGGACGCTCTCCCATCGCTCACATCGGGAAAAAATCCTGATCGTTGCATCACATTTTTCTTTGAGATTTCTTGAGTCTTTGGAAACCGGAGGAAAAGGAGATTTATGAGAGATTGAGGACGTGATGTTTGAGAGCAGATGGTCCAGAGCTGCTGTTAAGACCAGGGAGAGGGACCAGAGAGAGACCAGAGAGAAACTAGGGAGAGACCAGAGAGAAACTAGGGAGAGACCAGAGAGAGACCGGAGAGAAAGACAAGAGAGAGAGACCAGAGAGAAACCGGAGAGAGACCAGAGAGAGACCAGAGAGAGACCAGAGGGACAAATCAGAGAGAGACCAGAGATCGGACATGGCACGTGTTTCTGTGTATCTCAGTGCCCATAACATCATTTAAATCCAAAGAGAAGCAGAGATTGTTTATGACTTCATACACTTTTAAAACAAAGTTATTGTTTGGTTTGTGATGTCACCTCTGTCCCTGCGTCAGTCCAGGACCAGAGAACAGTACGAGACAGAAGCCGGAGTCAACCACATCTGGAACACAACAAGGAGAAATGTGACATCACTCTCCAACACTTCCACGAGAAAAGCCCGAGAGACCAGAAAAAGAGACCAGAGAGAGCAGAGAGACACCAGAGCGAGACCAGAGAGAGAGACCAGAGAAAGGCCAGAGAGAGACCGGAAAGAGAGACCAGAGAGAAACCAGAGAGAGACCAGAGAGAGACCGGAAAGAGAGACCAGAGAGAAACCAGAGAGAGACCAGAGAGAAAGATCCAAGGTAAAAAGATAAAAAGACGCTTTCAAGGAGACATGTCACATTCAGTCCACTTCAAACATACAGTAAAGTCTAGAATAGTGTGAGCCTTAAAGCTGCACTAACTGATTTTGAGACATTTTCAAACGCGAGCAATGGCCTCCCTCTCTCTGCTCGCCCTCCCCGCACCCACGGAGCTTTCGCCCCCCACTACCTCCTCCCCCGCAGCCTGTGCTCTGTGCTGTTGTTAGCTTCGGAGCTAGCGTCTCACAAAATGGAACAATATGGCACTTTTGAACGTGGATGGCGTGACCATAGAATGATAGAACCGGGAAGTGCGGAGAGGACGAGACTTTCTTTAGGATGGCTGTTTCGCTGTGTAAGCAGTAACGAAGACACAGGAAGTTTCAGGTTAGCCTCTGCCGCTTGTTGTGCTAACTCAACTGTTGGTGCTAACGAGAGACCTGTAGCTTTTCTCACAAAAGCGGGGGCCAGCGGTCCGCTGTGATTGGTCACAATCTGAGACCCGAAACACATTCTCTTCCTTGTTTTACCAAAACTCGATCTAAAATATAATGACTGTCCAGCACAAACCTGCGCTACTTATTCTTCAATAGAACGTATATCCCAATGCACTGCATGGATATGGATTGCATTTTTGTAATGAATACAAAAATAAAGTCAGTTAGTGCAGCTTTAAGTAGCATCAGTAGCAGCAGCATCAGTAGTATCAGTAGTAACATCAGTAGCATTATCAGTAGCAGCAGCAGTCGTTGGGTTTTCAATTGTATTTTGTGAGAAACTGGACGTTACACTGAGTGAGTGATGTGAAAATGGGTTTATTTGTATAGCACACTTAAAAAGCTTTAATTCATGGTTAACGTTTGAGACATGGTTCTGAGATCTGAACACATTCCTCTGGGTATTTATGCTCCGCTGTAAAAGAGCACTTCTCTCTGAGCGGATCCAAAAACACACTCACAAACTGAACCAGGATTAGAGAGACCAGAGGAGACCAGAGGAGACTAGAGAGAGACCAGAGAGAGACCAGAGAGAGAGACCACAGAGAGACCAGAGAGACAGACCACAGAGAGACCAGAGAGAGACCAGAGAGACAGACCACAGAGAGACCAGAGAGCGACCAAAGACCTGAGAGAGACCAGAGAGAGAGACCAGAGAGAGACCAGGAATTTTTGTAGCTTATCTTACAATTTTTGTGATTTTTTTGCAGCTAATCACATGTTTCCAATTCTTCTCACTCACCACAGATCATCATTTAAAAAGTTTCTCAAACACAATTTACAACATTATTTTCTCTCTTTCATTCAAAGCCTCTCTCTCACTTTGATCCGAGGTCTATTTTATATTCCGCCAAAGCAAAAGTTTCTAAATGCCTTTGAGCCGAGATTTCTCCATAATTTACAGCAGTCTCTGGCAGTAACTCTCTGCATATCTCACTCTACAGTTTGCACGACTTTTAACAAACTCACTGGTATAGGGGGGGAGGAGGGAGAAGGGGGAGAGAGGGGGAAGAGAGACCAGAGAGAGAGGGGGAGAGAGGGAGACCAGAGAGAAAGGTAGAAGGGATAGAGAGAGAGTAAGAGGGAGGCGGGGGGAAGAGAGGGGGGAAAGAGAGAGAGAGTGGGGAGAGAGACAGAGAAAGAGAGGGGGGGAGAGGGAGAGAGACAGCGAGAAAGAGAGAGACAGAGAATGAGAGAGGGAGAGACAGAGAGAAAGGGAGAGAAACAGAGAGAGAGAGACAGGATGAGAGAGGGAGAGAGACACAGAGACAGAAAATGAGAGAGACAGACATAGACAGAGAGTGAGAGAGGGAGAGAGAGAGAAAGAGAGAGAGATATCAGAGAAAAAGAGAGAGAGAGAGAGAGAGGGCGAGAGAGAGACCAGAGAAAAAGGAGAGAGAGTATAAATTATAGTTTTTTTGGTCCGTTTTTATCGGTAATCCAGGGTTTTCTCCGTGGGATGATTGGTTTTATTGATGCTTTTATCCGCTGCGTTCACTGGAGCAGGATTGAGTTTTTATGTCGTAGACTTAGAGCGAACCGAGTGCTGCGGACCAGATGTGCCACTAATGTCGCTCTGAGAACCATTTTGGCTCATGGTGCGAAACAAGCGCTAAAGACCGAGAGTTGATGGTCCAGACTGGGAATGAGTCTGAAGGACTGCAGAAAGACTAGGTTCTGTATAGAGGCGTAAGGAATGATCGACGAATCAAAAACAAACTCTGAGATGTTTGTGAGAGAGAGAGAGAGCAGAGAGATCAGAGAGAGAGCAGTGAGAAAGAGAGGAGAGAGAGCAGATAGATCAGAGAGAAAGCAGAGAGAGCGAAAGAGCAGAGAGAGAAGGAGAGAGAGAGAGCAGAGGGAGAGACCAGAGAGAGAGACAAGAGAGAGAGATCAGAGAGAGACCAGAGATATTTCAGAAAGAGAGCAGGAGCAGAGAGAGAGACCAGGGAGAGAGAGAGCAGAGAGAGAGAGAGCAGAGAGAGAGCAGAGAGAGAGACCAGAGGCCAAAGAAAGAGCAGATCTATATACAGTGTATGTGTAAAGCCTTCATGATCCAAACAGAGACAGAGATCTCCCTTTGGTGTGTGTGTCTGTGTGTCTGCGTGTGTGCGTGTGTGTGTGTCTGCGTGTCTGCGTGTGTGCGTGGGGGTGTGTGTGTGTGTGTACGCGTGTCTGTGTGTGTGTGCGTCTGTGTGTGTGTCTTTATCAGTGCAGCTTTGTCACATGGATAAAGTGCAAACGTAAACATTTGTGTAACATCTCTCAGACTTTGGGAAAGAGAATAAAGACTTTTGCCAAATAAATCTCCTCACAGATATCGGACCCTGAGGAGTCTCTGCCTCCAGCTCTGCCAACGCGAGTCTATTAAAAAACCAACACAACATACACCTATTTTACAAGAGACGCAGAGTTTAGAGGCATTAGTCCCAGTGTCCCGCACATGTCTATAATGGAGCACAAGGATCAGAGTTTTAATCCCAAATCAAAATATATAAAACATAATGCACTTTTATGAGGCACTTAGAGGAAAAGGGAAATGTGACGTTTTAAGAGAATGCTCTGAGGTGGCACCGAGCTGTCTGACCATCTCTGTGAGAGAGAGAGTCTGGTCCTATATCTGTGAGAGAGAGAGTCTGGTCCTATATCTGTGAGAGAGAGAGTCTGGTCCTATATCTGTGAGAGAGAGAGTCTGGTCCTATATCTGTGAGAGAGAGAGTCTGGTCCTATATCTGTGAGAGAGAGAGTCTGGTCCTATATCTGTGAGAGAGAGAGTCTGGTCCTATATCTGTGAGAGAGAGAGTCTGGTCCTATATCTGTGAGAGAGAGAGTCTGGTCCTATATCTGTGAGAGAGAGTCTGGTCCTATATCTGTGAGAGAGAGAGTCTGGTCCTATATCTGTGAGAGAGAGTCTGGTCCTATATCTGTGAGAGAGAGAGTCTGGTCGAATATCTGTGAGAGAAAGAGTCTGGTCCTATATCTGTGATAGAGAGAGAGAAAGAGAGAGTCTGGTCTTATATCTGTGAGAGAGAGAGAGAGAGAGAGAGTCTGGTCCTATATGTGTGAGAGAGAAACTCCATATCTGCATATCTGCATGTGTGTGTGAGAGAGAGAGAGAGAGAGAGAGAGTCTGGTCCTATATCTGTGAGAGAGAGAGTCTGGTCCTATATGTGTGAGAGAGAAACTCCATATCTGCATATCTGCATGTGTGTGTGTGTGTGTGTGTGTGTGTGTGTGTGTGAGAGAGAGAGAGAGAGAGAGAGAGTCTGGTCCTATATCTGTGAGAGAGAGAGTCTGGTCCTATATCTGAGAGAGAGAGAAAGAGAGAGAGAGAGAGTATGTCCATATCTGAGAGAGAGAGAGAGAGAGAGAGAGAGAGAGAGAGAGAGAAAGAGAGAGAGAGAGAGAGAGAGAAGAGAGAGAGAGAACAAACATGCAGGAGCCGAGAACAATGTTTGTTCTCGGCTCTTGCACATGTCTGAATGTACGTGGAGGAAGTGGAGGTTGTAGCAGCAGAGAATTCACACTTTTTTCATATAAACAAAAGGACAAACCAATATTACCTAAGCTATACCCACATTTTTTTCTAAGTAGTTGATAAAAATACTTATTACTACATACAAGTTGTATTATAATCCGTAATTTAATTGAAAACTTGAGGCAATTGATTCAGCTGTGTAAGAATTACAAGCAGTGAAAAGTGCTGAGTAGAGTCTGAGCGGGACGCTCTTTCTCCTCCACTCACAGAACGAGCAGCGAACAGCCTGCGTCCTCTAGCCTCTACAGCGCTGCTAAAAACTAGGGCTTCGGCCTCAAAATTCGAATATAATTCTAAAATTAAGAAAATATATATATTCGAGCACATATTAAGACAGCCCTTGCAATTTGAAATGTATTCAATAACTGCAAATAAAATAGTTAGCTCTCAAAGGTTTCACCGGGACGTGCGAGGCATGTAACAGTTAAGCTAGCTAGCTCCCTGGAACTACATGTTAATGGTTACTTCCGGGTTTTTCGCGATCGCTTTTTGTCACATTAAAATAGTAATTTGGTCATGAAAACGATAACAAGAAATTCTGAAAAAGTCCGTGCATGTGTGTTAAGGATGTATATGTATACTGTATTGTCCGATTAACATTTAATGGTGTTGATTGATAGATATGTAGTTGTTTATTGAGCGTGGCTAGCTCGGCTAGCTCCGCTAGCTTCTCTCGTTGTACTTGCAAAGTAATGGCAGTATTTTACACACCTGAATTACAAACAGAGATTGCATTGTCAAAGGGCAGCGGTCATTATTGGTTTGAGAGTTCTGTTATCAAGAAAAAATGATCGGTAGAATTACATTCAAGTCAATGGAGTGTTCTACTGCTGCTGTGAGGAGCTGTATAATAAATTATAATTAAATACTCGAATATATTCTAATGTTTAAATTAATACATTTGGACGCGAAACTAGCAGTATTCTTTAACTTATATATTGTGTTAGCAGTGCATTGCTTTAGTACCATTTCCTCAGTGATTGTTGTACAGCTTACAAGAAGTTGTGCTAATGCTAATGTTAGCATACATGTCAGATCGCAAATTGAGCTAGGTGGCTCTGTGTTATGAGAGCGTAGGGGAAATGAGAAGCCATTGAGCGAGTTGGGGGGCGGTGCTAAACATTCAAACATTTCTTGCAGAAACGGGTATAGCGCCTTTAACGTTTTACTGTCACAGCATCCTCGAGTGAACACCACCCATCTCTCTAATCTCCCTCTCTCTGACCAGAGAGAGACCAGCGAGAGACCAGAGAGAGAGACCAGAGAGAGAGAGACCAGGAAGAGAGACCAGAGAGGGAGAGATACAGCAGAGACCTTATAGAGAGGCCAGAAAAGGAAGGTCTCTGCTGTATCGCTCTATCTCTGGTCTCTTTCAGTTTCTCACTGGTCTCTCGCTGGTCTCCTTTTCTGATTTCTCTATAAGGTCTCCGATGTATCTCTCTCTCTCTGGTCTTTCTCCAGTCTCTCCTTGGTCACTCTCTGGTCTCTCTCTAGTCTCTCTCTGGTCTCTCTCTGGTCTCTCTCTGGTTTCTCTCTCTGGTTTCTCTCTCTGGTCTCTCTCTCTGGTTTCTCTCTCTGGTCTCTCTCTCTGGTTTCTCTCTGGTCTCTCTCTCTGGTCTCTCTCTCTGGTTTCTCTCTGGTCTCTCTCTGGTCTCTCGCTGGTCTTTCTCGGGTCTCTTTCTGGTCTCTCGCTGGTCTCTCTCTGGTCCCTCTCTGGTCCCTCTCCAGTCTCTCCTTGGTCACTCTCTGGTCACTCTCTGGTCACTCTCTGGTCACTCTCTGGTCTCTCTCTGGTCTCTCTCGGGTCTCTCTCGGGTCTCTCTCTCTGGTTTCTCTCTCTGGTTTCTCTCTCTGGTTTCTCTCTGGTCTCTCTCTCTGGTCTCTCTCTCTGGTTTCTCTCTGGTCTCTCTCTCTGGTCTCTCTCTCTGGTTTCTCTCTGGTCTCTCTCTGGTCTCTCGCTGGTCTTTCTCGGGTCTCTCTCTGGTCTCTCGCTGGTCTCTCGCTGGTCTCTCTCTGGTCCCTCTCTGGTCCCTCTCCAGTCTCTCCTTGGTCACTCTCTGGTCACTCTCTGGTCACTCTCTGGTCACTCTCTGGTCTCTCTCTGGTCTCTCTCTGGTCTCTCTCTGGTCTTTCTCGGGTCTCTCTCTGGTCTCTCATCTCCCTCTTTGGTCTCACTCAAACACTTCACAGATCCACAAGAACATAATAGGGAAGAGGCTTAACCAGAGCCTGCTGCTGTCTGCTCACTCCCTCTACTGGTCAAAACATGCAACAGCAGCAGACACACGCACATCTACATCCACACACACAGAGAGAGACACACTCACACATACACCCACACCCAGTCAGAAAACAGCTTTCTTAATGGGGTTAAAGTTAAGCTGGACATGCAACTGATGACAACTAACAACAAGCTAAAGCTGAAGCAACACAAAAGTGCGGGTCATCAAAAGGCTACTACACAATGTGGACTGTACATAAGTCTGTTGCACCGTTCTCTGAAACAGCACCGTGTAGCTTTACAGCCACACAGAGAGCCCCTGCAGGAGATTTGGTGAAATGGATCAAATACAGACCTAAAGTGTTAAAGATCGGGTACCTAACTAAAGAGAACTCTAATAAAATACTGTCACTAGTTTTGGACTCTCTGAACATTGTAAAGCGCTTTGGGTGAACATGGTCTGTAAAAATGTGCTATAGATACAGAAGACTTAGGGTGCTTTCACACCTGTTGGTCCACTAAAGTGGTTCGCTTGGGCCCTAAAGTTGTTACAATGTTGCAGTTCTCAACTAGTTTGGTTCTCATTCACACCAGTGTTTTTGCAAATGAACCAACCACTGTGGATGTTACATATTCTACCACCCATGTGGTGGCGCTGTTCACAAAATACTGTGTATTGGATGATGTATGTGAAACCTGATTGGTGCAGGATGTGAAGAGGGAAGAATACCAGAAGAAAACAAACTTGTCAGATCTTTAACGATGAACTGTGCTGCTCTAGTCTGAGGCTATTTTTTTATCATCGTTGCTTTGTGCCGCACAAATACTGTTGTTCCAGTTTGTATCACAGATTCAGCACGAGAACACTCTGCGGGTGTTTTTGACTATTCTATCATATAAAAAAACAATGTGTGTGTCAAAAAGTGAGCTACACAACAGAGCAGGGCCACATTGAGGCCGGTCTGCGTTCTCACCAGCAGTGAACCAGACTGGAGTCCACATGGAACCGTACCAAGACCAGCTCCCGAAGGTGGTCTCGGTACGGTTCTTTAGTCCGGACCAAATTTAACTGGTCCACTTTCACACCTGCTCAAACGAACCGTACTTGCAAGTGTTCCAGACTCCAGTCCGTTTTAAGTGGACTAAATGGTGCAGGTGTGAAAGCACCCTTACTGCCGCTATCCCTAGTTTGTAGGTATGTATGTCGAGAGAGAGAGCAGAGAGAGAAAGAGAGCGAGAGAAAGAGGCCAGAGAGAGACAATAGAGACCAAAGAGAGAGGCAGGAGAGAGAGACCAGAGAGGCCAGAGAGAGAGAGCCGAGAGAGACCAGAGAGAGAGACCAGAGAGAGAGAGCCGAGAGAGACCAGAGAGGCCAGAGAGAGACCAGAGAGAGCAGCGAGACCAGAGAGAGACCAGAGAGAGCAGCGAGACCAGAGAGAGACCCGAGAGAGAGCAGAGAGACCAGAGAGAGACCCGAGAGAGAGCAGAGAGAGAGACCAGGCATAGAACTGGGCATAGTTACAAAGAAGTATGGAAACACTTTTCTCTTCTTAATCTGTCAGCATTATTATTACTTCAGCTACAGTTTGTTCATTGCTATTCACCTGCTCTCCTATTGTCTGTTTCGTGGTGTGAGGATGGAACCCCAGCCTCAGTCCAGGGTCTACAGCCTCAGTCCTGGGTCTACAGCCTCAGTCCTGGTTCTACAGCCTCAGTCCTGGATCTAGAGCCTCAGTCCTGAATCTACAGCCTCAGTCCTGGGTCTACAGCCTCAGTCCTGGGTCTACAGCCTCAGTCCTGGATCTAGAGCCTCAGTCCTGAATCTACAGCCTCAGTCCTGGGTCTACAGCCTTAGTCCTGGGTCTACAGCCTCAGTCCTGGATCTACAGCCTCAGTCCTGGATCTACAGCCTCAGTCCTGGATCTACAGCCTCAGTCCTGGGTCTACAGCCTTAGTCCTGGGTCTACAGCCTCAGTCCTGGATCTACAGCCTCAGTCCTGGATCTACAGCCTCAGTCCTGGGTCTACAGCCTTAGTCCTGGGTCTACAGCCTCAGTCCTGGATCTACAGCCTCAGTCCTGGATCTACAGCCTCAGTCCTGGATCTACAGCCTCAGTCCTGGATCTACAGCCTCAGTCCTGGATCTACAGCCTCAGTCCTGTGTCTACAGCCTCAGTCCTGGATCTACAGCCTCAGTCCTGGATCTACAGCCTCAGTCCTGGATCTACAGCCTCAGTCCTGTGTCTACAGCCTCAGTCCTGGGTCTATTCTACACCTCTCTCAATATAATTTAACGTATAATAACTGGACTCAGAACTGGCCTTAAAACTGCTTCTGTATGAACTAAACTGAGGCTCACACAGATCGCTTCACATTTGGTTCACTGTCTCCGTCTGTCAGGTCAGATCTCTGAAGCTAAGCAGTGCGTGGCCTGGTCAGCTTGGTGATGTGAGCCCGCTGTAATACCAGGTTAAGTCTGTAAACAGCGGCTTTAGCCACGGTGGCGGTGCGGCTCAGGAGCGGATCAGGAGAGGATCATGGGAGATATTTAGTCCAGTAAGAACGGTTTAAGAGACAGCTCCGCTCGCCAGGTCAATCCACTGCAGGTGATTAAGAGAGGAAGAGGAAGAAGTGGCGATGACGAAGATCCTTGTTACAACACAACTACTACTTCACCTATCTCCTGTGTTCTGTGCAAAAGCCCCTCTGGGTTTCCGAATACGTTATTTCACTGACGTCTGCACTTCCTGTGGCTAACTCGACAACCGCTTGTCCGTTGCAAACATGGATGTACATGTATAATCATAACTGGATAGAGTATTATTAGCTTATAGCCAAAGGACTAGGGATGTAAAAAACTATGAATTTTCATGACCGACCATTGAGCCTCATTAACCGGTTGAAACCGGTTAACCGCGTAATTTAAAATATTCCACGTTCTTTGATATAACAGCCATTTCGAGCCGCGTACTTCTCATAAGTGCAGCTGTGCGTTCTACTGGATCAGAGCCAAGACAGCGGCGCCAAAACCCGCAACAGCTTCGGCACCTTTGCGCACAGAGAACTGCTGCTTTAATCTTCCCATACTTGTGTGCTGCGGGTTAAAACTTTTTAGAAGCAAACGACGACTCGTTCTCATGGTCAGAGCAGCGAGTGACGAGCCACGTCTCGCAGATCTCCGCTAAAGTTTAAATACAAGTGATGTCTGTGGAGCTGATGCCAAGGACCATAAGCACAAACCCTAGACTGTAAAAATTAACATGTTTCATGTGGTTTGACTGGAGCCGCGTATTCGCGAGGATCCTTTGGGCTACAGACCGGTATGTGTGTACATATATGTATGTGTGTATGTGTGTGTAAATGTAAGCTCTAATGTAGTTCTGACCCGCACCAGTGTGCAACTTTGGCGGACTAGTAACAAAGGGGAGAGATGATGCGTGTGGATGTTACGCATCAATGGAGGGGGGGGAAATGTGTCTGTGGGTGTGCGTGCATGTGCGGCGCGTGCGGCATGAAAGTTGGCCCGGAGTTTACTAATACATTGGCGCACACAGCTAGAGACAGACCAGCTCATCACACCGTGCAAATAGGGCTTAAAATAGCGTTATTTAGAGACCTCCCCTCTCCCCTTTTCCTTTTTTTAACCAACAGCTTTGACTGGTTAACGCTGTGACGGTCAACCACCGGTTAAACAGTCACTGATTTACATCCCTGCAAAGTAAGTAAGTAAGTAAGTAATGTTTATTTATATACCGCCTTTCACAGACAAGGGTCACAAAGCGGTTTACAATTGTTATTATTTTTTGGGCACTTGTCCTCTCTCTCCACACAGAGATGGGAGTGGGGTCGCCAGTACAGTAGGCGCATGCACAGTCCTATTGTACATATTTTTAGTGGTAGGGGAAACCGGAGTACCCGGAGGAAACCTACGCAGACACGGGGAGAACATGCAAACTCCACTCAGAAAGGCCCTGGTCCGACCGGGATTCAAACCCAGGACCTTTTTGCTGAGAGGCGAGAGTGCTATCCACTCAGCCACCGTGCCGCCCAAAGGACCCAAGGGCTCAGGGGCTTCCCGCAGTACTGCAGACTAAATACACATGGGATACGCAGAAATATTCTCCATATACATCTTAATGTAAACTTAAACAGCACGACCAGAGAGAGGCCAGAGAGAGACCAGAGAGAGACCAGAGAGAGAGAGACCAGAGAGAGACCAGAGAGAGGGCAGACAGAGACCAGATAGAACAGAAAGAGACCAGAGAGAGGCCAGAGAGAGACCAGATAGACCAGAGAGAGACCAGAGAGAGACCAGAGAGAGACCAGATAGAACAGAGAGACCAGAGAGAGGCCAGAGAGAGACCAGATAAAACAGAGAGACCAGAGAGGGAACAGAGAGAGACCAGATAGAACAGAGAGACCCGAGAGAGGCCAGAGAGAGACCAGATAAAACAGAGAGACCAGAGAGAGAACAGAGAGAACACAGAGAGAAAATACAGAAACTTTCCAAAATTTTTTTTTACAACTTTCTAAAGCAGCGCGTTCAAATCTCTGACTCTGAGCTTCATTCACCCAAACACAGCTCCACGGTTCGTTATGGTCTCAACAATAAACAATACTGTCCTGGTGTGACGTGTGTTAAAACCTTCTCTCCCTGAGCCACAAGTTTTGTTTTTGTATTGTTGGCGACTTTAATCTCTTATGGATGTCAAGAAACTCCTCTCTCATCTCCTCTTCCACCCCCCTTCATCCCCCCTCTCTCCCCTCTTTTCTCCTTTCTCCATTTTATTTGATGAATTACATGCTACACTATTGCTTGGGCATCTAACTGTTCAAAATCAACTCAGAAATCTATCAAATGTTTCAAAAATTTTGACATAAGCATTTACATAAATACTAAAAATCTACGTGTTTAAACCCAGGATTAAACGCGTATCCTGGTCTATCCTGGTCCTCTCCAGTCTTTCTCTGAGTGTACTGCCGGTCATAACACCCTAAATACCTAGAATTAAACAATTAGCATGGATAGAGGGAAAGCAACAATATTTTTCTGTTTCTCTTCTGCACAACAACATGTCACAGATGAAAAATAGCCTTTTGGCTAATTCTGGCTTATTTACATGCATAATTTATTTTAATATGCACTGCCCCTTTAATAAATAAAAAAAAAAAATATGTTATCTTTGAGCTAATCTTTGACTTTACTCTTTTGAAAGTCATTTACAGCTGTTGCCAAGCACAGAGACACAAACACCCTCTGGAGGTTGCTCTCTGGTTCCATCATCATTCCCTAACCTGACCAGAGAGAGGCCAGAGAGGGGGGAGAGAGAGAGAGATTAGAGAGAGGCGAGAGAGAGAGACCAGAGAGAGGCCAGAGAGAGACCAGAGAGTGCCCAGAGAGAGAGACCAGAGAGTGACCAGAGAGAGGCGAGAGAAAGAGACCAGGGAGTGGCCAGAAAGAGGCGAGAGAGAGAGACCAGAGAGAGACCAGAGAGAGGCCAGAGAGAGAGACCAGAGAGAGACCAGAGAGGCGAGAGAAAGAGACCAGGGAGTGGCTAGAAAGAGGCGAGAGAGAGAGACCAGAGAGAGACCAGAGAGAGGCGAGAGAGAGACCAGAGAGGGATCAGAGAAATAAAAGAGAGAGAGACCAGAGAGAGGCGAGAGAGAGAGAGACCAGAGAGACTAGAGAGAGACCAGAGAGAGGCCAGAGAGCGAGAGACCAGAGAGAGGCGAGAGAGAGGAAAGAGCGCCTTTATAGTCATGGTTTACTGTATGGTCATCTGCCCCTTATTGATCAATGGCTCTATACATTTTTAATCATTGCATTTCTTGGTTTGAACTTGTGTTTGAACCAGAGAGAGAGCAGAGCGAAACCAAAAAGAAACCAGAGAGAGACCAGAGCGTCTTTCTCCTAATGTCTTGCCAGTCCTATTTCTCTCTCCTGGTGTTTTGCTGGTCACACCCTAAATACCTTTAATCAAGCAATTATCATGGATGGAGAAACAACAATATTTTTCAACCAGTTTCTCTTCTGCTCAACAACAGCCTATTATCTTTGGGCTAATCTGATTATTATTATTTTTATTTTATTTTTTATTTTATTATTATTTACAGCTGGAGTCAATCTCAGAGACCATAGAGACACACACACACACACTCTGGAGGTTGCTTCCTGCTTCCATCATTGTCCCCTGGTCTGAACCCTCTGCGCGCTAAAACCTAGCAAAGCGGCTCTCGCGGAGGGGGTGGAAATGCCAGGATTACGCTGCTCAGATTGGGCTAATCCGGCAGGATTGAGGGCTGATCACTTTGGGTTTAGACGGTGACGAGCAGGTGTAAGTTAGCGCCAGTGCGTAGGTAGCTGTAGGTGCATGGCTGGAACAGAGGAGCGAGATCTCGTTAGCGTAGCCGTCCGCAAATGTGCTCACAGAGATCCAATCACGCGGGATTACGGCTAAAGAGATGAGAGAGGATTGTGGCGCAGGGTTCAGGACAGTGATACGAGTTTGGGTCAAAGGGGAGAGCACCGAGGGAAGCTGACACTCGGGACATATGTCTGTAGGGCACACAATGTTCTACACACCGGAAGCAACCTACTTCACACCATTACAGCTGAAGCACCAGGTTTAAGGCAGAAAGTGGCAATTGCTTCTTCTACTGGGCTACATAAGATAGTGGGTTAGCATTGTCCATCTGTCTATGTTAGAAAGAGACCGGAGATAGACCAGAGAGAGGCCAGAGAAAGAGCAGAGAGAGAGAAGCCAGAGGGAGGCCAGAGATAGGCCAGAGATAGGCCAGAGATAGGCCAGAGATAGGCCAGAGAATGAGACCAGAGAGAGATCAGAAAGAGGCCAAGGAGAGACCGGAGGGAGGTCAGAGAGAGACCAGAGAGCGCCCGGAGAAAGGCCGAAGAGATACTGTAGACTGAAGAGAAACCAGAGTCTTTCCCTTAGTGTTATGCTAGTCCTCTCCTGCTTTGTAGTCTGCTGCAGAGATGAAAGCCTGAGTCCCGGTCCCTGGTTCTACATAAACAGTTGTTCTCGGCTCTCATCAGTCTGCTGAAGCGTACACACAGACCAGAGAAACCTAAACCAGGACTGGACACATACATGCATCACAGAACATCCAACACATATAAGATCTCCTTATAAAGAGACCAGAGGAGGGACCGGGACAAAACACAGATTTATTTTATCTCTCTAGTCCCTTTCCGGTCTCTCTCTGACCTCGATGGTCTCTCCTAGGGCTGGGCGATTAATCGATTTTAATCATTAATTCGAGTTTTACATTTAGGGCGATTTCTTTTTTTAAAAATTCGATTTTTATTTTCTCCATCGCAGAACTACAGCGCTAACGCGCTAACCGCGGGTCTATGGTGTTGAGCAGTCATTTTGAAGCTAACCTAATGCTAACAGTCTCCCTCTGGCCTGAGGCTCGCTCTCACAGTTGGTGCTGTTGCAATAACACTTCAAACGTTCAAGAATCAGACTTTATTTAATCGCCAGAACACACACACACAGGCTCCGGTCGTACGCCACATCTTTCACGCTCTCTCACGCTCGTTATTCCAAAGCGCACTCCCGTGTCGCGCACACACTCGTGTCCCACTGAGCCGCTGCACTTTGGGGAAAGACACGTCTCACACATTGCTCTCATTGCTCTGATACAAACACTGTGTTCCCCGCTGTCTGTTAGCTACAGTAGCTGCTACAGTAGCTGCTACAGTAGCTGTTAGCTACAGTAGCTGCTACAGTAGCTGTTAGCTACAGTAGCTGCTACAGTAGCTGTTAGCTACAGTAGCTGCTACAGTAGCTGTTAGCTACAGTAGCTGCTACAGTAGCTGCTACAGTAGCTGCTACAGTAGCTGTTAGCTACAGCATCAGAATGTAAACAGGAAGCTCGCACAATGCGGGAGTCACTGAAGTTAGTATTAGCGCCACCAGCTGGACCGAGCGTTGTACTACAGCACAGTTACTCAGGCACAGTTGAAAGAACAAGCATGAAAACCCGAGGAGGCTTTTGGAAAAGACTGTCTGTTACAACATTTCTATTTTGAGTAATCAGTTTTAAAAATGTGATATTTCATGTAAATAATGCATGTGTTTAATAGGATTGATATATTTGCGATGGGCCTTGTTTGTGTGATTTAAGTTATTTTGAAGGTGCATAGTGTCATTGTAAGTGAAGTTATTATAAAACTGTTAAGCTACATTTTCACTGTTTACAATGGCAGAGCCATCTCGTTTACAAGCATGTTTTAAGGCTTAATTCCTGTTACACTTATGCTCCATGGGGATTTAGATTAAACTGCATAAAGGAAAATCTATTTCTTTGTCAGTTGTAGTTTGTTTTTAAATAGAAAAAAATAAATCGATTAAAATCGAAAATCGGATTTGGTGTGAAAAAATCGGAGATTTTTTTTTTTTGCCATATCGCCCAGCCCTAGTCTCTCCCTCTCTAGTCTCTCTCTCTCTGGTCCGTCTCTCTTTCTGGTCTCGGCCTATTCTCTCTCCCTGGTCTCTCTCTGGTCCTGCTCTCTGGCCTGTCTATCTGGTTTCTCTCTCTGGTCGCCGTCTCTGTCTCTGGACTCTCTCATTCTGGTCTCTCTCTCTCTGTTTTTTTCTCTCTCATGTGGATTGTTCCAGTAATTACAGAAGAAAACTTGCCCTTAGCCTCATCTCTTGTCGGTTTGTTATAAATGCGGCATTTGCTAAAAGACATGTAAAAAAATAGCCGTGTGAGTCACTATTTGACTCTTTGGGGTGAAACCTGATTGGCTGAGTGAGCATGCTCTTCTCTTTGTCACTTTTTTGTCTAAAAAAGCTGATGTAAAGATGTGACTGAGACAGAAACACATAAAACTAGTGACAGATGCAAATCAGGAAGTAGTGATATGGGTTATTTTTCATTTTTATCATTTGAAAGTTACAGACCCCAGCTTTAAATCAGCTCCTGGTTATGTACAGGGAGTTTTTGCAGTGTACGACCTGATCCTGTTAGTGGACAATCTGAGATGAAGACAGAGGACAGAGGAGAATAGAGAAACACTGCCCCTACATGGTCTACACAGGTACTGCAGTCTGAAGGCGGTAGCACAGACAACAGAAATACTAGTTTGTGAGTTTGATTGAATGAAAACGGAATCCAAATGAAGATAAATCAATAAATACATGTTTTGGAGAGATGCAACATAAGGAAATCATGAATGAATGACTTAAATAAGGGACCCAGTTCGTTGTTTATGAAATTAACATCAGCATAGAGTAAGTTGCCTGAGGGTTAGTGTTAAATGCAGGGAATAAACAGGGTCTCTCTCTCTCTCTCTCTCTGGTCTCTCTCTCTCTGGCCTCTCTCTCTCTGGCCTCTCTCTCTCTGGTCTCTCCCTCTCTCTGGTCTTTCCCTCTCTCTGGCCTCCCTCTCTCCGGCCTCTCTCTCTCCGGCCTCTCTCTCTCTGGTCTCCCTCTGTCTGGCCTCTCTCTCTGAACTCACTCTCTTTGGTCTCTGGCCTATTTCAATTCTGGTCTCTCTCTCTTTGGTCTCCTCCTTCTCTCTCTCTCTTGCCTCTCTCTTGTCTCTACACCCATGTGAAAACTAAAGATAAAAACTATTTTGAAGCAATGCAATCTAGTCATTATTCCTACACAGTTCTAGCATAAACTATTTTCTGATTGTCAGTATGGTTTCAGGGAAAACAGGTGTACTTCACATGCATTGATTGACTTACTAGAACAAATTACAAATGGTATTGAAAAGAATAAATTTGTTGTCGGAATCTTTATAGATCTTCAAAAAGCCTTTGATACCATAGATCATCAGATTCTAATAAAAAAGATGGAGGACTATGGCATAAGGGGAGTAGCAAATAAATGGTTGGTGAGCTATCTATGCGAGAGGAGACAGATTGTTGAGATTGATCAATATAAGTCAGGCTTTCTGGACATAACTTGTGGAGTACCGCAAGGGTCCATACTTGGACCTACACTATTCCTGATGTATATTAATGAAATATGTAAAGTGTCTACCAAAATGAAATTCATCCTCTTTGCTGATGATACCAACATTATTTATGCCGATGAAAACCTTGAGCAACTTTTGGCTTCGGTAACAGTGGAAATGAATAAGTTAAAACACTGGTTTAATATTAACAAACTGTCACTGAACCTGAAAAAGACAAAAATCATGCTCTTTAGTAATCGTAAACATAATATACCTATTAGAATTGTTATTGATGACACACCAATAGAGCAAGTCCAACAAAACACATTCCTGGGTGTTATCATTGATGAAAAAATCTCCTGGAAACCACACATTTGTTACTTGAGAACAAAAGTTGCCAAATGTGTCGGAATGATGAACAAAACATGTAATTTACTGTACACCAAAGCTCGACTCCTACTGTATCATTCATTCATAATGTCACATCTATATTATTGTGTTGAAGTTTGGGGAAATTGCTATGCATCCCATCTAAAGCCTTTGATTACCCTACAGAAAAAGGCCATTAGGATTGTCTCTGGTGTACACTACAGACATCATTCTAATCCACTGTTTGTAGAGTTGGAAGAACTCAAACTGCAGGATGTGATCAACTTTAAAACTGCTCAAACTATGTTCAGGGCATCTCAAAACTCTCTGCCTCCTAAAGTTCAAAACTTATTCCACGATAGACACGATCGTCATAGTTACAAACTTAGAGGAAACCAAATTAAATATCTACCTAAATTTAGAACTACTCTAAAGTCAATGTGTATCTCAGTGCGGGGAGTGAAACTTTGGAATAACTTGCCGAATGAATTAAAAAACTGCTCAAGCATAATTCATTTCAAACAGTTGTTTAAAAAAAATGTTTTAAAAAAATATAAAGAGGAAGGAGAGTGATGCCCTCAACATGAAGTAAAGGGGTGAGGGTGTAGGGTCAGAGAGTGTTTGGGCCTGTGTCTGTGAGGTGTTGTGTGTATCTGTGGTGTGTTGTGTGTGTGTGTGTTGTCTTGTTTTGTCCTGTCTCTGTAGTCATGTCATGTATTAGTTCATTCTATGTACGGTATAAGTTTCCAGCTGTTTACGAATGATCCTGTATGTATAAGGTTCTTGTACTGTACTTTGTGTTGAATGTGTGAGGGGGTTGGAATTCAATAAGCATTTGCTTCATCCACCTCCTTTTCAAACCATGCACCTGTATATTTGTCTGTTATGTTGATTTTTGAGATGATGATGTTTGTGCAGGTTTTGAAATAAATAATATCTATCTATCTATCTATTGTAGTCCTAGTAGTCCTTGTAAAGCAGCAGTGAGATGTTGTGTATCTATAATCCTCATCCACAGGTGTCAGAGCGTTGACGACACTGACAGTCTGGTTTTATCCCTCTCTCCTCCATCAGACACTAACACCGTCCTGGACCTGTCTCCTCTTGTCTCTTCTTGTCTCTGGATTCTGAATACGAGGTGTTGACGTGAAGCCCTTAAAACCAGAGCATTTATCACCTTTGTGACAGCGGCGCGTCATCGAGGGCCTGACGCTGGGCCCGCCTTTGTTGCAGCGGACGTTCGTTTGCTCAGGGCTTACAGACGAGAGAGCGGATGAAAGGTAGAGGCGGTGGAACCAGCGGATCATGGGAGAGCAAACACTGTGGACACGACACAAAGCAGCTTCACCCACTGTGACCTCAGAGTCTGCTATACATGTGTGTGTATTTGTGTATAATGTGTGTGTGTGTGTGTGTATATAGAGTTTACAGCACTGACACAGAGGGCAGAGGTCTGCTCATATTACAGAGCTTTTCAGACATGAAAATGGTCTCTCTCTTTTTGGCCTCTCTCTTTGGCCTCGCTCTCTCTGGCCTCTCTCTTTCTCTGGTCTCTCTTTGACCTCTCTCTGGTCTCTCTCTCGCTCTGTATCTCTTTGGCCTCTCTAGCCTCTCTCTTTGGCCTCGCTCTCTCTGGCCTCTCTCTCTCTGGTCTCTCTCTCTTTGGCCTCTCTCTGTCTCTCTTTGGCCTCTCTCTGGTCTCTCTCTGGCCTCTCTCTCTCTGGATCATTTAAAGACAAAACTCTTCATATGAATACACAGATGTCAAATCTAGAGCTAGAACCAATCTGTTTTGAGTGAGTGATGAAAGCAAGGTATCAACACAAAAGATAAAGGCGATAATTACTTTCCAGGCCTTTGGTAAAGAGTTTGTGCTCGCTCGGTCCCACCCTGCAGCAGTGAAAGCAGCAAAGCAAACAGACCGGCCGGGACTCGCACCACTGCACCATAATCTGTCCTTTCAGACGCCACATTAAAGACAGGAGCGGCACCTGCTGCTGGGGTCAGACACAGAGACAGAGAAACAAGAGAGGACCATGTTTGCTTTACAGGTGTGGACGACAGACGGGACGCAGGCTTTGTCTACTGACACGAAAGCAGAGAGAGAGGAAAGAGTGCGTGACTGTGAGAGAGAGAAAGAGAAACCAGAGTGTGAGAGAGAGAGAGAGAGAGAGAGCAGAGAGGAGGGGACCAGAGAGAAAGATACCAGAGCGAGAGAAGAGCAAGAGCAGAGAGAGAGACCAGAGTGAGAGAGAGAAAGAGAGACCAGAGTAAGAGAGAGAGAGAGCAGATAGAGAGAGCAGAAAGGAAGAGGGGGACCAGAGAGAGAGCAAGGGTGACTAGAGAGAGAGCAGGGGGAGGGAGCAGAGAGACAGAAACTACAGAGAGAGAGACCACTGCGAGAGCCGAGATAGAAAGAGGCCAGAGAGAGAGAGAGCAGGGGGTGGGAGCAGAGAGAGAGAAACTAGAGAGAGACAAGAACGAGAGCAGAGATAGAGAGAGGCCAGAGAGAAAAGGAGAGGGGGACGAGAGAGAGAGATAGGGAGGGGAGAGAGAGAGAGAGAGAGCGGAGAGGGACCAAAGAGTGAGAGAGAAGGAGGAGGGAGCAGAGATAGAGAAAGGCCAGAGAGAGAAGGAGAGGGGGACCAGAGACAGAGAGAGAGAGAGAGAGGGGGGGGGGACCAGAGACAGAGAGAGAGAGAGAGAGGGGGGGGGACCAGAGACAGAGAGAGAGAGAGAGAGAGAGAGCAGAGACAGACCAGAGAGTGAGAGAGAAGGGGGATAGACCAGATCAGATAGAGGCCAGAGAGAGACCAAAGATACATCAGACCAGAGAGAGGGAGACCAGCTCTCACTCACAAGGCTCCCTCTGACACAGGACATAACATGTTTTCTAATTAGATGATGACTGTAGCGACTGTAGTGTGTTGAATCACTAATGCATACAAAACCATTCCGAGGTGTTTCTTAGCTCGGGCTCCTGGAGACTCCTTCTCACACCTCTCTCACACGTGTTAATCTGAGTTTCTCGTGTGCTTTGTCCTCAGTGAAATCTGTGGGCGCTGACAGACAAACGCACTAATACCCAAATCAAACAGAGCCACTCCTGTGCGTGGGAATCACACTGAGCCGTGTTTGAACAAAGCACTCGCTACACAACATTACAGGAGCTGACAACACACAGAGTCTTAAAGCTGGGGGACCTGACTTTCACACCACAGACACTAGAACTGATAAAGTCTGTGTCTGTAGTAGCCATGCAGTAGCTCTATAACTGCTGACATTTCAAGATGCGCTCACTCTCTCTCAAGACCTGAGTGAAAATATGTTATATTTGAGCCATGCGAGTCACTGTTTCACTCTTTGGGCTGGGCTCTCTCTCTGGCCTCTCCCTGGTCTCTCTCTCTGGTCCCTCTCTTTGATCTTTCTCTGGTCTCTCTCTCTCTCTTTCTCTGGTGTCTCTCTCTGGTCTCTCTTTGATCTCTCTCTGGTCTCTCTCTGTGCCCTATTTCTGGTCTCTCTCTCTCTTTGATCTCTCTCTCTCTCTGTGCTCTCACTGGTCTCTCCCTGGTCTCTCTCTAGTCTCTCTCTCTCTGTCCTCTCCCTGGTCTCTCTCACAAATGTAAACTAGTGACAGAACAAACTGGATTTGGGGCCAGGATTCAGTGACATGAATTTAAATACATAATTGAAGTGTTTGTGAGTTGAAAGTTACATACTCCAGCTGTGATAATAGTTGTGTATTGAAGTGTGAGATTTCATAACACTTTTAAGCAACTTTTGTTAAAGTTAAACTCATCATTCTATCAATGTGCAGAAGCCAGTACTTTTCCCTTGTTTTGTCTATCTGAAGGCCAAGCTACATGGCACTGTGGCAGCTGCTGATTGGAGGTCTCCATGCCTCCGCTCTGTATAATACACTTGCATTCTGTTGTTTGTGTTGTTCGTGCTGTCTCTACCATCGACAATAAAACATGTCTTCTGTCTGAATGAAAGACGCGATCCCAGACTTTGTCATCTTCTTCAGAAGCACAAACAGCATTATGCATCTTCTGACCGTGTCTTTAGAGCAGTGTTAGGTCGCCCCCATAAGGCAACTTTAGGAACTTTAATGGGAAATACTGTGTCCAAGGAAAAATCTTAGAACAAATCAGGAAATGATTATTGAAATAAATCATTCCCATTCATGGCAAATCTGTGATTATTCCAAAAAGTAAAGACACTGTAGGGAACAGGTCATAACATTTGGCCAAAGGAAACACTAAAGCTGGGGTACGTAACTTTCAAACCACAACAAATGGAACGATGTCATAGTCACTAGTTCCTGGCTATAGAACATTTGTATATCCTTTGTCATATGTTTACATCAGCTTTTTCAGAAAGAAACAGAACAGAGAGAGAGACCAGAGAGAGAACAGAGAGAGACCAGAAAAAAAAAGTCACTCACAGGGCTTTCTTACACTAAAGGTAGCATATTTTCTAATGGGATGAGTTGTTGTGGTCTGAGGTCTGAGTTTTACGAGACTCTTGTGAGCTCCTCATTCCAACATAAAAGTGTTTGCTTTGACCCAGTTCTGTCCTGGAGCTTTCTCTGCTGACGTCTGCTGCATCCATCACTGCTCTCACACAGAGGCAGCCGACTGACGACTTAATATCTCAGATCAACTGTATTTGAACAGAGATCTGTGCTGAAAAAGGAGAAAGGAAGGGAGTTTCCACAGAGAGAGAGAGCAGAGAGAGAGACCATATTTAGGGCAGAGAGATAGGCCAGAGAGAGAGCAGAGAGAGAGACCATAGATAGGGAAGAGAGAGAGCAGAGAGAGACCATAGATAGAGCAGAGAGAGAGAGGCCAGAGAGTGAGAGCAGAGATAGAGAGCAGAGAGAGGCCAGAGAGAGGCCAGAGCGAGAAAGACCAGAGAGAGACTAGCGAGAGAGGCCAGAGAGAGACCAAAGAGAGAGGCTAGAGAGAGACTAGAGAGAGAAACCAGAGATAAGGTCAGAGAGAGAGAGCAGAGAGACCAGAGAGAGACCAGAAAGAGAGACTAGAGAGAAACCAGAGAGAGAGGTAAGAGAGAGAAGGAGAGGGGGCAGTGAGAGACCATGGAAAGAGAACAACGAGAGAAACACTAGATACCAGAGAGAGAGACCAGACCTCATTACAACTTGTTTGCATCTCGAGCCAAAGAAAATTCCTAGTTTTCAACTTCCTGTTACTTCCAAAGGGAAATAAAAAGAATAATACATAATTCTGATTCTGATTAATTAGAAGAAGGCAGTGTGTTTTTGTCACATTTTACTTTAAAAACCTCTCTTTCAGACGAACACAATGTAATATCCATGTAAACTTTAAAGTGGACGTATTGTGTTTTCAAATAATTGATTTTTACATCTAAATCATTAATTTGTGGCCTATATAAAGCGTAACTGCAATGCCTGGGTCTGAGTCTCATTATTTGTAGCTCCATGAGCCTTTCTTCTACACCTGTTCTGAGGTGCGTCTGAGAGCAACCTGTTTTGGTGCTGTCTCTTTAAATGCAAATGAGGCGCTTTTGACCACGCCCCCATCCAGGTGACACAGGTTCAACTCATGGATCTATTATATTAACTGGATAGTGTATTACTAGCTTGTAGCTGAATAACTCATGTGCTCGGGGGATTCTCGCGGTACTGCAGTCTAGACCAGACTAAATTCACGTGGGCTACCCAGAAATGTTCCCCATAGAACTCAATGCATATTAAAACAGCTCAACCTCAGCTGACAGAGAACCTACAGCTTTCATAAAGGTCGGATTTTGTGGGGATTTTAGTGTCCCTTGTCATCCTGAACTTTTTTTCTTCTTAAATCCTTCGGTTTTGTTTAAATCCACACTTTAGTGCCACAAACTCTGCTCGTCTGGCTCTCGCTCTAACTCCCGCTCTGATGAACTGCTCTGATTGGTCAGAGCGCGGCCGAGCCCCTCTGTGCACGTGCATGAGACCCGGTGTGAGACCCACACACGCGTGTTTGGCGCAACGCATTATGGGAGATCATCCACTGCGCAGAACCAGGAGGACCAGACGATGCCCAAATACAGGCGAGTTTCCCATAGATCTTTGCGAGTTCCAGGCGACTTCCGCTAATCTTTCAGCCCCCATGCCGTCACAAAGCGCCACTGAGCACAACCATTCATTTGAATAGGGCGCCATCTTGGATCGCCGGGCTTGGTTCAACTCCACCCTGAGCGGCCATTTTTGTAGTTACTAAGCACAGATACAATTATCTCATAGAAACTTCTCATTACATCGCAAACATGAAGCAGTCCTTCCTCATTGACTGAAAGCAAATGTTAATTTTCATTCTTAGTCCAGTCTTATTATCGACTCTTCTCTTTTTAGCTTTGGGATCCATGCGCACAGTCTATGATGCTCACACGCCGGTTTGTTTACAACAGCGGCCGCCTGGCACGGGCCTACGTCACAGGATATGACACACTACGTTGACAGAAATGTTTAAATTGAATATTACTTATGCACAATTTTACAGCATTTAAAAACGTTAAGAACGTGTTTCCTTCTACAGAAGGAAAGAGCCGCAGGTTGCCGACTCCTAGTTTATACAGTATGTGGAAGCAAATACTGTAGAGGATCAGAATATGTGCAGTTTCAACAATAAAATAAAACGCAATAGTCTACATTACAAGAGAGTAATAAACATGTCTCAGAGTGAGGGAGGTGGACACAGACAACACTATTGTTTGTTACAGGGATGAGAATTGGTCAAAAAAGACTGAAATGCATATTGTCAGCCATATTACTTTTGGGCTCAAACATGAACTTTTAATGTAATGCAAAATTTAGGTATCAGAGCTTTATTTAGGGTGTTTAATCGCGCTTCGAGAGGAGAGGGGAGACGCGGACTGTTTCCTGCAGCAGTGTATTTATTGGGTGCACAGATTACTCAAAGACACGCATGGTCCTGTGCGCGTTTATGGGATTGGGTACATGGCCACGTTGAGGCTGCGCGCTCAGCCACAACACGGTGGAGCGGCTGTGAGCGGCTGGACGCTCACAGCCTCTCGCAGCCGCATTACAAAGCGGCCGCATTACAAAGCGGCCGCATTACAAAGCGGCCGCATTACAAAGCGGCCGCAGATTCCCCGGAACACTGCGGCCGCTGAGGTGGCGGAATCCCGTTCGAGTACATACAGCAGGTGCCCCGCGGATACGCACGCCCCGCTCAAAAAATTCTCAACGGATTTACACTTCTCATAAACATGTGTTTTGTATGAGGCAGACAGACCGGCCCAAATATGGGCATCGGCCCTTTGGGCATTGCCCGGTACGCCCGATGGCCAGTCCAGCCCTGTTCGCTGGCATCCTTGAGCTTGGACTACAAATTCGAAGTGATGCACAGTAGAGGAGGGCTGGGCCGAAGTGTTTTGTTAGACGCCCATGCCCTTATATGGCAGTCTCGCTGCAAATACTGTGATGTAATAATTCTAAACACGTAATAGAGAATGGCAAAATCAGAACGGGTTGAAAAATCTAACCTAAACAGAATATGAAGTGTTCTCTGCAACCCATGAAGAGACTGATTTAAACTTTTTTGCACTTCTAGAGGCTCCAACTACACAACATAAGGCATTTAAGGCAAAAAAAGTGGATTTTTCATGATATGTCCCCTTTAAAGCCAGGATCCCCAGCTTTAACCCTTAAGTCTCCTGCACATGACAGGAACCAAACCAAACCTCCTTCTCCGTTGCATAAGTTGACAAGAAGCCAAGTCTCACGCCGAAAAGCGGCTTGTTTCAGCAGATAATCCACACAGAATGAGACAGAACCGTGCAAAGAGATGCATGTCGTCTCATCCGCAGCTTTCCTCTTAAGAAGTTAAGCGTCCTGAGCCCTAACACGGTGCATCCACTAATTAGCTAGGTTCAGTTGCTACGTATGAACCCCCAGTCCTGGACCCAAGCTCTGGTGGTCCCCCCTCTTCCTCCTCTGGCATTGCACACCACAGAACTAGCTGGATTATAAAACTACCGGCTAACACGGATGGCTATAGGCAGATTATGGGGATTAGGCGTCTAATTCGAACGACCCCCTGGAAGAAACCGGGGTGTGTTTTGGAGGAGAGGACACGAAACTCAAGCTGGTGCCAAGACCGGACAGTTAGGACAGCTGGAGGTGGATAAGCAGCGATCAGACTGCATTTGGAGAAGCATCCATGTGACTTAGACCGAGATCCGGATCCAGGTTCAGAGATCACAGCAGGATATCCGGATCCTTCTGCTTTAGGCCTCAGCGTGAACCACAAACTAATACAAATACATAATTCAATACACTTCATTTATCTGTGTGTAGGTTATTTTTATTCTGTAAAGTGTCTAAAGGACAACAGCAGTCGTCTGTTGTAGGACTTGAGAAAGTTGTGGATTCACAAACAACAGATCAGAGAATCAAACAGTTTGAACACACAATATGCAATAATAACAGGCACATAGGAGCCTAAAGACAATGATCTGGTCTAGTCGCTCTCTGGTCTAGTCGCTCTCTGGTCTAGTCGCTCTCTGGTCTAGTCGCTCTCTGGTCTAGTAGCTCTCTGGTCTAGTCGCTCTCTGGTCTAGTCGCTCTCTGGTCTAGTCGCTCTCTGGTCTAGTCGCTCTCTGGTCTAGTCGCTCTCTGGTCTAGTCGCTCTCTGGTCTAGTCGCTCTCTGGTCTAGTCGCTCTCTGGTCTAGTCGCTCTCTGGTCTAGTCGCTCTCTGGTCTAGTCGCTCTCTGGTCTAGTCGCTCTCTGGTCTAGTCGCTCTCTGGTCTAGTCGCTCTCTGGTCTCTCGCTCTCTGGTCTCTCGCTCTTTGGTCCAGTCGCGCTCTGGCCTCTCTCTGGCCTCTCTCTGGTCTAGTCTCTCACTGGTCTCTCTCTCTCTGGTCTCCGGTGTCTCTTTCTGGTCGCTCTCTCTGGTCCCTCTTTCTCTCTGGGCAATGGATATTCATAAAAGTGATAATCACAATTTATAGACAGTTTGTCACAGCTGCCCTGGGACAGAATAGAGACCACCAATCCGCGTCATGGGACCCTCTGACAAGCGCCATTCTCCCATCGCAGGACTGACCAGACCCTGCCTGTACATAAGGCCACGTTAGAGGAGGCATGGGCGGTCCCTCTGTCTGATAGATGAAGTCCACTGTCACCGCCGTAGAGTGCAAACACCCGCCGAAGCTCTGTGTATTTACTCCGCACACACTGAGGTGACGCATTTATACCAGAAACAAACCGCTTTAGTGATTGATTCTGACAGATGTAATAAATAAAGCTTAGGGATGTAAATTTGAAACCACAAACAATAGACTAGTATTAAATCCATGTCTCTCGTTCCTGGCTCTAAAACTGTTAATTTAAATCCACATTTACCATCTGAAAACTTCAACAAGGGATGAGGATGTAATGGGTAAGTTTGCTCCTGTATTTCCTGTAACAACAATCCAGGAGAGACCAGCGCGAGAAGAAAGTGACTATAGTGACCAGAGAGAGACCAGAGATCGAAGAGAAACTAGAGGGACCAGAGAGAGAAGAAAGAGAACAGAGAGACCAGAGAGACTAGAGAGAGAGGAGAGACTAAAGGGAACCAGAGTGAGAAGAGAGAGACCAGAGTGAGAGCAGAGAGACAGAGAGACTAGAGAGAGAGGAGAGAGACCAGAGAGAGAACAGAGTGAGAAGAGAGAGACCAGAGTGAGACCAGAGAGAGACCAGAGACTAGTGCGAGACCAGTGAGAGAAGAAAGAGACCAGAGAGACCAAAGAGACTAGAGCGAGAGGAGTGAGACAGTGAGAGAACAGAGTTAGAAGAGAGAGACCAGAGTGAGAAGAGAGAACAGAGTGAGACCAGAGAGAGACCAGAGAGACTAAAAGGACCAAAGAGAAACCAGAGAGAAAAGAGAGATAACAAATAGAGAAGAGAGAGACTAGAGGGACCTGAGAAAGAGACTGGAGAGAGACAGGGTAGAGACCAGAGAGAAGAGAGAGACACAATAGAAACACGAGAGAGCAACCAGAGAGAGCAGAGAGAAAAGAGGGAGAAGGAAAAGATCAGAAAGAGACCAAAGAGAGAACCTCATAAGAATAATATGACAGATATGTGACACTAATCACCATCAGAAAATTCTCTTTTTAAACATGTCTTTCCTTTAAACCATCAAACCCAGTCCAATCCATATCCTCACGCGACCTTCTGCCGGCGCCCCGCGGAGACCAGCGCGTTATTGTTGGCATTGTGTGCGTTATAATCTTTAATATCTGGTCACGCCTGGCTGCAGCTGTTACCTCCGTGCCAGTGCCTCTGTGTGGCCATAATGCGCAGACAAAAGGCCACGGTGTGAGGGGGAATCCTCGCCAGAGAGAGAGGTGTCTGCTGCAAACGCTTTTTTACACTGCGCCCGACCGGACAGCTGGACCATGTGGATTAGAGAGGGTTGGTTAGTAGCACGGAGACGGACGCAAGCCTGTACAATAAAGAAGCAATCAAATAACGGCTTTGCGTGGCGTTTAAGTACATTACAGGACAATCGATGGCCGAGGAAAAACTGTTACTGGGTCTCAGGTGTGTGTGGGACGTACACATGATGTGGTCTCTCTCTCTCTCTCTCTCTCTGGTTTCTCTGTCTCTCTAGTCTCTTCCTGGTCTCTCTCCAGTCATTCATGTGGTCTCTTTTTGGTCTCTTTTTCTGGTCTCTCTCTAGTCTCTCTTTATGGTCTCTTCCTGGTCTTTCTCTGGTCTCTTACTGGTCTCTCTCTCTAGTCTTTCTTGTGGTCTATCTCTCTCTGGTCTCCCTCTACTCTCTCTCTCTGCGCTCCCTCTGCTCTCGCTCTGGTCTCGCTCTGGTCTCGCTCTGGTCTCGCTCTGGTCTCGCTCTGGTCTCGCTCTGGTCTCCCTCTGGTCTCGCTCTAGTCTCTCTCTGGTCTCTCTCTCTGGTCTCTCTCTCTCTCTGTGGAGTAACTCAGCCATATTAGAATCCACCAGAGCCTAAATAATCCAGCCCTCACACTTTAGCATCTGGTCCTGTGTGCTTTGTTGAATTACAATCGATCCTTTTGTTCTAATCTCAAACCTGAAGAAACGTAAACTGTTTTAATCAGTATTTTACAAACGGCTCAAACGTCTGGAGCGAGTTTCCGTCTGTTCATGCATCACGCTTCAGAGCAACATCAAAACAAACAGTAAAACACAGCGTGGCTTCGTAACAGCAGAGTCCACACTGTTGCACACAAACACACATCTCACTATGGACACACAAAAACGCACACATTTTACATTCTCAGGTTTCAGGGCAGAGCAGAGACAGCTTTATTCCAGTGTTGTAAGAACAAAGGTGGGAGTTTTTTCTCTATTTTCCTAATTTTTATTGTCTGGAAGCCACTCTAAAGTGGAGTCATGACAGAGAAGGATTTGATTCACATTTGCTGTTAAAGAACTAGAACAATATCACTTCTGTGATGCGTCTTGGCCTCCCGGTTTTGTGCAGTAGGTGTGCAGAGAGAGAACACAGAGTGACCCGAGAGAGACCAGAGAGAGAGGCCAGAGAGAGAGAGACCATAGAGAGAGAGCAGATATACAGTAGAGGCCAGAGAGAGAAAAGCGAGAGAGAGACCAGAGAGAGACAAGAAAGAGACCAAAGAGAGAGATAGCTGAGAGAGCAGAGAGAAAGACCAGAGAGAGACCATAATAGTTCATACTAACCACCATCAATGCTGCAAGTTAATAGTAATAATAGAAAATTGTGGCTGTAGATCCAGGACTCAGTATTCTGTATTTGATTGATTATTTATGGAACAGGTTTAGATGTGGGTACAATGGAAATAGTTATGATGGTCCTGATAGTCCGGGTCTCACTGGTCTCTTGATAGTCCAGGTCTCAGGGTCTCTTGATAGTCCGGGTCTCACTGGTCTCTTGATAGTCCTGGTCTTCAGCAGGTCACAAAGGTTACAGCAGAATTCAGTTCAGACAGAGGATACACAAACATGTTTTTCTAATTGCCCTTTCCACAAAATCAATAGTTTTGTTCAGAGAGAAGTAGATTTAGGTCAAACTTTCCACGTGTGAGTCGTCTGGGGATAATCTGAGCAGTCAGCGCTAATCTACGGATTATAATCCAAAGAACAATGGAGCGATCAGCAAAGATGACACGTCTCCTCAGCAGCCGACACATTACTAATGCAGAGGCAAAGGTTAACTGGTTAATCATCAGTAAGATTATCAAGGGACCAGTGACAATACTGCTGGGAGAGACCAACGACCAGAGAGCGACCAGAGCGACCAGAGAGACCAGAGAGAGACCAGAGAGACGCCAGAGAGACGCCAGAGAGACGCCAGAGAGAGGCCAGGGAGACAGACCAGAGAGAGAGAGACCAGGGAGGCCAGAAAGAGACCAGAGAGAGAGACCAGAGAGAGACCAGGGAGAGAGACCAGAGAGAGACCAGAGAGGCCAGAAAGAGACCAGAGGGACCAGCGAGAGACCCGAGAGAGAGACAAGAGAGAGACCAAAGAGAGACCAGAGACCAGAGAGAGACCAGAGAGAGGCTAGAGAGAAGCCAGAGAGAGAGACCAGAGAGAGACCAGAGAGAGACCAGAGAGAGACCAGAGAGAGACAATAACTATACCTTGATTAATCTTCTAATCTTCTGTCATATCCCTGTATAATGTAACTGTGTGAGTTTGAAACCTACTTGATCTTTAACATTTTGTATGTCAACCAAAGACAGCCCTGCATGAGACCAACACGCACTAGGGACAGAGAAGGACCAGAGAGAGATCAGAGAGACACTAGAGCAGGTATCTCCAACCTTTTTCACCCAGAGAGCTACTTTCCCGGGACGATAAAGAGAGAGAGGGCTACTCCATTAAACGGCCCTGGGAAAAATGTGGTGATATATTGGTGTGAACGAGGAGGCCAGAAAGTGACCGGAGAGACCAGAGAGAGAGACCAGAGAGCCCAGAAAGAGACCAGAGGGACCAGCGAGAGAGCAGACAGAGAGAAAAGAGAGACCAAAGAGAGACCAGAGAGAAGCCAGTGAGAGAGACCAGAGAGAGACCAGAGAGGCCAGAAAAAGACCGGAGAGACCAGAGAGAGACCAAGAGAGAGACCAGAGACCAGATAGACTTTTTCAAGAGAGAGACCAGAGACCAGATAGACTTTTTCAAGAGAGAGACCAGAGATACCAGGCCGTCCAGTGGGTTGAACCAGCATCAATTCAATTCAAATTATTTGTGTATAACCCTAATTCCCCTAGTTTTCTCAGAGGACTTTACAAAGGGGCAGATGACCAATGTTCATAAATGTCTAGTGCTACGATGGCATGTTATACCTCATTTTAAAGCTGGCGAATCATGTTTTATGACAGTCACAAAGTCACAACGATGAAAAGCAGTTTGTAGATGATAAACGTTTTTACACTCGATAAAGCAGAAGTTGTAATCTCACATGTGGAACCACGCGGAGCACAAACTAAGCCACGACCAGACCAGAACGCTGAAGTCGAAAAGACGCTTACACTGAAGAGCTGCAAAGTAAATGAACGATATTTGACAGAGGAAGACTCTAATCTTCTTTCTCTATGTCCAAAAACCTCCAGAAAAACCAGCGCAATTACCAAATGGAGCCAATAACAGACGCTTCCCGCTGGTCGTGGATTGGTTTGAAAACAAGGTAAAAGACAACAGCGTCTGAGGATAGATCGGATTAAGTGTGTAATCTGAAGTGGTCTATGTGATACAGGATCCCTGGGATTACGCAGGAGTGGGTATTGATTGATTGGTGCAGCAGGCGTCTCCATTAGAGAAAAGGTCTAAAGACTGGGGTCCAAAATGCACAGAAGGCAGAAGAAAGAGGCCAGAGGGAGACCAGAGAGAGGAGAGAGAGGAGACAGAGGGACTAGAGAGAGACCAGAGAGAGACAAGAAAGAGACCAGAGAGAGACAAGAAAGAGACCAGAGAGAAACCCCCAAAAAAGCAGAGAGAGAGAGAAACCAGAGCGAGAGACCAGAGAGAGACCTTAAGTGTGTAAACTGAAGTGGTTTATGTGATCTCTGGGATTACGCACGTGTGGGTATTGATTGATTGGAGCAGCAGGCGTCTCCATTAGAGAGAAGGTCTAAAGACTGGGGTTGGTCCAACATGCACAGAAGGCAGAAGTCATGAGGTAAAACTGAAACATAAGGACTATAGTTTGATTTCTGACATTTTCCTGATGGAAAACTAAGAAATATAGAAGGATTGGGAAATGTGGAAAGACTAGAGAAAGACAAGAGAGATTAGTGAGAGATCAGAAAAAACAAAGAGAGAGACCAGAGAGAGGCTAGAGAGAGACCAGAGAGACCAAAGAGAGAAACCAAAAAGAGAGACCAGAGAGAGGCCATAGACCAGAGAGAGGCCAGAGAAAGGCTAGAGAGAGACCGGAGAGAGACCAGAGAGAGACCAGAGATGATTGGTCTAAAATACACAGAAGTCATGAGATAAAACTGAAGCTTGGAAATGTGATGGCTGCAATCCCCAAATAAGAACCGCACAAACAGCGAGGGAGCAACCATCACAGGACTAGAAGCAGAGCAGAGAGAGACCCTAAAAAGACCAGAGAGAGACTAGAGAGACAGACCAGAAAGAGAGAGGCCTGAGAGAGACCAGGGAGACCAGTGATAGGAGAGGAGGTGGTCAGTGTTATACCTGTGTGAGTGTAGCATCTGTGGGGTAGACCACGTGAGCAGCTGTCGGGGTCTCGGCCTCAGGACAGTTCCGACAGCGAAGGAACGTGGTGACGGAGCCAGAACCAGGGCGCCACACCGCATTATAACCTGCAGGGGGCGACACCAGCAACTGAAGTCTACATACAAGTTTAACTCTGTGGAGGAGGCTCATGTGGATCTATCTGCTATCTCCTCCTGAAGGTCCTCCCATTACTTCTACTCTTCACAACCTCATATATTACAGATAAATGAAGTTGAGAGAACAGCTTTGAGACTCTGAAAATATGGACAGATATATGTGATACAGCAGCACAGAGACGATTTGTAAGAGACGGCCAGGACTTCTGCACCTCCTGGAGAGGGCCAGGGCCTGGACCTGGAGAGGACTTTTCTATGAAACAATAACTATACCTTGATTGATCTTCTAATCTTCTGTCACATCCCTGTATAATGTAACTGTGTGAGTTTGAAACCTACTTGATCTTTAACATTTTGTATGTCAACCAAAGACAGCCCTGCATGAGACCAACACGCACTAGGGACAGAGAAGGACCAGAGAGAGACCAGAGAGACACTAGAGCAGGTATCTCCAACCTTTTTCACCCAGAGAGCTACTTTCCCGGGACGATAAAGAGAGAGAGGGCTACTCCATTAAACGGCCCTGGGAAAAATGTGGTGATATATTGGTGTGAACGAGCCTGTAACTAGTTTGTTACTAGTGACAACGTAAGTGCATTTACAATAATAAATAATGATAATGATATATAATAATAATGATATATATAATAATATAATCTGAACTATTAAGTATATGATATGTTAATTTCAATTTCCTTTGGCGAGCTACCTGGAAGGGGATGGCGAGCTACTGGTGGCTCCACGACAGGTTGGAAACCCCTGGACTAGAGAGGGGGACCGAAGAGAGAAAGACCAGAAAGAGACAGACTAGAGAGAGAGAGACTAGCGAGAGGGAGATCAGAGAGAGAGAGACCAGCGCTGACTGCCCCAAATGCAAACAGGCCTCACCAGTGCAGGGGTCTTCTCTGAACGTCTGGAGTTCTGAGCAGAGACTACTCACAGCCGCTGGGCTCTGGACCCGCAGCAGATGCCACTCAAAGGGTTCACCTCCACCACCACCACCTCCTGCTCCTCTTCCTCCTCCTCCACATCCACAGAGAGGCAGCTCAGAGGGTCTGTGTTGCAGCAGCAGGGACACAGCTGCAGACTCACACACCTCTCTCTTCAAAACACCTGCAGGAAAACAGTCTGAGAACCAACTCTACACAACTTTAAAGTAGTAAGTAATGTTTATTTATATAGCGCATTTTACAGACCAAAGTCACCCAAAGCGCTTTACAATGTTCAGAGTTCAGATATTGTTCCAATCACTCCACACACGGTGATGACGAAAGCGAGTTGCCAAACACACTGGCGCATCAGCCCCCAATCAACACCATCCATTCACTCTCTCATTTACATTCATACCTATTGTGCATGTTTTTAGTGGGGTGCGTAACTTTCAGAACACAACAACAGAACTAAGAGAAATAATCCACTGTCACTTGTTCACGGCTCTAAAACAGTTGGATTTAATCAATAGTTGCTTTAATCAATAGAATTCTTCTCAAGAGATCAGAGAGAGGGACCAGAGAGACACCAGCGAGAGAGCAGAGAGAGAGAGACAAGAAAGATACCAAAGAGTGACAAGAGAAAGAAAACCGTTGGAACAGCCAGGAACTAGACATGGAGTTCTACCCTTGTAGTTTGAAAGTTACAATATAAATATTAATCTATTTAGAACCAAATATGAGTAGATCTTGTATGCGCACTCGTCATGTTGAAATACCATGTGCGTTCTGAAGCAGCTCTTTCCCACAGGACCGACAGCAGAGACCAGAGCAGCACAGACTCTGAGTGGCTCTCTGCAAAATACATTCAATTGTCACAACATTAGTCATCTGCATAAACTATCATTGTTTCCTCTCTCTCTAGTCTCTCTCAGGTCACCCTCTCTGGTCTCTCTCTCTCTGGTCTCTCTCTCTCTAGTTTCTCTCTGGTCTCTACTTGGTCTCTTTCTGGTCTTTCTCTCTCTGGTCTCTATTTGCTCTCTCGGGTCACACTCTCTGGTCTCTCTCTCTCTAGTCTCTCTCTGGCTCTAGTCTATCCTTAACTTATAAAAGTGTGATTAGTCCTCTCAGTTTAAGAAGGACTTAATCTTTATTTTGCTGCGACCCAGTTAAATGACAGACTGAAAAAAAGAGAGAAACCCTCACCTTTCTCCTGTTGGAGCTTTGTGTTCTGTTCCGTATTCTTCTCCTGCTCCGCTGTATCTTAATAACTACAGAACGAACTCAGATCAATCCAAACCATTAGAATAAACGCAGTCATCTTTGTACCTTTAGCTCTCTCTGGGCTCTTCTCATCGGAAGGACCCAAAATGGCCGCCGCGTGTGTCAGCAGAGGTCCAGTTTCCTTTGCTTCAGGCGTCACAATGTCATACACAGTGGACTGGGGGTAGGTAGAAGAGGGGGTTTCTCTCCTGATGTCTGTCCCCGCTTCGTGTGACTCTGTTTTGTGATTGGTTAATGTCTCGGAACTACTTCTCTGAGAGTCTGCTTTCATATTCTCACTTTGTTTCTGACTTGTCGCTCTCCTTTTGGTCCTTCTCGCTCGTGTTCTGACTCTCCCTACAGATTCTCCTGCAAAGTGAAAGAAAAACACTTAATTGTAATTCTCCTGATTTAATAAGACATTGGGTTGGTACAGTACGAGTTAGTTTTCTGTGTCGACAAGTCAACATGTTTGACCCTGTGTCAGCTTTTCACCACAGGGAAGACAGGAATGTGTCATAATAAAAGGGTCAAAACAAACTCAGTTTTCTGTCGTATCTGGTCCCAAACGCTGGTCTCTATTTTTCTTAGCTCTCTCTACTCTCTCCCTCTAAGCTTTCTCTACTTTCTCTCGTCTCCGTCTAGTCTCTCTCTGGTCCCACTTTACCAGCATACATTATCTACTTTTGAATTTGATGCAAACCTGACAATTAAACCAAATAAACTGTCTAAAATATACTTCCCATTTTCTATTCTTCTAAATTCAAATTCACCAAATCACCAGACTTCCTCTTGCTCCATATTTTGAAGTGTTGCCGCGGTAACGAGCGGAAGCAACGTCAGAATTAGGTTAATGGGAGAGGGCGAAGCCGGACCATTACTGTAATGTGACGAGCTCGTTAAGATCTATTCTCTACAGTCTCTCTAGTCCCTCCGCATTCTCTCTCTCTGGTCTCTCTCGATGGTCTATCTCCCCTGGCCTCTCTCTCTCATCTCTCCCGGTTCTCTTTCCATTCTCTCTCTCAGGCCTCTCTGGTCTCACTCATACAGTACATGATGTAGTTTTGTGCTTGATACAAACCCAACGAGTTAACAAGAGGAAGCACTGTCCAAATTAGGTTAATGGTTGAAGGCGAAGTTGAGCCATTACTGTAATGTGGCGAGCTCGTTAAGGTCTTTTAACACGGCTTCTAACGAGAGGGGGGGAGAGGGGAAGGGGGGGACGGGCTAATGACGGGGCACTCTGGGAACTCTCCAGTCAATCATACGGTCCGTAACGAGCTCCACATAATCAGCTGTTTTTATATTTTACTTCAAGACGAGAATCAAATAATCAACGTCCATCACACTCAGAGATCACCTTGTCCTGTGACCGTGAACTCTGGGATTTCATGTTTTATTGTTCCTCTCCCTGTTCTTTCCCTCTGGTCCCTCTGCCTCTGGTCTCTCTCTGACAGAGTAGAGTTGAAGTAGTAGTAGTAGTACACTGGACACTACACCCTGGACTCCTGGTCTCTCCCTCTCTGGTCGCTCAATCTGGTCTCTCCCTCTCTGGTCAGTCAATCTGGTCTCTCCCTCTCTGGTCTCTCTCTCTCTCTCTGGTCAGTCAATCTGGTCTCTCTCTGGTCAGTCAATCTGCTCTCTCCCGCTCTAGTCTCTCTCTGGTCGGTCAATCTGGTCTCTCCCTTTCTGGTCTTTTTCTCTGGCCCCTCTTTCACGCCCAGGTGTCCCTCTCACTCCAAGGTGTCCCTCTGGTCTCTCTCTCTCTCTGGTGTCTCTCTCACTATCAGATGTCCTCAGGTCTCTCTCCCTCTCTGGTCTCTATCCCTCTCAGGTGTCTCTTTCCTTGTCAGGTCTCCCTCTGGACTCCTGTAGACTAGTCCTCAGTCTGCCGCCTAGTTTCACCATTTTGAATGAAAGAAAAGTCATATTTCCAACAAAATCCCTCCCAGACACAACCCAAAACCCAACAAACAATAAAACAAATTATATTTAATAAAAAACACTCTGAGAAAACCACTTGATTACAACATTTTTCACAGATTAAAACCAAACAATAACATGTAGCTTCCTCATTAGCGCCACAGCATCAGGGGTCAGCGATCAGGTCATATTCTAAAGACACAGATATAACCACTTCTGTGTAAATGTACTGTTTCTGGCGCTAATGTCCCCAGATTGGACCGTTCCTCACTGTTTGCTAATGACACGTGTTTGAGGCCTGAGGCGGAAAAGACAAAAGACAAATGTCATTATGAACTGAAAAGAAAAGCTGCCAATTAGTGTGTACGGCCGTGGTGGTTTCATAAACTGTCTACAGATGGACAATGCTAACTCGCTAGCTCCATGAAGCCCAATAGGGAAGTGCTCAAGGAGAGAGAGAGAAAGAAAGAGAGACCTGGGAGAGAGAGACAAGAGACTAGAGAGAGACCAGAGACTGAGACAGACTAGAGAGAGACCATGGAGAGACCAGAGTTACAAATGAGAGACCAGTGAGAGAGACCAGATATGAGCCCTATCAAATTACCAATCATCAGGTTTTGTTTATGGGGTAAACTCCAGCTTGCTTTAGCAACCGTTATAGCAACACTGTTTTGGCATGAAACTAACGCCATCCTAAAGAATGCTCATATAAGAAAATTGGCTCCAGCTAGCTTATGTTCCAATAACATTAAAGCTAACACTGTGGTGACACTATGCTAAACCAACGTTTTTTTTAAACCCTAAATAGTCAGTGTAACACGAACGGTTACTGAGCTAGAGGAGTTTACTTTTATATTAGCACCTGAGCTTCATTGAGCGAGCATGTTAAATTTCCCATCTATATACAGGCTAAAGAAGTTAGCAGCACTTTGATTGGCAGATGGTCTTGTTCAGTACCTTCTCCACCCCTAACCCACAGTCTATGGGTTCCTTAAACATAATGAAGACAAAATAACTTTATTTCAGACCTGGCAGCTTCCCTCAGCCTCTCTCTCCCCTGTGCTTCCGTTACCTGCAGTCGTTGAGCTGCTTCTCTGCTTCCTTTCTCTCTCTCCCTGCATGGCCTCCTCCTTCTCCTTCTCTGGACTTCCCTCGCTCTCGTCTCCCTCAAACAGTTCTGGAGTGAAGAAGACTGTCTCGTCCTCTTCATCTGAAACTGGCACATCTTTCAGCTGTGTTTCGCTCTGGTTTAAACAGTCTTTACTTTCACTTTTGGCCGTGACTTCAGGTGTGTTTGAGTCCTGCTTTGAGTCTTTCTCCTTGAAGATGGGCCGTCTGTAGCTGGGGTTGACAGGGCTGGAGGTGAACATTGGGTAGACCTGCGGGAACTTGGGGACAGGGGCCAGAGTTTGTGGAGATGCAGACTTCAGATCTGGAAGACAAAGGTCAAAGTAATGTGCAATGAAGCAATCGTGACAACTCTGTCTTAAAATAGCATCATGGGAACCCTGGACCTGAGAGAGGCCAGAGACTAGAGAGAGACAAGAGATAAGGCAGGAGAAAAAGGCCAGAGAGAGACTAGAGACCAGGGAGAGACAACACAGAGAGAGAGACCAGAGAGAGAGCGAGGCAAGAGAAAGAGGCCAGAGAGACAACAGATAAAGAGAGAAGCGAGAGAAGCAAGAGAAGCGAGAGAAAGAGAGAGAGAGAAAAAAGAGAAGCCAGAAGGAAAAGAGACAGAGACCATAGAGCCAGATAATCAGCCCACAGAGTCAAACAGTGACTCTCAGGGCTTTTTCTGACACTAACATATTTTGTAATGAAAGCAGCATGTTGTGGTCTGTTTGAACCTGTTCCTCTCTGTGTGTTTAGTGAATCCTCGTCCACTTGTGTTAATGCTGCTCTTACCTCTCCTTCCACTGAGCTCATTTTGGGGAAAGCACAGTGTGGAGTGGTTTTATTATTACTGTACACTGCAAAAAGAACCAGCTGAAAAATCACTCAACCTGGTTTCTCTCTGTTGTCTCCCTCTCTGGTCTCTCTCTCTCTTTTTGTTATCTATTAGCAGTGGACCGATTTGAACAAAAGCCAATTTCCTTATATGGGCATTTGTTCCAGAGAGAAACTAGGAAGAGACCAGAGAAAGACCAGAGAGAGAGAGCAGAAAAAGACCAGAGAGAAACCAGAGATATATCAGAGAGAGAGACTAGAGAGATCAGAGAGAGGGACGAGAGAGCGACGAGAGAGCGACCAGACAGAGAGACCAGGGAGAGACCAGAGAGAGAAACCAGAGAGCAATATCAGAGAGAGATATCAGAGAGATCAAAAAGAGATCAAAAAGAGAGAAACTAGAGAGCGACCAGAGAGACCAGAGAGAGATATCAGAGAGACCAGAGAGAGACCAGAGTGAGACCAGAGAGAGACCAGAGTGACACCAGAGATAGACCAGTGAGAGAGACCAAAGAGACCAAGGAGCCGACAAAGATGTGTTAAGTTTTTTCTTTAATGTTGACTGTTTTGGGATTCACAGAAATTACCCCTCAACTCCGCCTACAATCTGACTTTTGTCCGTCGCCATAGTTACAGATGTCTGAGGTGGAATGTGGCAGCAGTGACTGAGCTCTTTTTGCAGTGCTCTCCCCCCCCTCCCCCATCTCCCCCCTCCTCCCCTCTCCGTCTTCTCAGCAGCAGCAGTGGTTTTTGTCTCATTACGCCGTTCGTTTAGCTGCTGCCTGAGTGGTGCTGAGCTGATGAGCAGATGTTGGACTGTTGCTTTTAATTAAGTCCTCTTGACCTTTGTTCCTGCTCCATTGGGCGGAAGCACAACCTCGGCTTTACGAATATTATTACCGCCGCGTTTTGCATACGGGAACGTCCCAGTGTAGGTCAACGTCGACGTGAGACATACCCCTGCAGGCGCTTGTGCTATAGACAGACAATCAGGCCTGCATTATTAATCTCAAGTCTATATGTTTTATGTTACCCAAACCCACTCTGCCAAAAAACACCTAAGTAAACGCTTAAAACCTAGACATCAGAAGCGTTTTTAAAGTATTTGGCTCTATCCATGAAGTGTCTTCCCTGTCCCTGGGGATTGGTGAGGAGTGTGAAGGGACAAAGTTAATCTCATCAAACTATGGTAACTATGGGAACAGTAAAAAAAATCAGATTACTTCCTGGAACTAAACACATAAAACCAATCTGTCACATGATAACTATGGTCTCATTGGCCGCTTTCTCTCTCTGTTCTCTCTCCCTTGCGCTCTCTGGTCTTGCTCTCTCTTCTCTCTACCTCTGTGGTCTCTCTACCTCTCTGGTCTCTCTCCCTCTCTGTGGTCTCTCTCTCTGTGGCCTTTCAGTCCTGGATCTAAAGCCTCAGTCCTGGGTCTACAGCCTCAGTCCTGGGTCTACAGCCTCAGTTCTGGGTCTACAGCCTCAGTTCTGGGTCTACCTTGGATGTGTGAGTTGTGCATCAGTGGTGGGGGGCTCCTCTGGATCAGGACGGGGCAATTGGACAGTGGGGTCCTGGGTTCTTTAGTCTCCTTCAATCCAGTGCTGCTGGGTGGAGACTGCAGAGCGGGACTGGGGCTGACACCGGTCTCAGTCCTGGATCTCTGCTCCTGGGAGAAGGTCACCAGAGACTGCATGGCATTTGGGAAGTTGTCATGGTGAAGGACGAGCTGACGGACCCACTTAGACAGACCTGAAAGAGGACGAGGAGGACACTCACGTAAGAAAATAAATAAGTCATAACCAGGACTCATTATTACATATTTAGAACATTGGAAATTGTATTGATCTGACAACAAACCCATAGACTGGATACAGATGGGTAATGCTTACATATCAGCTCAGTCCTGGGTCTACAGCCTCAGTCCCGGGTCTACAGCCTCAGTCCCGGGTCTACAGCCTCAGTCCCGGGTCTACAGCCTCAGTCCCGGGTCTACAGCCTCAGTCCAGGGTCTGCAGCCTCATTGACTTTATAATCAAATAATCTTAGTCACTGGTAATGTCTACAGTGTATATTTATATATTCAAATGGAAGATTCAATAATTCATGCTTTTATATAAATATATTTATAAATTGTAAATACTTCTACATTTGTTTGCACCATTTACCAAAGTAAAACCCTAGCTTGTGACTTCCTGTTACTTACACTTTGAATTGCCTTGTGTATGAATTGTGCTATATAAATAAACTTGCCTTGCCTACAATTGTATTGAAAATAATTCTGCTTGTTGTAATAGTTTAGTTTTCCCTGCAGATCAGTGGAGGACTAGTGCCCCCTGGTGTCTCACAACAGAAATGCATGCACTCAATGGTGTCATGTATTTTAAATAAACAGGCGTGTGTGTGTATCTTACTCTCTCTCTCCCTGTGTATTTAAACGGTCTATCTCTGTGTGTGTGTGTGTGTGTGTGTGTGTGTGTGTGTGTGTGTGTGTGTGTGTGTGTGTGTGTGTGTGTGTGTGTGTGTGTGTGTGTGTGTGTGTGTGTGTGTGTGTGTGTGTGTGTGTGTGTGTGTGTGTGTGTGTGTGTGTGTGTGTGTGTGTGTGTGTCTCTCACTGTCTCTCTCACTCTGTCCGTCCCTTTCTCTCTCACACACTCTCACTCTCTCTGTCTCTCTTTCTCTTTCTCTCTGTATTTAAACTGTGTGTATACTACACAAAGGTTAAAGGTCAGACCTGTGATGTACTTGTTGGGGTTGTTCCTGTAGCGGTCGTCCACCAGAACCAGAGCTCCCCAGTCGTTTTTGTGTCGGATGCATCTAGAAAAAGCACACAATATTTTAAAGTCTTAAAACCAAGTCAGATCCTGTCAGACCTCTGCAGCTAAGCAGGGCAGGGCCTGGTCAGTACTATGATAGAAGACCACTGTGATGGTTGTGGTTGTGTCCTTAGGCAAGACCACATTAGTACGAGTCTGGTATCACTGGTCTCCGTCTTTTATGGTCTCTCTCTAATCTTCCTGTCTGCTCTCTCACCCAGGTCTCTCTCCCTTTCTTTCTCTCAGGTTTTTCTCCCTTTGGTCTTTCTCTCTGGTCCTTCTCTCTCTGGTCTCCCTCTGTCTGATCACATAACAGTTGTTGACTCTGAGGTCCATGAGGCAGGTCCTCTCACCTGCCCAGAGCCTGGTTCAGAGCCCTGTAGGCCTGGATCTCATACCAGCGGTTCCCCGACAGAAGCCCCCGTGTCCTGCAGTGCTGGTCGTTATACTTCATTTTCAGCTCCACCTGAAACACAAGGATCTCTCAGCTCAGGGGTGATGTGTTCTGTGCGTTTGTGTGACAGCTGCAGAAATCCAGAAAAACTCATCTGTAAAAATATTTTAAAGGATGATTTACTGTGATGAATCTGGAGTCTGGCCACTCTCTTCGTCTATGGCCTCTCTCTCTCTCTCTCTGGCCTCTCTCACTCTCTCTCGGGCCTCTCTCACTCTCTCTCTAGCCTCTCTCTCTCTGGCCTCTCTCTCTCTCTGGCCTCTCTCTCTCTCTCTCTTTGGCCTCTCTCCCTCTCTCTCTCTCTCTCTCTGGCCTCTCTCTCTCTCTCTGGCCTCTCTCTCTCTCTCTCTTTGGCCTCTCTCCCTCTCTGGCCTCTCTCTCTCTCTGGCCTCTCTCTCTCTCTGGCCTCTCTCTCTCTCTGGCCTCTCTCTCTCTCTCTCTCTCTCTCTCTCTCTCTCTCTCTCTCTGGCCTCTCTCTCTCTCTCTGGCCTCTCTCTCTCTCTCTCTCTCTCTGGCCTCTCTCTCTCTCTCTGGCCTCTCTCACTATAAGCTCTATGATGTAAAATAGCTTTAACATGACTAAAAACTATAAATACGTATTTTTCACAAACATGTCCTCTACCACCTGCTTTAAAACGGCTAACACATGTTTACATCTGCCACATCTCACTTTGATGTGATTTGACATAATTTCTTGGTCTACAAAGCATTGACTGATGATTTTAGTTTGCCGTGACCTCCGCAGACTCCGCTGAAGCACACCTGTCTCTTAAATTCAAGTGACAAAAGTGCAAAATGTCAGCGCGGCGCGGGACGTGGGTGGTATTTGCCGAGAGTGAGTGGGCGCCACACATGGACGAGGCCTGGAGTGACGTTACCTGCTGCAGACTGATGAGCTTGGACAGGAGACGGACCAAGTCGCATGGGAGAGGAGGGGGAGACGACAGAGGGGAGAGGTGGAGAGGACGGCGTGATTATGACTATGAGAGTTTGTTAGTTTAGTTGGGAAGGAAGGACACATTTATGTAGCACGTTTTATACATGTGGGTCATCTCCGGGCTCTCTCTGGACTCTCTCCCGCTCTGGAATCTCTCCCGCTCTGGAATCTCTCCCGCTCTGCTCGCTCTGGAATCTCTCTCGCTCTGGAATCTCTCTCGCTCTGGAATCTCTCTCGCTCTGGAATCTCTCTCGCTCTGGACTCTCTCGCTCTGGACTCTCTTTGGACTCTCTTGGAATAAATGATCGACAAAATAGTTTAGAAAGTAATTATTTATTGATTAGACTTTGACCTGTGACTTTGACAATGAGCTTCTTTGCATTCCTACCACCTGGAAAATTCTGGCTTCAAACCCCTCCCGGTCTCTTCCTGGTCCCTGATGGTCCCTCCTGGTCCCCGTCTCCTGTGAGTGTCTCCTCAGACACTGATGTTCCCGTCATCAGGACGAGCACCTGAAGACCTCGGGCACAAACACATCGCTGTCAACAACCGTCAGAACGACAAGCGCCGCTGAACTTTTCACTTGTCAATTCTGGAAAAGGTTAGAGCGAGAAGCCGACGCAGCAGACGCCGCCTCCTCATGGCTCATCGCGGTCACTCCAGGTACCTACGATGACTTTGATTTTGTCTCACGTTCTGTGTCCAGATGACAAACCCATCAGTGTCTGAGGAGGGACATTCAGGACTCAAGAGCCATTAGGAACCAGGAGGAGACCAGGAGGAGACCAGAAGGGGAGTGACCTGGCAAGGTTTGGAGCCAGAATATTCCAGGTGGTAGAAATACAGAGGTCATTGTTCAGGTCAAACTCTAAACAATAAATAATTACTTTATAAATTATTTTGTCAATTAAGTATTACGAAAGAGTCCAGAGAGATCAGAGAACGAGAAAGAAAAAGAGAAAACAGAGCGAGATCAGAAAGAGATCAGAGAGAGCCTAGAGGGAGATGAGAAAGACCAGAGAGAGAGACCAGAGAGAAAGAACATTGAGACACCAGAAAGTGACCAGTGAGAGAGACCAAAGAGCGAGACCATAATGATGCATAATTATTATCAGTATAAATTAGCGCATAAAGACTAGGAACGCATAAAGAGAGAAATCATTGTCTTAAGACTCGCCCTGATCACATGAAGCCCATATGTTAGCTAACTTAGCTTGCACGACAGCCTGCGTAGCCGTACATTGGCTCATGTCTGTGCTGTTCCTGCGCGTCAAAGTCTGTCAGTTTGCGCTCTGACACATCTCTGCTCAAAAAGGCTGCATTTAAGTGACCGCACCCGACTGTCAGATCCACACCACGCATCAAACCAAGCACTAGAGATCTCTGTGACAGGATCAGTATGGCCCTCACAGCTCCAGGCAGAGACAAGAGAGAGACCAGAGAGAGAACAGAGAGAAGCCAGAGAGAGAGACCAGAGAAAGAGCAGAGAGAGAGCAGAGAGAGAGGCCAGAGAGAGAGCAGTGAGAGACCAGAGAAAGAGCAGAGAGAGAGGCCAGAGAGAGAGCAGTGAGAGACCAGAGAGAAAGCAGGGAGAGGCCAGAGAGAGAGGCCAGAGAGAGACCAGAGAGAGGTAAGAGACCTAGCTGTCAGCACCACGATGCGCGTCAAACCATGCGCTCACCAATCTCAGTGACAGGCACAGTATGTCCCTTGCAGCTTCAGGCAGGCGCACACACACACACACACACACACACACACACACACACACACACACACACACACACACACACACACCCAAACAAACATACACACACGTTCAAAAGGCTAGGGTGTATATCTTTCTAAGGACAGCTCGGGTTAGCTCCACCACACCAGATCTTTTGACATTTGAGCCGATTCTCCGGGAGCCGCCGGTTCCAGCGCGTTGGCGGAGACTTTAGCTACCAGCGAGTATTGGCTTTTTCACATGTGCACGCTGTCAGGTTGCATTGGCGCCTGACGCGGACGCTGAGTGCCGCAGATGGAGTGATTTAGATGAGAATGGCACAGGCGGCTGCGGGCGACTGGCCTTTGTGCCCAAACCCCGGCTCCGGAGTGGATTTTTGAACTGCGGCTGTGGCTCATGTTTTGGCAGCGGAGAGGTTCCACCAGTCACACATCCGCCCTCGTTAGCATAATGAGACTCTGAGGGACTGGCATTTGGGAATGTACGGAATGCAGTTCAGGAGACACAGATATCCAACACTAGGTCCTGTTCTTATAACAACAACAATAACAATAATATGACTTCCTGAACTTTTTAATTGTTGTTAGCTGTCTGCTGCACACTTTTGGACATGCATTCCAATGGGGTTTTACTGCAAATAAACTTAATCTGATTTTTTATTTGTGGGAGTCGGTGGAGAAGGTGCAGAGGTGGGTTCAATTCCCACCTCTGCACCTTCTCCACCGACTCCCACTGATGACTGCTGTCGTTGTGTCCTTGGGCAAGACACTTAACCCCACTTTGCCCAAAGCCCCCACTGAAAGATCAAGGCTATGCTCACACTCAGAGAGCAGCCGTCCTCCTGTGGACTCACCACCTGGAGAGGGTCAGTGAGGGGCTGGTGCTATGAGACTTGGGTGGCATCTCTGATTGCCACCCCCCTGACCCAGAAATGGATTAAAGGGTAGAAAATGGATGGATGGATGGATGGATGATTTTTTATTTGTGCAGCACTATTAAAAACAATGTTTGCAAAGTGCTGAAAACTCTTTGTGAAACAATACAGTCAATAAAGTCAGTAAGTGCCGAGTCCACAGTCTTGAAACCAATGCCCCGTTTCAGCCTACTCTACTCTACCCTCCCCTCCCCTAACCAGCAATGGATAAAGCGGAAGAACATGTATGGGTGCTTCTTGACATCAGAGTGCATATATCTAAAATCAACTCCAGGTCTGTGTGTCTATCATAAACACAAAGACGATAATTTAAAGGTAAATAGGAGGATTTTCCCAACTTTTAGGAAAGAACCGCCCTCTCCACTTTTTGAACACAACTCTCTGGTCTTATTGGACAAGCACGTATCACCAGAATGATTGACAGTTGGGAGGACCAATAGTCTTGATGACCCACCCGGAAGTAGAAAATCCTCCTATATACCTTAAGGCACCACTTGCATGAAAGCCAGATCCTGTCAGACATCTGAAGCTAAGCAAGGGCAGGGCCTGGTTAGTATTGTGATGGGAGACCTCTGGGAACACCAGGTGCCACAGTGGAGTGGCTGGGGCTGGAAAGTGCCATCTGTGGTTGTATCCTTAGGCAAGACACTTCACCCACATTAGAATGAGTCTGGTGTGTGTGTGTTAGGGCTGGGCGGTATAAACGGTATAAGCGGTAGACGGTATAAATTTGGCCCACGGTAGAGATTTTTGTTATACCGGCATATTGCGATACGTCATTATGTCATTAAATTGCGCAGGCTCTGACGCCAGCAGAGAGCACCAAAACAAACCGGCATTCAGCAGCATTAGCCTAGCACTATTAGCCTAGCACATTAGCCTAGCACTATTGGACACCACTGGAAACAACGAACAACAGCACGGCATTAACACCGTGTTTCTGTCTCTGTATTGTTGTCACAGCGGCCCCAGCAGAGGTAAATACACACACAGTAATCACAGTTTAAGAGTCTACCTTTTGGCCAATCGGTGTCAAAGGGGCGTAGGCTCGAAGCGCCAGCGTGAGCCGTGTCCGCAGCATCATCACAGCAGAAGTTTGGGAAAGTTTGCGTCAGATTCGGACCTCCGCGGTCAATATCTCACGAAAGCTACTTTGTTAAACAAAATTATTTGTGCCAAAATGATCATTTACATCAATTGTTCAAATCCAATGCGCTGTTTTAATGAACATAAAATCCATTGAATCATCCAGCGCAGAGAAAAGCGCTTAGGGAGCTTCAACAAATGGCAAGACCAGCTTTGTAAACAAACAGCTTTTACTGAAGTCATGCACCTGCACAAAACTCTCAGACACTATAAATAATGACCATGTCTAACTCCTACAGACTTTGATTTCAACATTTGTGAGTTTTTTATATTTTAAATGAATGCATATGTTTTTCTTTTTAAAAATTGCTTTTACAGTGAATGGTATTTACTGTAACATACATAAATAATGTATGTTATTTGTCTCTTTATTCGTCTCACAACTGATTTTCTAACTCAAAAAATATATATTAGATTCTAATATATAAATAATTAACAATCTTGACTATTTTATGCAAGAACCTGCTAGACCTATATTGAAATTCACACACCAAATTATACCGCGATATATACCGTCTACCGTCTATGACCCAAATTATACCGCGATATGAATTTTAGGCCATATCGCCCACCCCTAGTGTGTGTGAATGGTTGGTGGTGGTGGGGGGGGCTGATGGTAAAGACTGGTTGCCTCGCTTCTCTCAGTGTGCCCCAGGGCAGCTTTGGCTAAGCTAGTAATTTATCACCACCGTGTTTGGAGTGAAAGAATATTGACATTTATGTGAAGCGTCTACGAGAAAATACTAATACATTATTATTATTGCAATTATTATTAAAATCAACATCCATCCATTATTGTTATTAAACATCCATCCATCCATTTTCTTTCCCAAAATTAGGACCAAACACATAGTTTAATCTTTAAGCCTCTTCCCAAACTCCGGAGAAGTTTCCTGACGGTGAAATCTCCCGTTCGTGTCTTCTACATTTACATTACAGCTCGCAGTTGCTTTTAAAACCCTTTGGTCTGCTTCTCTGGCGCTCGCACATTCCCAGACTCCTGTAACCTGGCTCTTTCTGTCCTCTTAAGCACATAGCGTTGCATTTTTACAATCCTGCATCGCTACTGTCACCGTGATCAAAGCCCGACTCCCTCTACCCACACTGCTTTACTGCGCTGCTACCTCAGCCTCAAACAATAACGACCAATAAAAAGATACTTAGAGCTGATAAGGCGCTGAGGCTGTGTTTCTGAGGACTTTAATTCAAGGGAAAGACAGAGATATAAAAGAGGATTTTGGAAAGAATGTCTGGGGCTGAGGAAGGCGGTGGGCACGCAGAGGCAGGGGCAGATTTATGACCCTGAGAATGACCTGCGTTTTCTCACAGACAACATGGAAAAGAGAGAGGAAGAGAGTGGGATTAAAGCTGGGGGACTTAGGTTTGGTTGCGTTAATAATACATGGAGTTTGTGGAACAGAAAGGGGCTTGTAAAAGGGTTGTGAACAAATTAGAGACAGAAAGAGGGATCAGAGAAAGAGCAGAGAAGAAGACCAGAGAGAGCGAGCCAAGAGAGACCAGAGAGAGAAACCAGTGAGAAACCAGAGAGAGGCCGGAGAGGAGAAGAGAGAGGAGGGGAGAGAGTCCAAATCCTTAAGGTCATTTCTGCGCTAAGGACAGGAGCCACACGGCAGAGGTGCTTTGGGGATTTCACTGCACGGTTCAAAAGAAGGGGAGAGAGGAGCGGGAGGAGAGGGAGAAAGGATTCCAAATTAAAAATGGACAAAGTCAGACCAGGACAAGTGAAAAAAACTGAAGGAAACCGCATTTAAATCCATATAATCACAGAGAGGAGAGAGGAGAGAGAAGAGAGAGAGAGGAGAGGAAAGAGAAGAGTTAGGAGAAAGAGGAGAAAGAAGTGAGGAGAGAAGGAGGGAAACTAAAATCCAGACTTTTAAACCGAGCTCTTAGAATAATCAATGACTCTTCTGGAAAAGCCTTGTTCCAGCTTCTTCCTTCTGGCAGAAGATATCGTTCGCTGAGATGCAGGACATCTCAGAATGCTGACAGCTTCTTCCCACAAGCTGTTATCAGTTTGAACAGAGCACTTTAAGGATCTTGCACTTGTATTGAAACTGTTTCAGTCGATCGATTTCACAGTGAGAATTGTTTACTGTATTGTTTGTTTTATTTCTGTACTTTTAATGTTGTTTTATGTATGTACTTATCTTGTGCACACTGGGGACTTTAAAAAAGGTATCCCAATGAGGTTTTGCTGCAAATCTAAATCCGGATAGCTAGCTTTAGCAACAAGACTGCCCCGGTACAGCGCAAAGCTAACACTGTCTCCATAAAAGCTAACACTGTGGTGATGTCACACTGCGGTGATGTCACACTGCGGTGATGTCACACTGCGGTGATGTCACACTGCGGTGATGTCACACTCCTGTACCTGCAGGTCTTTGATGTTGGGGAAGGGGATCCCGATGGTGACTACAGCTCTGGCGTTGTCGTCCGTAAAGTCCAGTCCCTCACTCACTTTCCCTCTGCAGACCGCGATTAGCAACGCTCCGTCTGTGAGAAGACACAGGATAACTATAGTCTTCACTAAATTGTCGATTCGCCAACAGCAGATTAGAAAATGTGATGATGAGAATGCATCAATGCTACCAACCAGTGGTGGTATACTCTTGATTTAAATAAAAAGATTTAACGATTTAAAAGCAGAAAGCAGGTCAGTCCATTGTGTCATAGATGTTTGACCTGTGAAGGAAAATAGTGTGACGACCTGGGAAAGAGAGACCAGAGAGAGACCAGATAGTGACCAGAAAGAGACAAGACAGAGAGAGACCAGATAGTGACCAGAAAGAGACAAGACAACAGAGAGACCAGATAGTGACCAGAAAGAGACAAGACAACAGAGAGACCAGAGAGAGGAGCCTCACCTCGGTGCTGTGTGTGCTTGATGGCCTCATAGTAGCTCTGCAGCAGATCATCAAAGTCTCCTTTCGCTCCTCCACGGGGTTCTGCAATCACCATCTTCAGAGTCTCCAGCTTCTCCCACAGACCGGTGTTTCCCCAACGGTCTCTCAGCTTGTCCAGCATCTGAGGGACACCAGGAGAGGGACATCAGCCACATAAATGAGCGGGACAAAGCAGTGGTCTCCAACCTTTTGGACACATTGAATACAGTCACATGTAGAGGTGCAACGGTTCATCACTGATCCGTGATCCGTTCGGTTCAACGTCTTCGGTTCGGTACAGACGTGTTTAATTTATGAAAAACAAAGTTGTGCGCACGTTGTTCAGTCCACACACAGCGCGGTCATTGCGAGCGGAGGAACGGAGATGCTTGAATGCCCCGCGTCATTTAAATCCCCTGTATGAGAGCATTTTGGCTTCACTGTAACTACACTGATATAGGAATGGGGCAATATGGCAAAAAAAAAAAATCTCCGATTTTTTCACACCAAATCCGATTTTCGATTTTAATCGATTTATTTTTTTCTATTTAAAAACAAACTACAACTGACAAAGAAATAGATTTTCCTTTATGCAGTTTAATCTAAATCCCCATGGAGCATAAGTGTAACAGGAATTAAGCCTTAAAACATGATTGTAAACGAGATGGCTCTGCCATTGTAAACAGTGAAAATGTAGCTTAACAGTTTTATAATAACTTCACTTACAATGACACTATGCACCTTCAAAAATTAAATCACACAAACAAGGCCCATCGCAAATATATCAATCCTATTAAACACATGCATTATTTACATGAAATATCACATTTTTAAAACTGATTACTCAAAATAGAAATGTTGTAACAGACAGTATTTTCCAAAAGCCTCCTCGGGTTTTCATGCTTGTTCTTTCAACTGTGCCTGAGTAACTGTGCTGTAGTACAACGCTCGGTCCAGCTGGTGGCGCTAATACTAACTTCAGTGACTCCCGCATTGTGCGAGCTTCCTGTTTACATTCTGATGCTGTAGCTAGCAGCTACTGTAGCTAGCAGACAGCGGGGAACACGTTGTTTGTATCAGAGCAATGAGAGCAATGTGTGAGGCGTGTCTTTCCCCAAAGTGCAGCGGCTCAGTGGGACACGAGTGTGTGCGCGCCACGGACACGGGAGTGCGCTTTGGAATAACGAGCGTGAGAGAGCGTGAAAGATGTGGCGTACGACCGGAGCCTGTGTGTGTGTGTTTTGGCGATTAAATAAAGTCTGATTCTTGAACGTTTGAAGTGTTATTGCAACAGCACCAACTGTGAGAGCGAGCATCAGGCCAGAGGGAGACTGTTAGCATTAGGTTAGCTTCAAAATGACTGCTCAACACCATAGACCCGCGGTTAGCGCGTTAGCGCTGTAGTTCTGCGCTGGAGAAAATAAAAATCGAATTTTTAAAAAAAGAAATCGCCCTAAACGTAAAACTCGAATTAATGATTAAAATCGATTAATCGCCCAGCCCAGTGACTGATAATTAATATTTGACAAAACTGTCACAGTGTGTAAATACTGTGGCACAAGAAAGACATGAGTGAAAAAAAGCGTCTCAACGTCCGCTTATTGTCGCAGCATTTAAGCAGCTCCTTTACGCACAGTCAGACCGGGCTAAAGTCAACTCTCCCGCGCATCCTCAGCTGCGCACACGACTGACGCTTGGACGTCCCGCGGAACCTATAACAGATCCATGAGCTCACTTCATCACCGCAGACTGGGAGATGAAAAGTCTGGCGCTGCAGACACGCCCCCTCTACGACAGTCACACAGCACAGGTACTGACACAAGCAGTGGGGGAATGGAAGACAAAGGCCCAGTACTAATATCCCAGTCACAATTGATAATGCCAAAAATTAAATAAATGCAGTGAATGAGGCTGGACTGGGCCCAGAATGGACCGCCTCCTCGGGAGAATCAGGAAGGTGGTTTAATATATAGGGTAAATACCCTCATAAAGTGCCTTCTTATGTTGCACTTTGTGTTGTTTTTCATTAATTATGTTAAATAGACATAATTGGATGGATGGAATATGCCTTCCATCCATCCATCCATTTCCTTCCCCTTATCCATTTCTAGGTCAGGGGGGGCAGTCAGAGCAGGTGCCGAGTCCACATGAGCTGTGTTTATTAAAAAGACAAAACTTTTTTCTTTTTTTTTAAATGAACCGAACCGTGGCCTCTGAACCGAGGTACGAACCGAACCGAGATTTTTTCAAACCGTTGCACCCCTAGTCACATGGAAAACCACCAGCTGAACCTGATGCTAACAATAATCTCTGCAGATAGGTCTTTGCAGGTACCACCACAGGACCAGAAAAATACCAGAGAGAGACCACTCACTCTGCTGACCGCTTTTATCAAAAATCAAACAAGTGTAAAAAGTCTTTTTAATCTTCTCACATTATTTTGACCAATTAGATAATGGATCATTAACAAAGGTCTGGGTCTCTCTCTTTCTGGCCTTTCCCTCTGGTCTCCCTCTCTCTCTCTGGTCTCTCTCTGGTCTCCACAGAGAGAGACCATCTCTGTGGTCTCTCTCTCCCCCCTCTCTCCTCTCCCATACAGAGAGATGAGGCAGTCTCCTCTCTCCTCACACTCTAAAGTTTGGTGCTGACGCTGGTCTTCTGGTTGACCTCGCTGACAGCTTTCCACGTCGCTGCTTCTCTGTGGTGGAGTTTATTCGAGTATGAGATTCGTGCAGAGGTCTCTTAGATCAATGTGGCTCCACAGGGACTCGGCTCTGACTGAGGCCCCGACAGGAGGCGCAGACACACAGATTCAACTACAGCGGCAGGAAAAACACGAACAGGCACTAACTTTTCTATTTACCTTATATAGAAGTCAAAAGGGCAGAGAGAGAGAGAGACCAGAGTGAGACCAGAAACACGCCAGAGAGAGACCCGACAAGAGCTACCAGAGACTAGAAAAAGACCAGAGAGAGGCTTTAACTTATATGGAAGTCAACGGCACACAGAGAGAGAGCCCAGACAAAGACCAGAGAGAAAGACCAGAGAGTGAGCACAGACTAGAGCAACCAGAGAGAGACCATAGAATGTCAACAGGGCACCATCGGTTCACATTTTTGTCTATAAGAGGGTAAAACATGCTTTCCGCCTGTAACGCCCTATGAGAGTGACCAGAGAGAGAGACTGTAGAGGGACTAGAAAAAGACTGGAAAGGGACCAGAAAGAGACCAGAAAAAGAGACTAATGAGAGAGTTGAGAGGGAGACTAGAGAGAGACCGGAGAGAGCGACCAGAGAGAAGCCAGAAAGATGAACTACAGCGTCTTGTCTCTGGACAAACTGTGACTCAAGTGTAAGTTGTTGTACTCTGAGATCATGTCCTGAAGGTTAACAGAGAGCAGTATGTCCTGGGGCTACAAAATCCAGGCCGACGGCATTAAAGAACCATGTAGATGTAGAAAGGAGGCAGAGAGGAAGCAGAGAGGAGACAGAAAGGATGAAGAGAGGGATTGGAGAGAGAGAAGAGAAAGGCCAGAGAGGCCCAAATGAGACCAGGAAGTAAGCGCAGGGAAAGAGAGAGACCAGAGAGAGACCAGATAGAGAAAAACAGCCATTATTTCCTGTTAGGAGTAGACTGGGGAAGATGAAAAAAGCTCTTCTTTATCAATTACTATCAATGACTATCAATGAATGTCTAGGTATGCAGCAGTTATACATATGAATACATCAATATTCTGAATCATTAAATAACCATGATGATGCAGAGAGGATGCAGAACTAACGAGGGACAAGGCTGGTGTGACATGTTGCAGCTCTGTGGTGGATTCCCAAAGCAAGTAGCTGAAATATTTATGTTATGTACAAACCTGTCACCAAAAGAAAAACCCATTATCTGCAGTGAGGAGTAGAATGTAGAAGATGATAAAAGTTCTTCTTTAATCAATTATTATCAATGTCTATGTAAGCAACAATTATACATATTCATAAATAATGTCCTTCAGACTGTTGTTGCAATAGTCCTGACAGCTCTCACTCTCTGGTGTCTCACTCTCTGGTGTCTCACTCTCTGGTGTCTCACTCTCTGGTGTCTCACTCTCTGGTGTCTCACTCTCTGGTGTCTCACTCTCTGGTGTCTCACTCTCTGGTGTCTCACTCTCTGGTGTCTCACTCTCTGGTGTCTCACTCTCTGGTGTCTCACTCTCTGGTGTCTCACTCTCTGGTGTCTCACTCTCTGGTGTCTCACTCTCTGGTGTCTCACTCTCTGGTGTCTCACTCTCTGGTGTCTCACTCTCTGGTGTCTCACTCTCTGGTGTCTCACTCTCTGGTGTCTCACTCTCTGGTGTCTCACTCTTTGGTGTTCACTCTCTGGTGTCTCACTCTCTGGTGTCTCACTCTCTGGTGTCTCACTCTCTGGTGTCTCACTCTCTGGTGTCTCTCTCTCTGGTGTCTCTCTCTCTGGTGTCTCTCTGGTGTCTCTCTCTCTGGTGTCTCTCTCTCTGGTGTCTCTCTCTCTGGTGTCTCACTCTCTCTCCGGTCTCTCTGTCTCTCTCTGGTCTCTCTCTGGTCTCCCTCTTGTCTTTCTCTTGTGTCAGCCCCATGTTTCTTTAATGATAATTCAAACTTCCAAACTTCAATAATTCATAATTCAAACTCCTCCACATGGTGACACCGTGGGGGCGACTGAACGCAATGGTAAGTGGATCCAGCCCGCGCCCGGACGTGTAAAGGATTACACTTGGTCTCTGTGTCCCTGGTCTCCCTCTGGTCTCTCTCTTACACTTGGTTGCGTGTGCACTGGTGTCTGTGCCGGGACTTCGCAGCTGGTGGCGTTAGTAGAAAGGACGATACATAATTGAGTGAGAGTGCGCCGCTGTTGTGCTAAATGCTGCTCGTCCCCATTTGTGTTCCCCAAAGTCACACGCCGACGCAGAGACTCACATGTTTACTAAGGTCTCTAAGAGTCTGAGCATAAAGAGCTTTAGACCAGAGTTACACAGGGAATCAATAGCTTTAGGGTTTCTCTTTCTCTCTAGTCTCTCTTGTCTCTTACTCATCTCTCTCTCTTGTCTCTCTCTCGTCTCTCTTACTATTCTCTCTCTCGTCTCTCTCTTCTCTCTTATTAGTCTCTCTCTCTCTCTATCTCTCTCTGGTCTCTCTTACTCAAGGAATCAACAGGAAAAACTTTAGGCTCAAGCTATAAAGAGATTGAGTTTGGCGTCTAATCATGATCTTTGTCCATGCACTTCAATTTATTTGTGCATCGTCCAAAATCACAACAGCAGTCGTCTCGAGGACTTTACAAAGATGTGGACTCACCAAAAAGTAGTACTACTAAATCAGCAGCAGCAGCAGTTATGCAGTAGTAGTATCTCCTGTTATACTCTGATCTCCTGTCGTGTCTGATGTTGCGTATTGTTGTGTGTACATTTAAACATATTTAGATAAAGAGGTGCGTGTGTGCGTCTGCTCCAGGCCTCAGTCAGATGGCTCCTGCATTATTTGTGTGTGTGTTTGTGTGTGGTTTGGTACAAAGCTGCAGATGTGTCCTAGTGCTTTTTAAACCAGTCTCTTCACACCTGCAGATAGACTGTGCTAATGTGCTCTTTAAAACTAGTTTCTTTGTCAACATAGACCAGAGAGAGAGACCTGAGAGAAACCAGAGAGACCAAAGAGAATGACAAAAAATTAGAGAGAGAGACCAGAAAGAGAAATTGGAGACGAGACAGAGAGACTAGACAGAGGCCAGAGAGAGCGAGAGCAGACAGCAGAGCGAGAGAGCAGAACAAGAGACCACAGTGACAGACCATAGTGACAGAAAATTGAGAGGCCAGAGAGCTAAACCAGATAGAGCGACCAAAGAGAAAAAGAGAGAGCAGAGAGAGAGACCAAAGTGAGAGACCAGAGAGAGAGAGAGAGCAGAGCGAGTAAGACCAGTGTAACCCATCGTGCTCCTTTACACGTCCTGGATCTGGTTGCCCCTGTGGTGTCACAGAGCAGAGCTGCCACACATAGGAGCAGAGTGCATAATGCAGGAAGCATTAAAGAAACATGGGGCGACAGGAGAAACCGCGGAGAAAGTGTAGAGGGAGAGCAGACGTGTTGTTGGGACCTCAATTATTCACACGCAAAATATCGCGGCCGCCATCACGCCACCGCGGCGCGAAAGAGGGAGACAGGAGGCAGGTTCAGAGCCAGGGTTTAGGACCGGCTTCAGAAACAACACAGGAACAAATATAAGACAAGAGGAGAGGAAATTTCAATGTTGCAGCGCACATACAGGACAGTAGTGAGAGCACACAGGGAGCACAAAACATATACAAAATAAGTAGCTGTTACAGTGAACCTTTAAACATTTCGCCACATTTCAGGCTTCAAACATAAAGATAAAAAAATTAAACATTTTGTCAAGAATCAACAACAAGTGGGACACAATCGTGAAGTGGAACGAAATGTATTGAATTTGAATTTAAACTTTTTTAACAAATAAACTGAAAAGTGGGGCGAGCAATATTATTCGCTAATACTTTGTAGCGCCACCTTTTGCTGCAATTACAGCTGCAAGTCGCTTGGGGTATGTCTATCAGTTTTGCACATCGAGAGACTGGAATTCTTGCCCATTCTTCCTTGCAAAACAGCTCGAGCTCAGTGAGGTTGGATGGAGAGCGTTTGTGAACAGCAGTCTTCAGCTCTTTCCACAGATTCTCGATTGGATTCAGGTCTGGTCTTTGACTTGGCCATTCTAACACCTGGATACGTCTATTTGTGAACCATTCCATTGTAGATTTGGCTTTATGTTTTGGATCATTGTCCCGTTGGAAGATAAATCTCCGTCCCAGTCTCAGGTCTTTTGCAGACTCCAACAGGTTTTCTCCCAGAATGGTCCTGTATTTGGCTCCATCCATCTTCCCTGTCCCTGCTGAAGAAAAGCAGGCCCAAACCATGATGCTGCCACCACCATGTTTGACAGTGGGGATGGTGCGTTCAGGGGGATGAGCTGTGTTGCTTTTACGCCAAACATATCGTTTTGCATTGTGGCCAAAAAGTTAGATTTTGGTTTCATCTGACCAGAGCACCTTCTTCCACATGTTTGGTGTGTCTCCCAGGTGGCTTGTGGCAAACTGTTGTGGGGTCTTTTCCCAAAAACACAATGGCTCAGTCAAAAAACACTTTTCACAGTGATTTATTATTTCCCATTATTATCCCAGTGCAATACAGTGCAATATTTACAAGTTGTAGGCGCATGCTCATCTCAGGTTCTCAGGTGTTGCCTTCTCTGCAACCAAGCATCACTAAACTCGAGCAGGCCAGACCGGTCCTGCTCTTAAAGCACAAGCCCCTCCCCTGGGCGTTTGACAAACACAAAATACATTCACTGACTTTAAAGTCCATTTACCCCCAAAACAATACTATAGAAATAGTCCCCCACTACACAGTAAAGAATAGGATAATCCCCACACTGAATAATCCCCCTTTACAGTCATAAGAAACAAAAACACAAAATAAGGATCACATGACGCTCCTCAACACTTATAATGTGTGTGTGCGTCTCTGCCTCTGTTTGGCCAACCCACGGGACACACGCGCGCAGTCCCGAGGAGCGCACGCACGTGCGCGCACACGCGAACGGTGAGTAGCACGACGGTGAGACCTAGTGTGCACCCGAGATCTCACCAAACGCACTCACACTCCCCCCCAGACAGAGAACTAGCCGTGGGTAATATGTAAATGCTGCTGTAGTACGTGCATAACACGGACGCTCCAGAGAAAAAGAGCGCGCGTCCCAGTGCGGTGCTCTCAGTACTAGGACAAGCTGTGTGGCCCCGTCACACAAACTCTAAGATACTTTTTATGGATATCTTTGAGAAATGGCTTTCTTCTTGCCACTCTTCCATAAAGGCCAGATTTGTGCAGTGCACGACTGATTGTTGTCCTATGGACAGACTCTCCCACCTCAGCTGTAGTTATCTGCAGTTCATCCAGAGTGATCATGGGCCTCTTGGCTGCATCTTTGATCAGTCTTCTCCTTGTTTGAGATGAAAGTTTGGAGGGACGGCCGGGTCTTGGTAGATTTGCAGTGGTCTGATACTCCTTCCATTTCAATATAATTGCTTGCACAGTGGAAGCTGCTCACACTCAGTGAGCAGCCGTCCTCCTGTGGACTCACCACCTGCAGAGGGTCAGTGAGGGGCTGGTGCTATGAGACTTGGGTGGCATCTCTGATTGCCACCCCCCTGACCCAGAAATGGATTAAAGGGTAGAAAATGGATGGATGGATGCTTGCACAGTGCTCCTTGAGATGTTTAAAGCTTGGAAAATCTTTTTGTATCCGAATCCGGCTTTAAACTTCTCCACAATAGTATCTCGGACCTGCCTGGTGTGTTCCTTTGTCTTCATGGTTCTCTCTGCGCTTTAAACAGAACCCTGAGACTATCAAAGAGCAGGTGCATTTATACGGAGACTTGATTACACACAGGTGCATTCTATTTATCATCAGTCATTTAGGACAACATTGGATCATTCAAAGATCCTCACTGAACTTCTTGAGTGAGTTTGCTGCACTGAAAGTAAAGGGGTCGAATAATATTGCACACCCCACTTTTCAGTTTTTTATTTGTTAAAAAAGTTTAAATTATCCAATACATTTCATTCCACTTCACGATTGTGTCCCACTTGTTGTTGATTCATGACAAAAAATTACAATTATAAATCTTTATGTTTGAAGCCTGAAATGTGGCGAAATGTTGAAAGGTTCAAGGGTGCCGAATACTTTCGCAAGGCACTGTATGTTTCTTAGCTGTAAATGCTTCAATATCATATATGCATGTTTATAAATGAAGAGAGGCCAGAGAGAGACCAGAGAGAGAGAGGGACCAGGTAGAAAGATAAGAGAGACCAGAGAGCCAAGAGAGACCAGAGAGACCAGAGAGAGACTGAGAAGAAAGGCTAGAAAGAGACTAAAGAGACAGCCAATTATCTCTGATCCAAAAGAGTCCAATATTGACTTGCACGGCTCTAAAAACACGTTTTCTAAAAAGATGGAGGCAGCAGGTTGTGTCTGATTTGTGGAAGTGAACTGTGTGTGAGATATGAGCTCTTACTCAATATATTTACTGATAAAACTCTCAGATGGAGACGTTTTGGGGCCAGACAGAACGGCTCCAGCTCGACCTTCTCTCCATCTACAATTAATCCCACCCTTTTATATTATTATCTTCATTAATATCACATTGTTCAATATATTTTGGACACACATCTCTCACATCTTTAAAATGTTTTATATGTACAAAAAACTGAAAAGGAGAGACCAAAGGTAACAGAGAGCGCGATTAGAGACAGATAAGCAATAGAGACCATGGAGAGAAACCAGAGAGAGACCAGAAAGAGAGAGACCACAGTGCTAGATCAGAGAGAAAGACCAGAGACCTGAGAGAAAAAAGAGAGCCAGTCAAATAGCTTTCAGCCCAAAGAGTCAAATAGTGACTCCTACTCAATACATTTACTGATAAAACTCTCAGATGGAGCAGTTTCGGGGCCAGACAGAGCGGCTCCAGCTCGACCTTCTCTCAGTCTACAATTAATCCCGACCTTTACAGATGCCGTGTGTTTAAAAGCTGCAGATTAAATATTAATGCGAGGGGAGGGGAGAAGGGGGAGGCATCAATAATAAAGAAATAACATCAAACTCTGGGCTGATGAGCGGAGGCAGATAACATGAGAAACACCAGCGGCTTGTTAACCGCTCTGACAGCTGATGCGGCTGTGGCAGTGACTGAGACGCCAGCAGAAGGAGTGAGATAAGAACCGTGACTCAGGATTGGGTGAATCAGAGCTGAGGCGGCGTTGCAGAGAAACTGGAATAAGACGTCAAAACTAATACTGCTGATTTGTCAATTACATGGCTAATATCTGGAGTTACAAAAGAGAGGCAAGAGAGAAACCAGAGAGACACAAAAGAGTGAGACCAGAGAGAGAGACCATAGATTCAAGAGAAAGACCAGAAAAATAACAGAAGAGAGACAAAAGAGTGAGATCAGAGAGAAAGACCATAGAGAAAGACCATAGAGAGACAAGAGAGAAACCATAGAGACAAGAGAGAGACCAGAGAGAGACAGGAAAAATAACTGTGTCATGACTTGGGATTGGGTGAATCTGAGCTGAGGCGGTGATGCAGAGAGAGAAACTGGATTAAGACATCAAAACTAATACAGTGACAATGTGCTCTCATTCAAAATATATATAAAAACAGCTTAAATATACTTTTTTATCATAGTGTGTATGAGGAGTGGACCAGAAAGAGAAACTAGAGAGAGGGACCAGCGAGAGAACAGAAATGGTTAGCATCATCCATCTTTAAAACTGGCAACGAGTTACTGTTGTTTAAAAAGCCAGAAAACCAGTGGGACTCCTGCACTCTGACCCGCCCACACATAAACACTCATAAACATCTCTAAATTAAACATCGTTGGTCTCGAGCCAAAGCCTCTAATCGCGGCTTTCTCTTCACCTGCGGAGCGCGTCCTTAAATGACAAGACTCATCCATTTGGGAAACATGACATGTCTTTGTTTTCTGCCATTGTTAATTCATGACCAAACCACAAGACACAAAGGGGACAAAGTGCTTCAGAGAGGAGTGAGGGCCCTCATCATCTGTAACAGGATCCAGAGACCTGAACCAGGTCTGGAACAGGTCTACAGCGAGACCAGAGAAGGACTGGAGGAGTGGGCGCTCTGGTCTCTCTCCACCTCTGGTCTCTCTCCACCTCTGGTCTCTCTCCACCTCTGGTCTCCCTCCACCTCTGGTCTCCCTCGCTTCTCTCTCCCCTCGCTTCTCTGGTCTCCCCTCGCTTCTCTGGTCTCCCCTCGCTTCTCTGGTCTCCCTCGCTTCTCTGGTCTCCCCTCGCTTCTCTGGTCTCCCTCGCTTCTCTGGTCTCCCTCGCTTCTCTGGTCTCCCCTCGCTCTCTCTCGGTCTCCCTCGCTTCTCTGGTCTCCCTCGCTTCTCTGGTCTCCCTCGCTTCTCTGGTCTCCCTCGCTTCTCTGGTCTCCCTCGCTTCTCTGTCTCTGGTCTCCCTCGCGTCTCTGGTCTCCCTCGCGTCTCTGGTCTCCCTCGCGTCTCTGGTCTCCCTCGCGTCTCTGGTCTCCCTCGCGTCTCTGGTCTCCCTCGCGTCTCTGGTCTCCCTCGCGTCTCTGGTCTCCCTCGCTTCTCTGGTCTCCCTCGCTTCTCTGGTCTCCCTCGCTTCTCTGGTCTCCCTCGCTTCTCTGGTCTCCCTCGCTTCTCTGGTCTCCCTCGCTTCTCTGGTCTCCCTTCGCTTCTCTGGTCTCCCTCGCTTCTCTGGTCTCCCTCGCATCTCTGGTCTCCCTCGCTTCTCTGGTCTCCCTCGCTTCTCTGGTCTCCCTCGCTTCTCTGGTCTCCCTCGCTTCTCTGGTCTCCCTCGCTTCTCTGGTCCCCTCGCTTCTCTGGTCTCCCTCGCTTCTCTGGTCTCCCTCGCTTCTCTGGTCTCCCTCGCTTCTCTGGTCTCCCTCGCTTCTCTGGTCTCCCTCGCTTCTCTGGTCTCCCTCGCTTCTCTGGTCTCCCTCGCTTCTCTGGTCTCCCTCGCTTCTCTGGTCTCCCTCGCTTCTCTGGTCTCCCTCGCTTCTCTGGTCTCCCTCGCTTCTCTGGTCTCCCTCGCTTCTCTGGTCTCCCTCGCTTCTCTGGTCTCCCTCGCTTCTCTGGTCTCCCTCGCTTCTCTGGTCTCCCTCGCTTCTCTGGTCTCCCTCGCTTCTCTGGTCTCCCTCGCTTCTCTGGTCTCCCTCGCTTCTCTGGTCTCCCTCGCTTCTCTGGTCTCCCTCGCTTCTCTGGTCTCCCTCGCTTCTCTGGTCTCCCTCGCTTCTCTGGTCTCCCTCGCTTCTCTGGTCTCTCTCGCTCTCTGGTCTGCCACCCATGACCAAAACCACAGGACACAAAGGAAACAAAGTGCTTCAGAGAGGAGCGAGGGCCCTCATCATCCGTAACAGGATACAGAGACCTGAACCAGGTCTGGACCAGGTCTACCGTAGGTCTACAACCGGACCAGAGTGGGACCAGAGTAGGACCAGAGTAGAGGGCTCATTGAGAGGGGGTGAATAATGCATGAGGTCCCATGGCAGATGGCTCAGCGCGGTGAGAAGAGAGGTGTTCTTGTTTGGAGAGGAGAGTGATGACAAGAGCTGGACAAAAGCACTGGGGGAGATTGTGTGGTCTCTAGCGCCCCCACTGGTTCAAGAGTTAAGCCTCCAGGTTGCATTCATGTTGTGCCAATGCAACTCAATGGGAAATAAGACAGTTATAAGGTCTAGGAAAGGTCCTGTTTTATAAATCATTAGAAAGTGATATGATTGAAAAAGTTGTCGTATTATTGTTACGCTTCAAAGTCCTTTCTACTGAACAGGGACCAGAGAGAGAGAGAGCAGAGCAAGAGAAGAGAGAAACCAGAGAGAGGAGAGAGAGAGACCAGAGACCAGAGAGAAAAAGAAAGGGGGACAAGAGAGAGAGAAGAGACATCAGAGAGAGACTAGAAGGAGACCAGAGAGAGAGACCAGAGAAAGAGAAAAGAGAGCAGAGAAAGAGAAGAGAGAAACCAGAGAGAGAGACGAGAGACCAGAGAGAAAAAGAGAGGTAGACAAGAGAGAGAAGAGACATCAGAGAGAGACTAGAGGGAGACCAGAGAGAGACCAGAGAGGGAGACCTGAGCGTCTCGAGAGAGAGAGAGACCATAGTATATTCTGACAAATAGGTGGAACTAGTTGGAAAAAGGTGACATTTTTATTTCATGTTGACTGTTCCAAGAATTACAGGGAAATCAGTGCCAAACAAAGACCATACAACATTTTCCAGGAGAGAGGCTTCAGCTCAGCGCCACCACAGTAAAGCTGTGATGTTACAGGATTGAAACCTATTTATACAGGTATTTCTAATCATTTGCATTTTTGGAGATAGATTTGTTGTCTGTTTAGTCGTTAGCCTATCAGTGGAGTCTAAATGTGTGGTCTCTAGCGCCCCCAAGTGGCCTCCTCTATATGGAGCTTATCAAGGCCACATGAGCAGTGTTACAACATTGCAGGAGAGGAGGGTGGAGAGGGTAGAGGAGAGAAGAGAGAAAAGAGGAGAGAGAAGGGGAGAGAGAGGCCAGAGTGAGACCAGAGAGAGACCAGTGAGAGATGTGATGGCAAGCGGCCTAGACTCGGGGACGCCAACTCACCCCCCCTGCTGCTCTATTCAATTAACCTGAGCTAAGGAGCCGGGCTTCCCCCCGCACCTACAGACAATGACTGTCTCACCCTTGTCCCTTTTGCATCTTGCATCTGTATGTCTGCATCTCTACATCCTGCATGTCCATTGTCTCTCTGTTTGCATCTCTATGGCACGGTCTGATTGCCTCCCCACGGACTTGGCGCCTCGCCTCCGGATGCGCCTCCTGTACTGGTGACCCCCTCCCATCTTTTGTGGGCGTGACTGTCTTTCATGTGTTGTCTATGTAAACAGGAACCTGGTCTGTCCGCGTCAGAGCTTATGGACGCTGCTTTGTGTATGTGAGCTCTCCGCACGTGTGTACAATAAACTTACGCTCCTGATTAAGACAAATACCTTTGAGCTTTCTCCTTGGGGTATGTAATTCTACAACAGAGACCAGAAAGAGAGACCAGAGAGGGAAGCCAGTGAGAGAGACCAAATAGAGACCAGGGAGAGAACAGAGAGAGACGCCAGAGAGAGAAAACAAAGAGAGACCAGAGAGACAGAAGCCATAGAGAGACCAGAGAGAGAACAGAGATAGACCAGCGAGAAAAGCCAGTGAGAGAGACCAGAAAGAAAACAGAGAGACCAGAGAGAGACCAGAGAGAGACCAGAGAGAGACCAGAGAGAGACAGGGAGAAACCAGAGAGAAAGAGACCAGAGAGAGTGTTGTTGTTGACCTTGTAGGAGGGTAGGAAGCAGAGTACTCCCTTGGACACTGCCTGACACACGTGCAGCAGCAGATCTCCGACCTCGTCCTGAAAAGCGTACGTTTCCGTGTGTTGAAACGTGGCGTAGAGCTTCCTGCCCTGAGGCCCAGACCCCACGGTGCCCACCCACACCTGCAACACACACAACTTTAATACACCTTGGGGACAGCAAAAACACAGGGGACCAGTTCATTTCAGGATATGAAATCTAAGCTACAAGAAAATCCAATTATGAAAGTCCAATTATCCGGTCTTATTCTTTACACTGGGTAACAAAAAAATGTTTTTTGAAAATAGTCCAGCGTTTTCCAGCTGAATTAGACTAATTTTGATGCTCTTTTTGATTTTTTGCTACAGAAATATTTTTTTTTAACCGATTTTGCGTAAAAAACAAATTTCTGCGGATCATCAGCTGAGAAACCCTTGACATTTTTTCCGTTTTCCTCAAGAAATAAAAGTCAACGTATCCAAAGTCATGGATCTCAAAAAGTTGACCTGATAGAGCAAAATGCATGTGATATTCGGACTCAGAACACCAAAATTAGTCTAAATCAGTTGAGAAACCCCTGACCATTTTTTTGGCTGTCAACTTGTGTAATGAAACATTTTAATCCTGTAGTTTAGACATAAAAAGAATGATTATAAATGCATGTGATTCTTGAGATTAGATGCATTACTAAAAAGCTCTGGTCTCCCCCTCTGGCCTGTTTTTTTCTCTCTGGTCTGGTCTCCCTCTCTGGTCTGGTCTCTCCCTCTCTGGTCTGGTCTCTCCCTCCATGGTCTCTCCCTCCATGGTCTCTCCCTCCATGGTCTCTCCCTCCATGGTCTCTCCCTCCATGGTCTCTCCCTCCATGGTCTCTCCCTCCATGGTCTCTCCCTCCATGGTCTCTCCCTCCATGGTCTCTCCCTCCATGGTCTCTCCCTCCATGGTCTCTCCCTCCATGGTCTCTCCCTCCATGGTCTCTCCCTCCATGGTCTCTCCCTCTCTGGTCTCTCTCACCTGTGACTTGTTGATGACATGATTGGCCTCCAGTTGAATAGTAAAGTTGACTCCGAGCTCAGAGGAGAACGACCCCATGGGAGAGAGAGTCCCGGAGGTGAGGACGATGCTGTGGACGCAGCCACTCAGATCAGAGAAGGCCTGAACACAACACACACAAATTACTTTTAACATTTGCTCCATTCTATTTCATTAGTAATCTTGTCTTAATCTAGTTCATATCCAATAAATTAGTTTTTAGTACGGTGTGCAAGGTTTAGGGATAAGAACACAAGATGCAGTCTTCAAGCAAAAATAAGCCCAGAGATAGACCAGAGAGAGACCAGTGAGAAACCAGAGCGAGAGACCTGAGAAAGAGACTAGAGAGAGAGACCAGAGAGGGAGACCAGAGAGGGAGACCAGAGGGGTAGACCAGAGAGGGACCAGAGAGAGACCAGAGAGAGAGAACGAAGACAGACCAGAGAGAGACCGAAGATAGACCAGAGAGAGAACAGAGAGAAACAAGAGAGGGACCAGTGAGGAACCAGAGCGACCAGGAAGAGACAGACCAGAGAGAGACAGGAGAGAGGCCGGAGAATGAGACCAGAGTGAGACAAGTGAGATAGACCAGTGAGAAACCGGAGAAAGGAACCTGAGAAAGAGACCAGAGAGAGACCAGGAAGAGAGAGACCGAAGACAGACCAGAGAGAGACTAGAGAGAGAGAGACCAGAGTGAGACAAGTGAGAAAGACCAGTGAGAAACCAGAGAGAGACCTGAGAAAGAGACCAGAGAGAGACCAGGAAGAGAGAGGCTGAAGATAGACCAGAGAGAGACTAGAGAGAGACCAGAGAAAGAGAGACCAAAGAGAAACCAGAGAGAGACCAGAGAGAGACCAGTGAGAGACCAGTGAGAGACCACAGCGAGGCCTCACCACTAGGGGTGGGAACCTAAGGGTACCTCACGATACGATACGATACACGATACAAAGCTCACGATAATGATATTATCACGATAACGATATCATGATAACAATTTTATCACAATATGATGATTATCGATATATTGGTCAGAAATATACAATATGCCAATATATAGCATAAATAAAAGAAAGAATACACTCTATTTCACGATAAATGGAATGGAGATGCGTAATGTAGCCATATATGAAGGTAAATTTAAAAAAATAATTTGCAAAAAAAACCAACATTATTTTTTTTTTTTTTTCAAAATCGATCTCGATACTTGGCAAATGTATATCGATAATCGAATCGTGGGAGAAAGTATCGTGATATATCGAAAAATTGATATATCGTCACACCCCTACTCACCACAGCCGGGTTGAGGCACCAGAAGCTCAGAGTCAGAACTTCCATCTTCACTTTGGTGCTTCGCTGTCGGTGTCTCCTCACAATGAAGCCCAACGCATCTGGTACGTCCGGAGGGAACTGGTTGGACCATGTGTAGCTCCTCTGCAGAGCCACACGGTAATCGTCTGCAAACCTGGAGGAAAACAGGAGAAAACACAACATTGGAATCAGAGAGAAGAGAGGAGAGAGGAGAAAGGAGAGAGGGGAGAGGAGAGAGAGTAGAGAAGTGAGGAGAGAGGAGAGAAATAAGGAAATGTATTGATGCTGGGGTACGTAATTTTCAGATAGAAAGCAATAGAACTCTTTCCAATAATATGACAGGTCTATTTTGTTCCAATGTTAACGTGTTACTTATTAAACCCTTTAAGGCCTGACCCACCTGGTAAAACAGACCTGTAAAACCTATGGCCGACTTAAGAACCACCCTCTAAAACCTGAAGTTTTCCTAAAATTTAACTTTTACTAAATGATAAATATCTCGGCCTTTGTAGCAGATAGAAACATAATTTCAAAAGAATATGAGAGCTGACACTAGTGGCTTTCAAAAAGAATGCAGTGTATTGTTATAAACCTTCAGTAAAATACAAAAACAATAATGTGGGACTAACAAATGTTTTCTCAATACAATGGCCTCAATGGGTTAAACAGGTAGAGTAAAGTAGCTTAGAGTAGAGCAGAGCTAATGGACCCTTTGACCTGCAGTTGTCTCTGTACAGATAGTCCAGCACCATGAATACACTCTTCAGGACGGTTGCAGACACAGAGCTGATGGTGGGAAGCTCTACTGTCTCGTCCTTCACCTGCTCCTCCTTCTCCATCACAGAGGCCAGGCATTGCTGAGGAGAGAGAACAGACAACCTCAGTCCTGGATCTACAGCCTGAGTCCTTGGTCTACAGCCTCAGTCCTTGGTCTACAGCCTCAGTCCTTGGTCTACAGCCTCAGTCCTTGGTCTACAGCCTCAGTCCTTGGTCTACAGCCTCAGTCCTTGGTCTACAGCCTCAGTCCTTGGTCTACAGCCTCAGTCCTTGGTCTACAGCCTCAGTCCTTGGTCTACAGCCTCTGTCCTGGATCTACAGCTTCAGTCCTGGAGGAAGAGTTGGACCTTGAGCAGTGAGAAGGTCTCTGGTGTGATTCCCAGCATCTTGAAGATGTCAACCACTTCTGTTCCTCGCCAAACTTTGGAGGAATTCTCAAATCCACGCTCGACCATCAGGTCCTGACTGCTCTGGATCCAACTGAGAAAAAACCAAGATACAGTCTGAACGACTGGCTTTATCTGTTTAGAGATGGACCAGAGAGAGAGACCAGGGAGAAAGACCAGGGTGAAAGACCAGGATGAAAGACCAGGATGAAAGACCAGGATGAAAGACCAGGATGAAAGACCAGGATGAAAGACCAGGGAGAGGCCAGAAAGAAACCAGAGAGAGACAAGTGAGAGAGACCAGAGACAAAGAACAGAGAGGCCAGAGATCAAAGAGAAACAAGAGAGAGGCCAGAGATCAAAGAGAAACAAGAGAGAGGCCAGAGAGAGACCAAAGACAGAGACTAGAGGGAGACAAGGGAGACCAGAGACCAACGAGACACAATAGAGAGACCAGAGAGCAAACAGCTCTCTCCCTCTCCTCTATTGTTAAATGCCAGTGTGTGCGTACTTGGTGAGGCTGTAGCAGAAGTCTCTCAGAGGCTCATGTTGTGCTATTCTGATCTTCCCTCTGATCAGAGAGTCCAGCTCCTCTCTGCAGACCTTCAGACTCTGCTGGTCCAAGGAGTACGAGGCACTCTCCCGCGCACAGTCCTCAATATTGTGGGCCTCATCCAGCACCAGGATCTGCCCCTGTAGGTTAATCTCCATCTGAAACACACAGACAGAGACACAAAGATACAGAGACACACACAGAGACAGAGAGACACAAATACAAACACAGAGACAAACAGTCACAAAGAGAGACAGAGAGAAACACACACAGAAATTATACAGAGGAAGTATTATGTAAAGCAAAACATATCCAAAAGACAGAAAAACATCTCCATAGCGGTTTAGAAGGTTATCTCTCCCTCTGTTCTTTCTCCGTTCTCTAACTCTTTCTTCCTCTGGCCTCCCTCTCTGCTCTCTACCTCTGGAATCTCTCTCTCTCCCACTAGACTTTCTTCCTCTCCTCGGTCTCTCTCTGACCTCTCTCCGTCTCCCTCCTTCTCCCTCTGACCTCTCTCCGTCTCCCTCTGGCCTCTCTCCGTCTCCCTCTGGCCTCTCTCCGTCTCCCTCTGGCCTCTCTCTGCTCTCTCCCATTAGTACTCACGCTCTCTCTGATGAGTGGGTCCAGGAGGTAGTTGTAGGGACAGAAGACCACGTTTGCAGACTGCATCAGTTCTCGTGCAGCGTAGTAAGAACAGGCCCTGAGCTTCCGTCCCAGAGACACCAGCTCCTCGATGTCCCAGGCCTGGTTCAGTCCATGGTTCCTCTGCAGGTTCCATTGGCTGCTCATCTTCTGGACGTTATGGTAGAAGCGACAGTGGCCCTGAGAAAGAGACAACAAAGAATCAGAATGGAAACGTTTCCCCCTGGTCTCCCCCTCCTCTCAGTCTAACTGGCTCTGGTCTCTATCTTGCTCTCTCTCTGTGTAATGTCTCTCCCTCTGGTCTAGCAAACTCTAAATAGTCTGCCCATCTGCAAAATGTACTATTGTCGACATCGTGCCTACTTTAGCCTCAGCCGTCTTCTACCAGAAAGGAACACTTGTAGTCAAATACTATTGGAACAGATGTGTTCTGCTGCTGATCTCGCGGTGGCAGAGTGACTTGCAAAGTGACTGTAACTGACCTTTGTAGAGAGTAAAATATTACCCAGGTTTGTTTGGAATACAAGCATTACTGTGTTAAGGCAAAAAGCAACACATAACTGTCATTACGATCATTTGGAACAAGTCACTGCCAACACTAAGAGGGAATGAGGCTCGTATGACTTTAGCATGAATCTGCTAAAGCTGAGAAACTCCCCTATTCATAACCATACTACAGTGTCATGTCATCACACTAATGCTGACTTCTCGGGGCAGTTCCCAGCCTCGCCTAAAGCCGCACAAACTGACTTGTGTGGCATTATCCCAGCGTACAGTCGACATGGGTCCCACCTCTCACCTCGGTGTGGCCTCCTTTTGTCCCTGTGTCTCTGAAACTCGACTCTGCCATTAACTGTAAGCGATTATACCACTGCTGCAGCTTTTTTCCACGCAGCCAAATGTCACGGCCCCATTCAGAGACCTCTCTGCAGGACATTGGACACTTGTTTGCCCCCCACGGTGTCTCAGGGCCCAGGCGCCTGCTGTAATGAGCACAATTACCCCGTCAACCCAGGTGTTTGGGACAGTTTCACTTTGTTGTGGTCCGCTGGCCCTGCTCTCACCCACACCAGGAGACAAGGCCCCGAGGACAGAGATAGTCCGGCTTCTCTGGACTCTCGCTCTCTCTGGACTCTCGCTCTCTCTGGACTCTCGCTCTCTCGCTCTCTCTGGACTCTCGCTCTCTCTGCTCTCTCTGGACTCTCTGCTCTCTCGCTCTCTCTGGACTCTCGCTCTCTCTGGACTCTCGCTCTCTCTGGACTCTCGCTCTCTCTGGACTCTCGCTCTCTCTGGACTCTCGCTCAGTTTTTAAATACAGGTTTTCGGCCCCAGGTCAAGTATGATGAACTAAAGAGGCCCTCTTGCTAAAAAGTTTGGACACCCCAGCTCTAGACTCTTGTTTTTTCTCGGGCCCCCTTGTGTGCCGCTGCCCCCTGATTTAACCCCCCCAAAAAGGCACGTTTGAAGTAAAAGGCCCCAAGGAAAGAGATAGTCCGGTTACAGTCCGGTTATAGTGCGGTCGAGCAGAGATTTCTGCAGAGAGGGATCCATCAGTGACAGAGGAGAGGCTTTGGTCTCTCTGTGGCCTCTCTCTAGTCTCTCTCTTCCGTCTCTCTCCTCTCTGGATTTGGAGAGGGGTCGGAGCTGGAGGAGGTGAAGTTTTGAGCATGGCTGATGGTGAGAAGAGAACCTTTGAGCACGGACTTATTTATCCAATTAAATGCATTTGTGTATCGCCCTAAATCACAGAGGACTTACGCAAAGTTGTGGATTCACCAACAACAGATCAGAGAATCAAACCATTCGAAAACAAAAAAACAAACACAATTAGCCAATGCCCATACGTAGCATGTATATTCATTGACTCCTGCTCCCCCTGGCTTAATCTTTTCTGTCGTTGAAAAACAGTTTGACACTTGCGGAGTCCTCTCCTGTGACCCAGACTGTCTCAGAGTCTCCGGGGGCCTTCTAATCCCTCGCTCCTCTTACCCCCTGACAGACACGGGACCGGATCCTGCCTCTGAAGGCTCTTTATCCGCCGCCGTATTCATATAAAAGGTCACGTCACCCCGAGGTGTCGATCTGAGAGGGCGGGACCAGCGCCGGCACCTGCACTGACAGCTCAATCACCCAGAGTGCACCAGATACAGGCTTATAGAGCTCACAGAGATGGCTTTATTATGGGCTCTATGAAAGGGAGGAGACACACAGGGGATAAGCCACAATAGACAACAACTACCACAGCTCAAAGGAGAACGTATCAGAGTTTCCCAAAGACACTGAGGGTGAAGAGGCCCAGCCCTACAGCCGCTATCACACTACTAATAATCTCAAGTGGAACGTGACAAGGGCAAAGAGAGAGGGGCAAGAGAGAGACCAGAGAGTGAGAGAGAGATTGAAGAGAGATACGCCAGAGAGAGACCAGAGAAACCAAGTGGAACATAACAAGTGCAAAGAGAGAGGGGCAAGCGAGAGAGGCTAGAGAGAAAGATTAAAGAGAGGCCATAGAGAAAGAGGCCAGAGTAAGAGAGGCCTGAGAGAGAGACCACAGAGAAAGACAAGAGCAAGAGATGGACAAGAGCTAGAGAGAGAACAAAGCAAGAGAGACCAGAGGAGACACACAGGGGATAAGCCACAATAGACAACACAACCACAGCTCAAAGAAGACGGTAGAGTTTCCCAAAGACACTGAGGGTGAAGAGGCCCAGCCCTACAGCCGCTATCACACTACAAAAAATCTCAAGTGGAACATGACAAGGGCGGCTCACAGGGCTCGTTGTGTACAGCAGAGAGGGGGGGAGCATCGTGCTGTGTGTCATAATCAAAGACGAGTGTAATCTTGTGTGACACCAGAGACTCGATTGCACATCTAGGATACAGCACAATATTGATGTGATAATGGAGATGTCAGATTAACGAGTGAACAGGGAAAGCAGGACCTGAGGGAGAGTGAACAGAGAGAGACCAGAGAGAGAGGCCATAGAGAGACCAGAAAGAGGCTAGAGCAAGAGGCCAGAGAGAGGCCAAACCGAGAGAGGCCAGAGAGAGAGACGCCAGAGTGAGATACGCCAGAGAGAGAGGCCAGCGAGAGGGACCAGAGAGAGTCCAAAGAGAGAGAGACCAGAGAGAAATCACGCACGTCTTTTCCCTCGCGCAGGTCCTTGCAGCGCTCGTTGCGGTTGGCGTGTGGAGCGACCTCGGGATGCACACAGGAGTGGTCTCTGCTCGACAGGATGGTCATAGGAGCAGAGGAATACTGCGTCCGCTTCAGCTCGTGTGCGATCTGCTTGATCTGTTTGTGCGTGCGAGTCCCGAAGAAGATCTTAGGGACTTTGGGCCTTTTGACAGACGCCTCCTCAGCCGCGGGACACGAGCATTCATGGCAACACGAGTTCATCTGCAGACACACAAACAGGGAATAGTTACACACTGCAAAAAGTAGACAAAATACATCACACATAGCTTGAATTATGAACAACATCTATCGACAGCCTCAGTCTTGAATCTAAAAGCCTCAGTCCGTGGGAGCAGATCCCTTTCTCAATATGGAGAATGATGATCCGAGACATTTATTAAAATTTATGGACCATTAGCTCCTACGTGTTTGTCAAACCAGGTTTTTTAAAGCCCAAAATGAGAGTGTGAGACAAACAGTTACTGAGCTCGGAGTTTACTTTTACATGCAAGTCAATAGGAGCCAGAGAGAGGAGCGAAACTACACCATGAGCATTGTCCATCTGCGAGCGATAGAGACTAGAAAGAAAGAGGGACCTGAGAAAGACGGGAAAGAAAGAGACCAGAAAGAGAGGGACCAGAGAGAGAGACCAGAGAGGCAGGGAGCCGAGAAAGACGAGAAAGAGACCAGAGAGAGGGACCAGAGGCAGAGAGGTCTGTATACAGTATTTGCTTGAGAGAACCAAAACTTTTCGAAATGAAGCCAAATCTACAATATCGAACCTGATGCTGCTACTGACTTTAATGCGTGGTTCCTATGAGACTGGCCTCTTGCAGTACCACAATCTCACCACTAGCCTCTACTCTTCATCACAGTCTCACCCATAGTACCCTCTCCTCTTCATCAGTCTCATAATACAACAGCTCTGTGGCTCCAAAGTGTCGGTTTGAGTTTCCCCATCTCCTCTTACCTGCTGCTGCCACTTTGAACAGAAAGAGCCAAATAGTGATCACTTATTCATGGGGGGAGCAGAGGGGGGAGTAAAAGGGGGGGAGCTGGGTAAATGACTGAGGCTCCTTGTCAAAAAGCAGCGGCAGGAAACAGCTGACAACATGGGATCTTCTTACAGCGATAGCAGGCCCTGGCCCAGCCTCACGTTGCAGACACCCTTCACAAAAGAATGCAGATCAGCCGATAATGAGGAGAAATGGAGAGGGGGGAGAGGAAGGAGGGAAGAGATGAGGTTTGTGGTGGAATTTGGGAGGAAATGAACCAAAAGTGATTACAAAGCAAAGGAAGGTTTCTCACCCATCATCTGTACTTCTTAGCAAGTTTTCCCGACGTTTCGTCCTCAACCTGGGGACTTCTTCAGGGAATGAATTCTCGGACCGCGCGTTGGAGATTTATAACCTATGGGTGTGGTAAGCCACACCCTAATCCTGATACTAACTCGTAAACAATCTACGGTCTGCTTGATGTAGAAGGGAGCAGATCTAACGACCCTGCTGAGGCTAACGACCCTAACTCATTAGCATGTCACAGACCTATTGTCTGCTGGGATGCTCAAGTGGAGTGCAGGTCTCACCCCTCCTAACTCATTAGCATGTCACTGACCTTGTCCCAAGTTAGGGCGTTGTTTTTAGGATGTCGTCATAGATGCGAGGCAAAACAAATCTTAACCCTCCTCCTCTGTTAAGAGAAGGTTTTTGTTTCCTCACAAAAATGGCTTCTTTCACCCCTCTCTCAAACCAATTCTTCTCCCGAGCCAGAATTTTAACCTCTGTGTCATCCACCGTGTGGTTGGAGGCCTTGAGGTGGAGATGAACAGCCGACTGTGGCCCACTAGAGTTTTCTCTACGATGTTGGTAAAGTCGTTTCTGTAGAGTTTGTTTGGTTTCTCCAATATAGTGGTCAGTGCACTCCTCTTCACTACATTTAATTGAATACACCACATTGCTCTGTTTGTGTCTGGGTGTTTTGTCTTTGGGATGCACTAATTTCTGTCTTAACGTGTTGAAAGGTTTGAAATACACAGGGATTTTGTGTTGCCTAAAGATTCGAAACCAATGGCTTGGCGCTGTCCCTTGGTAAGAGCCCAAGGGACAGCGCCAAGCCATTGGTTTCGATATGTAGACGATACATGGGTTAAGTTAAAGAAACAGGAAGTGGAACCATTTTCAGAACACATTAACTCGGTGGACCCTTTTATAAATTTCACTCGCGAGGATGCTAAGGAGAGTGAACTCGCCTTTCTAGATTGTAAGGTCATCATACTGGAGAACGGACAATTAGAGACTGAGGTCTTCAGAAAGTCCACTCACACTGACCAGTACTTGGCCTTTGATTCAAATCATCCGCTACAACACAAACTCGGGGTCATTAGAACGCTTCAACACCGAGCCCACCAGGTCCCCACTAGCTCGGAGGGAAAGAACAGAGAAACCAAACATGTTCAGAGAGCACTTTCCAGATGTGGCTACCCCAAGTGGTCTTTTACTAAAGCCCAAAGGACGAGAAAGGCCAGAGACACAGTCCTACAGACAGAAGAAAGTAGGAGGAGAGGGGTGTCCTTACCGTATGTGGCGGGAGTTTCAGAGAAACTACAAAGAATCTTTAGGCAACACAAAATCCCTGTGTATTTCAAACCTTTCAACACGTTAAGACAGAAATTAGTGCATCCCAAAGACAAAACACCCAGACACAAACAGAGCAATGTGGTGTATTCAATTAAATGTAGTGAAGAGGAGTGCACTGACCACTATATTGGAGAAACCAAACAAACTCTACAGAAACGACTTCACCAACATCGTAGAGAAAACTCTAGTGGGCCACAGGCGGCTGTTCATCTCCACCTCAAGGCCTCCAACCACACGGTGGATGACACAGAGGTTAAAATTCTGGCTCGGGAGAAGAATTGGTTTGAGAGAGGGGTGAAAGAAGCCATTTTTGTGAGGAAACAAAAACCTTCTCTTAACAGAGGAGGAGGGTTAAGATTTGTTTTGCCTCGCATCTATGACGACATCCTAAAAACAACGCCCTAACTTGGGACAAGGTCAGTGACATGCTAATGAGTTAGGAGGGGTGAGACCTGCACTCCACTTGAGCATCCCAGCAGACAATAGGTCTGTGACATGCTAATGAGTTAGGGTCGTTAGCCTCAGCAGGGTCGTTAGATCTGCTGCCTTCTACATCAAGCAGACCGTAGATTGTTTACGAGTTAGTATCAGGATTAGGGTGTGGCTTACCACACCCATAGGTTATAAATCTCCAACGCGCGGTCCGAGAATTCATTCCCTGAAGAAGTCCCCAGGTTGAGGACGAAACGTCGGGAAAACTTGCTAAGAAGTACAGATGATGGGTGAGAAACCTTCCTTTGCTTTGACTAATCCCTGTACGACTGAGGGCTTACACAAACAAAAGTGATTACGTTATTCTGCGTTCAAATGTGTTGAGGTGAATTTAAGAGTGAGACCAAATGGCTGGAGGGTAAGAGGAGAGGAGGGTGAAGAGAAGGGAGGAGAGGAGGATGGAGAGAGAGGAGACAGGAGTGTGAGAAGAAGAGAGAGAGATGATGGTGAGGATACAGAAAGGTAAGGAGAGGAGAGAGGAGGAAAGAGATGGAGGAGACAGGAGTTTGAGAAGAGGAGAGAGATGATGAAAGAGAGATGATAGAGAGGAGACAGAAAGGTGAGAGGATAGAGAGAAAGCCATGATGGTGAAAAGACAGCGGGGTGAGGAGAGAAGATAGAGATGAGGGTGAGGAGAGAGAGAGTAGAAGAGAGAGGAGGGCGAGGACAAGGGAGGAGAGGAAAGAGAGAGAGGTGACGGGAGGGTGAGGAAAGAGATGAGGATGAGGAGAGAGTGGAGAGAGGAGACAAGGATGAGAGGATTTTTTTCTTTTGTGCTGGTGAAATGTGCATAACAAAAAACATTGACAATGGCTTCATATCATATATAATGTCAAATCCATAATGTTCCTTTGGTCTTAAATTAGGAAGAAGTAATATTGGATTGAACTCCTCTAATCGAGGTTTATCTGCTCCTTGACCACGCCTCCTCACAGGTGTCCGACAGAGACTCCAGTGTTAGAAACCTCACACTCAGGATACGCTCCAGGAGCCGCAGGGCCACAGCTCTGCACAGGAATCCACCCCAATAACCTCCAGCGCGGCCGCAAACATGACACCCAGCGAGCCGATAAGACCACACAGCTGAGGGAGGGGGAGAGGAGGGGGAGAGGGGGGGGAGGAGAGGGTGAGAAGAGGGGAAAAGAGAGAGGAGATAGAGGATGGAGAAGGGGAAGAGAGAAGACAGTGATGAAAAAAATACAAGCGCAAAAAGAGGGAAGGAGGAGAGAGAAGAAGACGAGAAAAGTGGGGAAGACTGTACAAAACCTGGCCTGCACAATTGTTCGAATCATAGTTTTGATGAACGCAATTGCAAACAACATCCAAAGTCTCATTGTGGTGGAGCAGCTGAAACATCTCTGGCCTCTCTTTCTCTCTCTGGCCTCTCTCTCTCTGGCCTCTCTCTCTCTCTCTCTCTGGCCTCTCTCTCTCTCCCTCTGGCCTCTCTCCCTCTGGCCTCTCTCCCTCTGGCCTCTCTCTCTGGCCTCTCTCTCTCTGGCCTCTCTCTCTGGCCTCTCTCTCTGGCCTCTCTCTCTGGCCTCTCTCTCTGGCCTCTCTCTCTGGCCTCTCTCTCTGGCCTCTCTCTCTGGCCTCTCTCTCTGGCCTCTCTCTCTCTCTCCCTCTCTCTCTCTAGCCTCTCTCTCTCTCTGGCCTCTCTCTTTCTCTCTCTCTTTCTCCTCCCACTGTCTCGTAGTAACCGGCGCCTGAACTACATGTAATATTCACTCTGGGGCTCACTCTCTCTCTCTGCCCAGTGGCCCGCGCCTCAGAGCCCTCTTAATTAAACCTGCAGCTCTCTTCAAAGGGCCCCATTGAGAACGTCAGTCAGCGCATAGCGGGACAATGGAGCGGGTCATGGAGATGAGAGCGGAAACCTGAGAGCTGCCTTTCTCCGCACTTTCACCGGCTTTTTCCACTCGGGGAAGCGAGAGGCGAGCCAGGCCCTCACGCCAAATGGTACACCGGGTAAACGTGTGAGGACGGAGAGAGGAGGTCACAAAGCAACGCAGGACTAACTGCATTTAACACGTACCACGTAGGAGTAATTAAGTATTTTAAAGATTCAATCCACAACAATAGAACTATTTGAAAAAATCCAAGTCTCTAGTCCCTGGCTCTAAAACAGTTTGCTTCTATCACTAGTTTTCACATGACTGTAGAGAGAGAGAGACCAGAGAGACTAGGGAGAGACCGAAGAGAGACCAATGACAGAGACCAGAGAGAAACGAGAGAGCGAGACCAATGACAGAGACCAGAGAGAAACGAGAGAGAGACCACAGAGACCAGAGAGAGACCAGAGAAAGATCAGAGACCAGAGAGAGAGACTAGAGAGGGACCAGAGAGATCAGAGAAAGAAAGATAAGATAAGATAAGATTGCTTTATTTATCTCACAGAGGAGAAATTTACATGTCACATACCACAAACCACAGAGACCAGAGAGAGACTAGAGAGATATCAGAGAGAGACCAGAGAGAGATCAGAGAAAGAGACCAGAGAAAGAGACCAGAGAAAGAGACCAGAGAAAGAGACCAGAGAGAGGCTAGAGAGAGAGCAGAGAGAGACTAGAGACAGACCAGAGAGAGAGACCAGAGAGACAAGAGAGAGATCAGAGAGAGAGAGAGACCAGAGAAAGACCCGAGAGAGAAACCAGATAGAGAGACGAGAAAGAGACTGAAGAGACCAGAGACACAAGAGAGCAAGACAAGAGACCAGAGAGATTAGAAAGAGACTAGTAAGACCAGTAGCAGCAGTAGTAGTAATAATAGTATCTTATAGTAGTAGTAGTAGTAGTATCTGTAGTAGTAACAGAAAAGGGAAACCTACAAGAACACGGACAAAAGCTGAGAAACCCTAAAAAGTCATTAAACAAATATCTGAGCCTCGATCACAGTTTGAATGAGGCTCTGGTGTGAAGAGGCCGAGGCTCCGACAGATCGCTGACCTCAGATCAGATCCACGATCCTCTGCAGATGGAGTTACAGCCTCAGTGTCACAGAGACCAGAGACGCCAAGACAAAGAAATCAGGCCACCTTCACCATAACAAGCTAGATATAAGTATGTTAGATAATTAGCTAAAATTATATATCTTTTTTCATCCTATTTTATCCAACAATGTCTCTGGTCTGTCTCTCTCTTCTCTCTAAATAAATGTTCTACATAAAATAATAAATAAAGAAAGCAATTACAAATGTTCTTAACAAAGCCTGCTGCAGCAGATCTACTCTAACTTTACTATCCATTGATAAAAACTTCGTTTGATCAAGTTGTTTTTCAGACGTGGTTCTTGGTGCAGTAGCTGAGCCTAGAGCTGGGTACTAACAGTGTATTTGGTGGGGAGCATCGCCCCCTGGTGGTCACAGAAAAGACAGTCAACTTTATCACAAACTTATTATAAAAATCCTCATTTGATGAAGACATTTAAATAGAATACAGTTTGAACTGGAGAAAAAATAAAAACCCGGAACAAGAATCCTGGTCTCTGGTCGTCTCCCTCTCTGGTCGTCTCCCTCTCTGGTCGTCTCCCTCTCTGGTCGTCTCCCTCTCTGGTCGTCTCCCTCTCTGGTCGTCTCCCTCTCTGGTCGTCTCCCTCTCTGGTCGTCTCCCTCTCTGGTCGTCTCCCTCTCTGGTCGTCTCCCTCTCTGGTCGTCTCCCTCTCTGGTCGTCTCCCTCTCTGGTCGTCTCCCTCTCTGGTCGTCTCCCTCTCTGGTCGTCTCCCTCTCTGGTCGTCTCCCTCTCTGGTCGTCTCCCTCTCTGGTCGTCTCCCTCTCTGGTCGTCTCCCTCTCTGGTCGTCTCCCTCTCTGGTCGTCTCCCTCTCTGGTCGTCTCCCTCTCTGGTCGTCTCCCTCTCTGGTCGTCTCCCTCTCTCTCTCTGGTCGTCTCCCTCTCTGGCCGTCTCCCTCTCTCTCTCTGGCCGTCTCCCTCTCTCTCTCTGGCCGTCTCCCTCTCTCTCTTGCCGTCTCCCTCTCTCTCTCTGGCCGTCTCCCTCTCTCTCTCTGGCCGTCTCCCTCTCTCTCTCTGGCCGTCTCCCTCTCTCTCTCTGGCCGTCTCCCTCTCTCTCTCTGGCCGTCTCCCTCTCTCTCTCTGGCCGTCTCCCTCTCTCTCTCTGGCCGTCTCCCTCTCTCTCTCTGGCTCTGGCCGTCTCCCTCTCTCTCTCTGGCCGTCTCCCTCCTCTCTCTGGCCGTCTCCTCTCTCTCTCTGGCCGTCTCCCTCTCTCTCTCTGGCCGTCTCCTCTCTCCCGGCCGTCTCCCTCTCTCTCTCTGGCCGTCTCCCTCTCTCTCTCTGGCCGTCTCCCTCTCTCTCTCTGGCCGTCTCCCTCTCTCTCTCTGGCCGTCTCCCTCTCTCTCGTCTCCTCTCTCTCTCTGGCCGTCTCCCTCTCTCTCTCTCTGGCCGTCTCCCTCTCTCTCTCTGGCCGTCTCCCTCTCTCTCTCTGGCCGTCTCCCTCTCTCTCTCTGGCCGTCTCCCTCTCTCTCTCTGGCCGTCTCCCTCTCTCTCTCTGGCCGTCTCCCTCTCTCTCTCTGGCCGTCTCCCTCTCTCTCTCTGGCCGTCTCCCTCTCTCTCTCTGGCCGTCTCCCTCTCTCTCTCTGGCCGTCTCCCTCTCTCTCTCTCTGGCCGTCTCCCTCTCTCTCTCTGGCCGTCTCCCTCTCTCTCTCTGGCCGTCTCCCTCTCTCTCTCTGGCCGTCTCCCTCTCTCTCTCTGGCCGTCTCCCTCTCTCTCTCCTGGCCGTCTCCCTCTCTCTCTCTGGCCGTCTCACTCTCTGGCCGTCTCACTCTCTGGCCGTCTCACTCTCTGGCCGTCTCACTCTCTGGCCGTCTCACTCTCTGGTCGTCTCACTCTCTGGCCGTCTCACTCTCTGGCCGTCTCACTCTCTGGCCGTCTCACTCTCTGGCCGTCTCACTCTCTGGCCGTCTCACTCTCTGGCCGTCTCACTCTCTGGCCGTCTCACTCTCTGGCCGTCTCACTCTCTGGTCTCACTCACAGAGGCTGGAGGAGGAGGTCTGCTCTCTGGAGGTGTGTCCAGTGGTGAAGGTTGCTTCTCAAACTCCGGTTCATCGTCGAGAAAAATCACTCCTTTCTCGGTTCGTGGTTTTTTACGAGTCTGAGGCACAAACACAGAACTGTTCAGTTGAAAAACCACAAGACAAACTTTAAATTAACATTCTAATAGATTTTTTTCACGTAAAATTAGTGCAGGTATCACAGATATTGTGTGCACAAGTTAAGGAAACAACATTTTCCTCCTCTCTCTGGCCTCTCTCTCTCTGGCCTCTCTCTCTCTGGCCTCTCTCTCTCTGGCCTCTCTCTCTCTGGCCTCTCTCTCTCTGGCCTCTCTCTCTCTGGCCTCTCTCTCTCTGGCCTCTCTCTCTCTGGTCCACACATTCAGAACCACCTTCACCTTGGTCTCTGCGCTCCGAATGCGTTTGCGGTCTGGTTTGAACTCGTCTTCCTCGTCCTCTTCTCTCTGGAGAGACGTTTGCAGTTTCTCCGACAGACGAGACGCGATGGACTTTGGCTTTGTCGTCTCTGGAGCCACTGTGAAGAAAAAACATTGGTGAAGAAGTGCTCATGGTGAAGTTTTGCTCCAACTTGCTCTGGCTCCCATTAAACTAAACACTCATTCTGATTGGCCAAAACCCAGTCTCTCAATATGACTAAATATAATGATCATTTACCCGCTGACACGGGTCCAAACAACACACCTTCCCTCCTTGTTACCTCCTCACTCACCGGTGCTTTGGGCCTGAGGGACTGGGTCTGGGGACTGAGTGAGGTCCACGAGGTTTGAGGAGCTCTGAGAAGGTTTGGTTTTGTTCTGACAGGTGCACTTCTTCTTCAAGTCTCCTCCACTTTTCTCACTCTGACTTTTCTCGTCCTGAGACTGAAACGACTGCTGGAACTTCACTGAGAGAAAACAACGACAGGGACTTAGAGGAGAGCAAGATCAAGTGAGCGATCAGCAGACAGACCAGAGAGAGAGTAGAGAAAGACCAGAAAGAGACAAGAGATATTTAGAGAGATCAGAGAGTGTGCGTGCGTGCGTCTGTACAGACTTACATATCTGTTGGTTCTGCCAGGCCAGAGTGGAGCAGAGAAGGGCCAGACTCTTCCCGCTGCCGGTGGGACTTTCCAGGAGGCAGTTCTGACCGTTATTCAGACCACGCACAATCTGACGAGAGAGACACATGTCAAAATCCAATCAAAGAACTACACAAAATAATATTGATACAATAAGAATTTACAATATAAGATCTGTACAAAATAATATAACTATACAAAACACATACATTAGAACAGCATTGGGTCCAAAACTCACCCCTGTGGTCCTCCCCAGTATACTGTACATATACCAACACACACAAAACCAGTTCCCAGATACCAATATTTTAATTCCGTCTCGCTCTCTGGTCCCTCTCGCTCTCTGGTCCCCCCATACATACATATTCTCAAATCAAAACGACATCTGTGTTTTCTACTCACCGAGTTCATCATGGCGAGCTGGGAGGGGTAGGCCTTACAGGGGAACTGGATCTTCACTCCTCCGATCGTGTAATCCACCGGGGAGGCCATGATGGGACTGGAAATACAACCAAAATAATAAAATACACACATACAAGAATGTCTGTAAGATTTTGCAAATATTAGCAGAAGTGATGCGTTCCAGCTAACTCTGGTACTCCTAGTTGTGTAGAATAGGTTGCAGGGATTCTGGTGTCCGTCTCTCTCTCTCTCTATCTGGTCTCTCTCTCTTGTCTCGGGTCTCGGTCTGTCTCTTTGGTCCCTGGTCTCTGGCCTAGCACTCTGGTCCTACTCTGTAGTCCCTCTCTGTGGTCTCTCTCTCTCTGGTCTCTCACATTTTACACAACCTGTAGCGTCATTCACCTTTCCCAGGCAAGGCTTGCTATTAGCAAAACACAACAAAAACGCAGTAAAACGTCATTAAAAACATAAATACGCATACACGTACATATATAAACAGTGACAACCTGGTGTTTTAGCGATGTTAGCTGTTTGTTTACATGTTAGCTTTAGCCTGTTCTTCAGTCATACGTTACTATTATGGGTAAAGTTATGCAGTCAGGGTGTATAATAACATATACTTTGCTCTTACCTAGTGGAGAAGGTGCAGTGTGTGTGTGAATGTGTGTTACAGAAAGCAGCGTCTGTTTACGGTCTGAAAAGTGTGTTTATTCTGTTGAAATTGGCGCATGTTTGGTTCCCGCTCAGAAAAACCAGGCAAGGAAAGTGACGGTGAAAAACAGGGAAGTGCCTCTGGCTCCTGATTGGCTGAGAGGGAGTGATTCTCGGAAGTGGCATCCAATCAGAAGATCTGTGCTCGCGTCATGACCATGGACTGTATATGTCATGACGAACCGCAACCTGCTGTCAAACCCTAAGCTTAGCAGTGTAGAACATGGTTAGTGGGTTGATGGGAGACCGCTATGATACCAGGGGCCACAGTGAGTGACCGTGTGTAATCAAATTTAAGATACCAGAGAGAGAAAGACCAGAAAGAGAGAGACTAACCTTAACCCAGAGAGAGATCCAAGAGAGACCATGGACCAGAGAAAGAGACTATGCCAGAGAGACCAGAGAGAGAACCAAGAGAGACCAGGAACCGGTGAGAAACCAGAGAGAGATAGGCCAGAGCAAGAGATACCAGAAAGAGAGAGCCAGATGGAGAAAGACCTGAAAGAGAGAGACCATGGAGAGAGATCAGAGACCAGACAGAGAATAGAGAGACCAGAGAGAGAAACCATCATTAAAGACTCCGTAAAGGACTGAGACACGTTGACAACATTTATTACAAAGCAGATTATAAAACATGACTTTAACAGTGGTATAAAAACATTTTTTCCCCCTTCACAAACGTTAGCTTAGTTATGTCCATAGCAGCAGAGTCTAAAACCAGGCTCGACACATGTGTGGACGTATACAAAAATATATCACTTTGTCATAAAAAACAAGTCCACTCAAGGTTAGAAAAGTCCAAAGAATTTACAACAACTGCTCTCCTTCCCTGCAAAAACCAAAGAGAAATAGGGCGAAAACAAGATCTTTAAAATGAGGTAAAATGGATGTTTAAGTTGCAAAAACCAACAATAATTATGAGACGAAAAGAACAAAGAATCAACATCATTTGTGGTTGTTTTTCCAAACATGTATCAGATTTTCAATCTGTTATTCCAATAAAAACTGGATTTAAAGAAGAAATATTATGCATTATTTTAGCCATTATAAATTAGACTTTTAATGGGGGCAGTATGTAAAATTCTCTTGGTCTCATGAAGTCATTACTTTAGACCAGAGTTCAGTGAGAGAGACCAAAGAGAGAGAGATCAGAGAGAAAGACCAGAAATAAATGGAGAGAGCAAAGAGACCGGAGGGAGAGACCAGAGAGAGACAAGAGAGAGAGAGGGAGGAGCAAACACAGTCAGGTGATAGTAAAGAACAAATTCGAACTTGAATTACCAAAACAAATTCAGGGGCGATACTTTTGTTTTAAAAAGGCACAAAACCGAGGCGGATTTCATAGTGATGTCATAGTGGTAAAAAGAATGGGCGGAGCTACATTCCTGATATCAGCGTGGATGGATCAAAAAGCAACTCCAGGTCTGTGGCTGATGAGGGACAATGTTGTGACATGGTTAAAAGCATAATATGTCTCCTTTAAAGTGAAATGTGGAGATGAAGGTTCTCAGCAGACGCACACAGTGGCCTTGTGGAGAAGAGAGACCGCACTCTGCTCTGTGTCCTCTGGGTGGCGCTGTGACGTGGGCGGGCTTTGGTCCTGGTCCTGTTTGGTCCGTTTGGAGGCGGGAGGGGTCCAGAGCGAGGGGGAGGCAGGGGAGGCGGGGGAGGAGGGAGGTGAGTCAGATAAGAAGAGGTCGGAATCTCCAGCGAGGCCGTCGCAGCGATCCAGCGATGGCAAGAAGAGAGACTCGTCTTCATCAGGCTATAGAGACAAGATCAGGGTCACACGTGGCTCTCTGGTTCAGTCTTGGTCTGTCTCTCTGGTCCCTCTGGTCCCTCTCTGGTCTCTCTGGTCCCTCTCTGGTCTCTCTTATCTCTCTCTCTTTCTGGTATCTCTCTCTCTTCTCTCTTTCTCTCTGGTGTGTCTCTGTTCTCTCTCTAATCTTTCTCTCTTCTCTCTCTGGTCGTTCTCTGGTCTCTCTCTCTAGCCTCTCTCTCTCTCTGGCATCTCTCTCTCTTTCTTGTCTCTCTATTCTGGTCTCTTATCTCTCTCTGCTCTCGTTTTTCTGGTCTCTCTTGTCTCGCTCTTGTCTCTCTCTCTGGTCTCTCTTTCTATGGTTTCTTACCTGTATCTGTACCTGTGCTTCCTTCTGGCTCTGGCTTAGATCCATGAGTCTCTCCTCTCGCCGCAGAGGGCAGTATTCTGTCCCAGGGCAGATGAGGCGGATCACGATGGCGCTGGTATTGTCTGCACGGAGCATCTTCTGCCTCCAGCGCACCAGCGACAGCGACACCAGCTGCCGCGCACTGGACAAGGTGCAGGACACCTGTGGGAGAGAGGGGCTTTAAAGCTGAGGTACGTAACTTTGTTTATTAAATCCAAACTTCAACCCCACAGCGTGACATCACCGCAGTGTGACATCATTGCAGTGTTAGCCTTAATGCAGCAGAGGTCAGTTTGAACATAAGACTATTTCCTTATATGGGCATTTGTTCTCTGGCATTAGCCACACGAGTTGCTAGGACTGTTGTTAAGGTGGAATTTCCCCCCCAAATGAAAGCATCTGCGTAATATGTATCTGAAAAGCAGGAAGCAGTTTGTGTGCAACAGTCAACAACAGTGAAGGTTCAGCTCTATAAATTATTGTCATGATTTTGTTTTTACGTTTTGGCTACTGTAATATGATCACAAGTTTTATTATAGGTTTTATTGCAGAGACAAAAGGTCCAAAGACACCACAACAACAGGAACAGACAACTCTAGAAATGATTTAAGCATTTAGCTTCTGTTGATGCGGGAGCAAGGCTTTTACAATTTTGTTTTATGGTTTTTCTGTCTTTATACCTCAAATCAGTTATTTTTATTTCCAGCCACTAGATGGCACTAAACTACCAGTAACGTTTCCAAACAAGAAACTGAAATGACGTTTTTTGTAACCAAACTGTAAAGCACTTTGTGTTGCATTTTATGTATGAAAAGAGCTTCAAATTAATAGTAAATATTTAACACTTAAAGGTAAAAGTTATACAAAAATAATTATCCATCCATCTATTTTCTTCCCCTTAATCCATTTCTGGGTTGGGGGGGTGGCAGTCAGAGCTGGACCCAGTACACAGAGCACCAGCCCCTCACTGATCCTCCAGCAGGTGGTGAGTCCACAGGAGCTGAGATTTTTCAGAGGGGGCTTCAGGCAAAGTGGGGTTAAGTGTCTTGCCCAAGGACACAACGACAGCAGTCATCAGTGGGAGTTGTGAAGTAGGTCTTACGGTGGGCTCGAACCCACAACCTTTAGGCCAATGCTCTACCAACTGAGCCGCTGTCGCCTTTAAAGGATTAATTAAGGTACTGTTATTTTTGTCACGCTATACTTACACATTTTTTACGTACGCTAGCATTGTGTTTTTATATTCAGTCTATGTTAGCATTGTCCATCTGTATACAGACTATGGTAGCTACACAGACCATGTGAGCTGACCTTGCTGGTGTCGTGGTTGTAGCACACATACACAGACCATGTGAGCTGACCTTGCTGGTGTCGTGGTTGTAGCACACATACACAGACCATGTGAGCTGACCTTGCTGGTGTCGTGGTTGTAGCACACATACACAGACCATGTGAGCTGACCTTGCTGGTGTCGTGGTTGTAGCACACGTTGACCGCCTCCTGTGGTGGGAGCATGTTCCAGACGCCGTCGCTCGCCAGGATGATGTAGCGATGTTTCTTTGGGTCCAGAATCACGACACTGGTGTCCGGCTCCGGAGACACCACAAACTCTCCACTGAAGAAGTCATAGCTCCACAGGTCCCCTGCAGGAAGAGGACGAAGCACTTTAGGACATCACACATGAATAGCACTTTATGGAGAGGGGTGTCAAACTCATTCTGGTCACGGCAGATAAAAAAACAGGAAGTAATTGAAGGCCAAAAGAATACAAGGGATTTCCTTTTCTTATAACATGTTTTTACATTATGACAGTGTTTTAACATGACTTTTATGTGACACAAGTTCCATTTTCTATTTTGTGTACTTTATTTTTCAAATTTCAAGTATAAAATATCAAAAACATAACAAGGCAGTGGGTTTCACCATTTTCTTGTTAATTTTTCTGAACACTAAATGTGTTTTTGTTTAAATTAAGCCAAAACTTGACCAAATATAGAATTTAACGTTTTATAATTAACTTCTACTGATGTACAGGTTATAGACCTAGTTATAGACCTGGTTCGGTCCTGGTTTAGACCTGGGAGAGACCAGAGGGAAAGACCAGAGAGAGAAAAGAGAGAGACCAGAGAGAGAGTAGAGAGAAGCTAGTAGAATAAACTAGAGCTGAAAAGATTATAGAGTATAATAGAGTACAGTAGAGTAGAGTGGAGAAGAGTCTCTGGTCTCACCCAGGGCTCTGGCCACAGCGAGGAAGGGGATCTGATCGATGACGGTGCTGCGCCGCACTGGGCCGTTGTGGGTCAGTCTGGGCCGCTTCCAGACCACGCGGTTCACTCCAGACTTCTTTATCACACTGTAACAACACATGTAGAAGTTTATTATTTATCAATGAAGCTGTTTGTCTCTCTCTGTCTGCTTTCTCTACTCTCTCTCTTCAGTCTCTTGCTGGTCTCTCTCTGGTCTCTCTCTCTGGTCTTTCTCTGATTTCTTTTTAGTCTCTCTCTGGTCTCTCTCTCTCTGGTTTCTCTCTGGTCTCTCTCTGGTCTCTCTCTGGTCTCTCTCTGGTCTCTCTCTGGTCTCTCTCTGGTCTCTCTCTGGTCTCTCTCTAGTCTCTCTCTGGTCTCTCTCTGGTCTCTCTCTGGTCTCTCTCTGGTCTCTCTCTGGTCTCTCTCTGGTCTCTCTCTGGTCTCTCTCTGGTCTCTCTCTGGTCTCTCTCTCTGGTCTCTTTCTAGTCTCTCTTTGGTCTCTCTCTCTGGTCTCTTTCTGGTCTCTCTCAAACTAGTGATTAAAGCTAACTGTTTTAGAACATTTTTCTGACATAGATGTTAGAGTTTTGTGTTTGGAAACTTAGGTACCCCAGCTTTAAGATATGTCATGTTTAGGAAGGTGCGTGTCCCACCTGCCTCCCAACCCCTCGATGCGCTGCTTTTCTCTGGGCAGCTCGGGTTTGTGGTCTTGGGTCAGCTCCAGGGCTCGGACTGAGGAGGAGGCCTGGTCCTCCACCCCCAGCACCACAGCCGAGTCCCCCACATGGGCCACGTACATGCGGTCTCCACGGATCACCACCACACTGGCCGTGGTCCCAGAGGTGCTGGGAAGACCTGTGAGCGTCCTGGGCCACTCCGCTAGAGAGGGAAAGAGGGGGATGTAAGCTCCAGTCTCAGTCCTGGGTCTACAGCCTCATTCCTGGTTTTATAGCCTCAGTCCTGGATCTACAACCTCAGTCCTGGATCTACAGCCTCAGTCCTGGTTCTACAGCCTCAGTCCTGGTTCTACAGCCTCAGTCCTGGGTCTACAGCCTCAGTCCTGGGTCTACAGCCTCAGTCCTGGGTCTACAGCCTCAGTCTTGGGTCTATAGCCTCAGTCCTTGGTGCTGGTGTCTACAGGGTTAAGAAGGTTCACATGAGGACTGTGGTGTGTGTGTGTGTGTGTGTGTGTGTATATGTGTGTGTGTGTGTTGTAACTTGGAGATAGGGACTTTACAAAGATAACAGAGTCTTCTCTCATCATATTTTAACTTGTAGCTCGTCAGAGGTCACTCAGAGCAAGATAATTTTGTCATCAGATGTCAGTGATAACAGTGTAGTGAAAATAGTTCAGAGAGAGAGACCAGCAAGAGAGAGAGAGAGAGACCAGAGAGAGAGAGAGAGAGAGAGAGAGAAAGAGACCAGAGAGAAACCAGAGAGAGACCAGAGAGAGAGACTAGCAAGAGAGCAGAGAGGGACCAGCAAGAGAGAGGTCATAGGAAGAGAAACTAGTCATAGGAAGAGAGAAAGACTAGAGGGAAACCAAAGAGAGTGAGCTGAGAGAGACCAGAGAGAGTTCCCCATGTCTCTTTCACTCACGTAGCTTCTTCCACATGGCGTGGTGACAGGCCACAAACCCTCGGCGGATGGCGTTGCAGACAGAGCGATCACAGAGAGACCAGAAGCCGCGCTGGTTCTTTATGAAGCTCCACAGATGGTCACGAGCGAAACGAGCCGCCTCAGCCCCACCGTGACCATCGAAAACTGCGAAGAAGGCCACGGATTCAGGGGGTGAGGGGGAGGAGTCTGTGGGGGAGAGGGAGGAGTCTGTGGAGGAGAGGGGAGTCACACTTACAGGAGATGTATAAATCAACTCTTTTGAAGTTATTGCCCTGGTACAACAGTGATCCTCATCAAAGGCATTCTCTACTCTACTCTTTTCTACCTTACTCTACTCTACCTGGTTGTGTTTGAATTAGACTTTAGTATCTGAAGGACCTGGTAATGGTTACACAGAACCAGTGGAGCCACTCACAATCAGGGGAGAGTTGAGAAGAGTAGAGAAGAGTAAGGTAGAGGAGAGTAGGGTATGGAAGGGCATCATACACTTATATGTCTTTTTGCACAACCTGAGTGATTCAATCTATGCCAAATGTGACATGTACATTTCTCCATTGTGAGATCAATAAAGTTTATATTATCTTATCAAAATAACAAAGGGTCTAAAACAAAGCCTTGAGGTATTCCCTGTCTGTTTCCTTGTTACAACATTGTTCCTCATCAGTCACAGACCTGGAGATGTTTTAAGATCATCACTAACATAAAAAAAATCTGGCACAAACATGTAACCATAGACTGTATAGATAACCTCGTAGGAATCATATCTGGATTTGCATCAACGGTTACTGAGCTAGAGGAGTTTACGTTTACAGGTAAGCTAAAAAAAAAGCCAGAGAGAGGAGCCAAACAACACCATGAACACTTCCTTATTGGGCTTCATTGAGCTAGAGGGTTAGGATTGTCCATCTGTATAAAGGCTATGGTGATAAAACATTTTTTGAGTATATCATATTTGGTCTGCACGTGTTGCATCTCCTGTTAGTCCTGGATCTACGGCCCCAGTCCTGGGTCTACAGCCTCAGTCCTAGATCTACAGCCCCAGTCCTGGATCTACGGCCCCAGTCCTGGGTCTACAGCCTCAGTCCTAGATCTACAGCCTCAGTCCTGGGTCTACAGCCTCAGTCCTGGATCTACAGCCTCAGTCCTGGGTCTACAGCCTCAGTCCTGGATCTACAGCCTCAGTCCTGAGTCTATACAGCCTCAGTCCTGGATCTATACAGCCTCAGTCCTGGATCTACAGCCTCAGTCCTGCGTCTATACAGCCTCAGTCCTGGGTCTACAGCCTCAGTCCTGGGTCTATACAACCTCAGTCCTGGGTCTATACAACCTCAGTCCTGGGTCTATAGTCTCAGTCCTGGATCTCCAGCCTCAGTCCTGGATATATACAGCCTCAGTCCTGGATCTACAGCCTCAGTCTTGGGTCTACAGCCTCAGTCCTGGGTCTACAGCCTCAGTCCTGGGTCTACAGCCTCAGTCCTGGGTCTACAGCCTCAGTCCTGGGTCTACAGCCTCAGTCCTGCGTCTATACAGCCTCAGTCCTGGGTCTACAGCCTCAGTCCTGGGTCTATACAACCTCAGTCCTGGGTCTATACAACCTCAGTCCTGGATCTCCAGCCTCAGTCCTGGATATATACAGCCTCAGTCCTGGATCTACAGCCTCAGTCTTGGGTCTACAGCCTCAGTCCTGGGTCTACAGCCTCAGTCCTGGGTCTACAGCCTCAGTCCTGGGTCTACAGCCTCAGTCCTGGGTCTACAGTCTCAGTCCTTATATTGTATGCATATGTATTAACATTTCTTGACAGTGGTCATCCCTTTCCCTATGGAACTATGGACTGTATGTGTTTGTTATGATTGCATTTCCTGTGTTTTAACTGTTTGATTCTCTCATCTTTGAATTGAATTGTCCAATAAGGAAGAGAGAACTACAGTGACACAATCAAGCCACAAGATCAGGTGACCATCGCACAGACAGCCCGCGGTTTACTACGAGCTTATTACACCATTAATTACAATATTACAGCTATATAACACACAGATCACGATAAATAAAGATTACAGACAAATGCATATATAAGTTTAGATAATAATGTAATAATGCCATTTACTGGGAAAGCTGCTGGTTTGTGCAGAGTCCTCCATCCCCGCGGTGTCCTGCGCTCTTTCCCGCAGACGGTCCTCCTCCACCGGGCTGTCGTCCTGCTCGCTCCCCGGCTTCAGGTCCCTCTCCTCGGCCTGGCTCTCCACCACCACCTCGGTCACGTCCTCCATGTACTTCCGCCCGCCCTGGTCCTCGCACACAGCCGCGCACAGGAGCATCTCTGCCGCGGGGGTTGGGTGCAGTTCCTTTGGGGTTGATTATTTTGAGGGTTTTTGTCGTTGCTCCGGTCGCTGTCTTTTGTTTTTGTTGGCAGAGGAGGAGGAGGAGGATCGGGGGTATGCGTGCTACGGGGGGTGACGTCATGTCCGAGTGAGCGCAGATGGTGCAGACAGGACACAGCGCCACCTGGTCTGAGAGTGAGAGGGCAACTTTAAATAAGATAAGATAAGATAGATTTTATTGATCTCACACTGGAGAAATGTACATGTCACATTTGGCACAGATAGAATCACTCAGTGTGCAAACATGTCAAGTTTGTCAATGGTTAAAAAATATGGTCGTTGCAGGATATAATTATGTAAAAATAATAATAATAATAATAATAATATCCAATTAAATCAGATAGTCTCACCGAAAACGTATTTGTATTTGTGTAATAACCAATTAGTAATAAGAAATAAGAAAAACAAAAAGAGAGAAAAACACATCAACGAGGTAGATTGTATTGTTTACAGCTAGATGTCTAGACCACAAAGTGTATATGTGTAGACATACGGTTGGTGCAGCGTCTGCAGTGATGTGGTCGCTTTATTAGACTGTTGTGGTGAAGAGGGAGCAGCGTCTGTTTGCGTATGTTTTTATCATTTTTTCATTCATTCAAAGTGTGCAGATTGGGGAGAACATGCAAACTCCACGTAGAGATGCCTGAATGTGGATCCAAACCCAGAACTTTTAACTGCGAAGCCCAAACGCTAACCACTCAGCCACGTCTTATGTTGTGTATGTGCTCATTCCTGTTCTGTATCCTGCCATGCAACACTGACATTTACATTCTCTGCTAATTTACAATTTATATTATTCCCATCCAGCTCACAGAGCAACTCTCTGCTGAATCCTTCTGAGCTGTTACATCACAGAGGATGTGATGTGACAGATCAAGCTTTTGAATTGATTTTGAGTTGAAACACACAAAATGTAATACTGTAATAAATTGTCACGAGTTCCAGGACCGCGGTAAAGTGGGCCGCATCTTTCACCTCCGAAGTAAAACGGCCCGCATCGAGAGAAAAACAGTGCGCGTTTTGTTGACTACTTACGGTAATAGCGGAACAGCCTTTCGGAGTCACCTTTTCTCCTCGAACAGAAAGCGCGCTTAGGAGACTCGTTTTGGTGAATAAACCCATATTTGGAAAGCATTTAATTTGGTCAAATTTTCAACAGCTGTCCATTTATACAGTAAAGACTTGTGTGGCTTATTCCACTGGGTTCATGACCTCGATATAGCTGCCTTCAACGCTGTGCATAGACCACACACCTTTACTGTAGAAATATTGAAAAATATTGATTTAAAATAGCCATTTTGGTCCAAAATAGCCTAAAAATGGTCAAAACATGTCACTTTTGATCTACTGTAACTTTTTACTTTAAAAAGGTGTGCGACTAATTTCACTGGATTCATGACCTCATGATTGACCTCGACCACTGTACCAAAGACCAGAAACTTTTACTGTAGAAATATTGAGAAATATTGATTTAAAATAGCCATTTTGGTCCAAAATATCTCCAAAATAGTCAAAACATGTCACTTTTGATCTACTGTAACTTTTTGCTGTAAAAAGGTGTGCGACTAATTTCACTGGATTCATGACCTCATGATTGCCCTCTACCACTGTATCAAAGACCAGAAACTTTTACTGTAGAAATATTGAGAAATATTGATTTAAAGTAGCCATTTTGGTCCAAAATTGCCTAAAAATGGTCAAAACATGTCACTCTTTGTTTACTGTAACTTTTATTGCGGAAATTTTGAGAAATAATTAGTCAAAGTACCCCCCTTGGTAAAAAATACACAAAAGGGGCTACGGCCCCTTTTGTCGACAAGCGGAGGTTCGACAAGTCGACAAGCGGAGGCTCTGCTCCGAGCTCCTTCCGTGTGACTGAGCTCCTCAACCTATCTCTAAAAGTGCTTTCAGACCAATAGCTTCAAAACGCTTTTGACACGCAATATTTGACGCTGGGTCCGTTGTGAACGCCCCTTGGTGCTTGAAGCTCCTGACGCCGGGTAGGAGGAGCTTCTCTCGCTCCCGCCTGGAGCTCGCACTGATTCCCACGGAGGAGCGCCTGTCTTTCAGTCTGCTGTGTCTGAGCCAGCTTTAGCTTGTTCTTATACTAAATAAATTACTTTAACTTCACAGCATATGTACATTGATTGTGTTACTTACTTTTTAAGAACGTTACTATTCATACAAATAATATTACAAATAACAATAATGGCAATGAAAAAGCAGCAGCAGCTACATGACAGCCCTGCTGCTGCTGCTGCTGCTGCTCCTCGTCTCCAGATTGGTTGAAGCCCGGCGTCAAGCTCCAAAAGCTTTTCTCAACTTCGGCGTTAAGGGACTTTTTTACGACAAAAGAGACGCAAGCATTACGCGTGTCAAAAGCTTCAAGTGACGCGCATAATGCTCTCGTCTTTTGAAGCGCTTCAAGTGAAGCCGGGCCTCTCACCTGACGCGCTTCACTATTCATTTTCAGTGCAAAACTGACGCTTTTCAAGTCTAAGTTGAGTCCGGGGTGAAAACACCTTAAGGGAGTGCCCAACCAGTCTTTCCCACCGCTTGTATCTACAATCTCGTTCTTTCGGTCATTATCCAAAGCTCCTGACCAGAGGTGATGGAGGGAACAAGAATTGACCGGTAAATCGAAAGTGTCCGCATCACTGCGCACGCTGCACCAATCCACCTGTCAATCTCACGCTACATCCTTCCATCACTCGTGAACAAGACCCCGAGATACTTGAACTCCTCCACGTGAGGAAGGAGCTCTCCACTTTGGCGGCACGGTGGCTGAGTGGATAGCACTCTCGCTTCTCAGCAAGAAGGTCCTGGGTTCGTATCCCAGTCGGAACAGTGCCTTACTGAGTGGAGTTTGCATGTTCCCCGTGTCTGCATAGGTTTCCTCTGGGTGCTCCGGTTTCCCCTGGCACTAAAAACATGCTCAATAGGTATTAATGGATAATGAAGATTGGGGGCTGATCAGTGGGGGCGGGTCCCGGCTCGAAAGTGGCCAAAATGATGCGCTGACATGCTTGCAATACCACCCCAGGCCGATGGGGGTGGACCCGGAATAAGAATTAGCCAATGCTAACGTATAGCATTGGCAGACCTCTGGAAAAGGATGGTCCAAAAGTTGGCTCTTGGCCCAAAGCTCCGTTCCACATGTGTGTCAATGATGAGGGGGGTGAATTTTTTTGGACCACTCTACTATACTCGCTGTGAATTTTTTAAGTCTCTCGTTCAAATGAATGGAGCTTGCGCCGGCTGACGCATGCGCAGATGCTTTTTTTTCCGCTATATAATTTTTTTTTTATATATGTAAATGCGCTATATAAATAATCATTACTCATTGATCATTACTCATTACTCGAGAGGGCAAGGCACCTTTTTCCGGTCAGGCATCATGGCCTCGGATTTGGAGGTGCTGATTCTCATCCCAGCCGCTTCACACTCGGCTGCAACCGTCACAGTGCATGTTGCAGGTCCTGGTTCGTTGGAGCCAACAGGACAACATCGTCTGCAAACAGCAGAGATGAAATCCTGTGGTCCCCGAACCGGACCCCCTCCGGCCCCTGGCTGCACCTACAAATTCTGTCCATTATGACAGAAAACAGAAGCGGTGAAAAAGGGCAGCCTGCACCTGCCGGCAATGCAAATACAGCTCTGGTAGAGGACAATAATGAAGTCATGAATCCAGTGAAATTAGTCGCACACCTTTTTACAGTAAAAAGTTACAGTAGATCAAATGTGACATGTTTTGACTATTTTGGAGGTAATTTGGACCAAAATGGCTATTTTAAATAAATATTTCTCAATATTTCTACAGTAAATGTTTCTTGTCTTTGGTACAGTGGTAGAGGGCAATCATGAGGTCATGAATCCAGTGAAATTAGTCGCACATCTTTTTACAGTAAAAAGTTACAGTAGATCAAAAGTGACATGTTTTGACCATTTTGGAGGTATTTTGGACCAAAATGGCTACTTTAAATCAATATTTCTCAATATTTCTACAGTAAAAGTTTCTGGTCTTTGGTACAGTGGTAGAGGGCAATCATGAGGTCATGAATCCAGTGAAATTAGTCGCACACCTTTTTACGGTAAAAAGTTACAGTAGATCAAAAGTGACATGTTTTGACCATTTTTAGGCTATTTTGGACCAAAATGGCTACTTTAACTCCATATTTCTCCAAATTTCTACAGTAAAAGTTTCTGGTCTTTTGTACAGTGGTAGAGGGCAATAATAAGGTCATGAGTCAAGTGAAATTAGTCGCACACCTTATTCCAGTAAATAGTTACAATACTTGAAATTTGCACTAGCGGACCAAATTGTGTACTTTATATATGTAAACAATAGAGTGGCTATCCTCCTAAGGACTCACAATCTGCCGGAGGAATCGTAGGGGGCTGGTGCTATGTGTACCGGGTGGCATCTCTATAAGGTTTTTATCACAAAAACGTGTCTCCCAGACCCCAGCGCGCTTTCTGTTCGATAAAAATGGGTGACTCCGAAAGGACGTTCCGCTGTTACCGTAAGTTCTCAAAGAAACGCGCACCGTCTTTTCCCCGATGCGGGCCGCATGTTCATAGAGCTGAAAGATGCGGGCCACTTTACCGCGGTGTTCCAGGCTCTAAAACAGTTTGTTTCTGTCACTAGTTTTCACATGTATTAAGAGAGAGACCAGAGAGAGAGAGAGAGAGAGAGACCGGAGAGAGAGAGAGAGAGAGAGACCGGAGAGAGAGACCGGAGAGCGAGACCAGAGAGAGACCATGAAGACCAGCGAGAGAGAGACAGAGAGACCAGAGAGAGAGAGACCAGAGTAAGACCATGTGAGACCAGAGAGAGAGGCCAGAGAGAGAAACCAGAGAGCGAGAGAGAGAGAGAGAGACCGGAGAGAGAGAGACCAGAGTAAGACCATGTGAGACCAGAGAGAAAGGCCAGAGAGAGAAACCAGAGAGCGAGAGAGAGAGAGAGAGACCGGAGAGGGAGACCTGAGAGCGAGACCAGAGAGAGAGACCATGAAGACCAGCGAGAGAGAGACAGAGAGACCAGAGAGAGAGAGAGACGAGAGAGAGGGAGACCGGAGAGAGAGACAATGAAGACCAGCGAGAGAAAGACAGAGAGACCAGAGAGAGAGAGAGAGAGACCCTGTAGTATGTATGTATGATAAAATAGGCAAGAGGAACTAGTGGACATGTTGCTTGTATAAAATGGTTTGTAAGTGTTTTCACTGAGTCTTGACTTTCTGTTATCGATTGATCATTGGAGATTTATGATTATACAGTCTATGGAGTTTCCCAAACCCAAAGCGCGTGTCTCTGTCTTCAAACCTGGCGCCCCCTTCTCCCAGTTCACTGCTGTTTAGTCTCCGCATCATGAAGCCCAAGTCTGCCCTCTCCACCCGCGAAACCCGGCCCTAACTCCCGCTCCCCTCTTCCCCTCTCCCCGATGGTGGATGGTGGCGGGCGGGCTGGTTCTTCCGCGGTCAGGGTTGCTGAGTTTAACCGGGGGAGAAGTCACCAAATCTGGGTGTTTTCCAGGGGAAGACGGAGAGGCTAAAACAACATGGCGGCCGCGGAGCTCGAGTGGATCCCAGAATCTCTGTATAACACGGCTATTTCTGCTGTTGTGGACAATTACAGCCGCTCCAGGAGGGACATACGGTCACTACCCGAGAATATACAGTTTGATGTCTACTATAAGGTGAGATCTATGCGGGGAAACAGCAGCGAAGCCCGGTTGTTTGCGGGTGATGGGTGTTAGCATTAACACTAGCACTGGTTCTCTCGCTATAAGGGAGTTCACTTCATCAGCTGGAATTGGACTAACCTCACTTCTGTTTACGTATAAATGTGTTAATCTGGATTTATTGGACTTCTCGCCACAGCTGTCTGTTGCTATTTGTGTTGTTGCTGTCCGAAATCTCAAAATCGTGCTGTTTTTTTTAAAAGAAAATTATAGTGTTTCATAATGTCTGTTTATGATTACGATTGCTTGGAAAACCCTGGAAATTGAAGCTGGGTTACTTAACTTTTTTGTCTCAAGAGCACATGTTTTTTGTCCACTAGAAAGCGGCTTGTAGAATTTCAACGTTGTAAACAAACCAGACCAACACACACATGCTGGCTTCATCATATAAGAAATCGTGTTACCTTTTGTGTTTACTGAGCCCTGTGAGTCATTTATCATCTCTTTGGGCTCAGAGCTGATTCGCGGAGTGAGGGTGGTCCTCTTTTTCACTTGTCTGTAAATACTCTGAAAATACTTCCAAAGATATGTCAGAGGGCAGAAATACATGAAACTAGTGATGCGACTGTTTTGGCTCATCGAGAGAGGGAGACCGGAGAGAGGAGGGAGACCGGAGAGAGGAGGGAGACCGGAGAGAGGAGGGAGACCGGAGAGAGGAGGGAGAGAGGAGGGAGACCGGAGAGAGGAGGGAGACCGGAGAGAGGAGGGAGACCGGAGAGAGGAGGGAGACCGGAGAGAGGAGGGAGACCGGAGAGAGGAGGGAGACCGGAGAGAGGAGGGAGACCGGAGAGAGGAGGGAGACCGGAGAGAGGAGGGAGACCGGAGAGAGGAGGGAGACCGGAGAGAGGAGGGAGACCGGGTCTCAGCCCAAACAGGCCCACAGGGCTTTTTAAAAACGTGTTTTCTAATAAGATGATGTCAGCATAGTGTGGTCTGGTTTGTTCACAAAATGTTACTGAAGACTTTTTTCCTGTTGAACAAACATGTGTTATTTATGATAAAACAAAAGTGAGCTTAGACAGCTCTAGTTTACATAAAGTAAAGTGTGTGTGTGTGTCTCAAATTACCTTCATTTGTGAAACGTGTCAAAGGAGAGGGGAGAGAATGTCTACTCACATTACGTCCATTTTTAACACTCAAAAATAATAATACTAGAGTTATTTATGTCAAGAACACATTACACTGCTGCTTGGTAAACATGAGGCGTATAAAAATATGCATACCGTACACACACACACACACACACACACACACACACACACACACACACACACACACACACACACACACACACACACACACACACACACACACACACACACACACACACACACACACACACACACACACACACACACACACACACACACACACACACACACACACACACACACACACACACACACACACACACACACACACACACACACACACACACACACACACACACACACACACACACACACACACACACACACACACACACACACACACACACACACACACACACACACACACACACGTTTTTGTTACCTGGTGGGTCCCTTTGACAGGGCCGTTCAGAATGGGACCCATAGACATAATCTTTTTTTTACTGGGACTACTTTAAGTAATACAAAACAGTCAATAGAAACCAAACAACTCTTTTAAAGGAATTTTATTTTAGATTTTTTTTTCGAATTGCAGTGATTCTATTTTTGACATAGAATTTAATGCCACTCCATGTCCGATGTCTAAGGTCATCTGGTGAGGCATTAATGCAGGCCAGGCAGTGAGACTTCCCAGGGACTTTTCCAGTCTGTATGAAAGGCGTCATGGTCTTCTCCACAGCCTTCACCTCAGATGCAGACCATGGCTTTCTTACACGTTCTAGGGAGAGAAATAAAAATATATTAGCAATATACACTCCCAGGGTGAGGACCAAGCAGCCTGGCTGTAATCCCCCACCTGGTACACTTACCAGAAGGGGCACTGCCACTACCATGGGGTGCATCTGGTTGAAGGTTCTCCGCTTGAAGTTTCTTTTAGCCCGTCCGTTTGTGAGAGGATCTCTACTGCTCTCCCTGTCGCACAGAAAATAAAAATACAAGTGGCCTTTAGGGGAAAAAAATCATACATATTTTAATAATATCAAGAATTACCTTCAGGCTCAATTTGTATCTGGTCGAGGCTCTTTCCTTTGAATTCCGTCACTCTTCCCTGCTCCATGGCCATCAACACTTTGCTGATTTTGGCCAGCTCCAGTGTCCCCTCTGGTAGTCTGTAATATTGCCTGTGGATGCGAATGTCATGGCCGAGGAAGTTGGCTAGTATGTCCATCTCATTCTCTTTCATATTGAGAACTGTAGACATAGTAGCTATGTGCTTTCTAAGTTTGGTTGAGGATAGCATCTCTGGATGCACCGCACCACATTCTTTGGCTACCTGCCGTAGGGAGTCTGATCCCCTGATGTGGGTGTCTGCGCCCGGGCGGGAGAAGAAGTATGGGTTATGGTCAGAGATGGAACAGGCCCTTCTGTTCTCCACCAGCACCTCCATCGAAGCAATCATTTCAGGAGTCAAAAGAACCGGCACTTTCCGACTTCTTTTCCCTTTAATTTCAATGCGTTGAAAATGCTGACACCGCTTTTTCTCAAGTTGGGACAGTCCCAGAGCAATGTCAGAATGGATCCCAGTCTTACTTCTTAAGGTAAACGCTGTCACTAGCTGCGTTTCCATTGAATAATGCGCAAAAACTTTTTCGATACATTTCAAAATTCGAAAAACCTGTAATTCGCAAAAGCGGCCGTTTCCATTAAGACATATTCGAATAAGTATACACTATTTTCGCGCGTTTATTCACTAGTTTCTAGTACGTCAACATGGCAACAGAAGTAAACAACACTTTGATTTACGTGAGATATATTAATGTCTTGACTTCTGCTGCGGCTCTCATCCTCTCTGACCCCGGGAGAAACTGTGGCTGCTTTGACAGCTCCGCGAACGCGCGTGGTCATGTACCGAGCACGGACCATAGACGCGCGCACAGAACCATAGACAGGGTCTTGCCTGTCTCCCCCGTCTCTCCCCCATGCCTCTCCCCCATGCCTCTCCCCCATGCCTCTCCCCCGTCTCTCCCCCATGCCTCTCCCCCGCCTCTTCCCCGTCTCTCCCCCGTCTCTCCCCCATGCCTCTCCCCCGTCTCTCCCCCATGCCTCTCCCCCGTCTCTCCCCCATGCCTCTCCCCCATGCCTCTCCCCCGTCTGACAGACAGACAGACAGACATGGCGTGGATAGAACTGACAGTGATTGGCCAGAGTGCTTCTGGAAGCCATGGTTACCAAGGAATTTCCCTGCATACTGGTTTGTTGTGGGTAGAGGAGAGTCTGCAGCTCTGAGGCTTGAATAAGAAGTTTAGTGAACTTTGGTCTATATGTCATGGAAAGTGTGAAACTAATTTGACTATTTTAACTAAACGGGTAATTGAGAACAAACTTCCCCAGATGAAAACGGGGGGGGGGGGGTGGAGTAGGAGAAGTCAACGGGGGAGAGGAGGTTGGGGAAGAGGAGAACAACGGAGGAGATTACCCACGTCAGCTTTTTTGCTTTTGACAGAAAAGAAAACACTTTCCCACTCGGTCTGAGATCTGCTGCTTAAAGAATGCTGACAATTCAGGTTCAGCAGCTTCAACATAAACATGCTGGAAAAAACACACTCTGGTCTCTCTCTGGTCTATTTTTCTCTGGTCTCTTTCTGGTTATTCTGACACTGTGGATCCAGGACAATTTAGTTTTGTATTAACTTTATGTTCAGTTGTGTTGAATGTTTAAATCGTGTGTGTTTCTCTGACTGCTGACTGTTGTGTGTCTCTCCACAGTTGTATCAGCAGGGTCGGCTCTGTCAGCTCGGGGGAGAGTTCTGTGAGCTCGAGGTGTTCGCCAAAGTGCTGCGTGCTTCTGACAAGAGGTGACTACACATCCAGAGACACACACACACAGTGGCACGGTGGCTAGAGCTTGTGCCTCACAGCAAGCAGGTCCTGGGTTTGATTCCACCTTCAGACTTTTATGCGTGGTGTTTACATGTTCTCCCAGTGTCTGTATGCGTTTCGTCCGGGTGCTCCAGTTTTCCCTACCACTAAAAACATGTAGAATAGGTCTGACATGCGCTTCCTGTGGGCGACCTGCTCCCTCTCTGTGTGGAGTGAGAGACAAATGCCCACAATTTTTTTTAAAGTGCTTTGTGACTCTGGTCTGTGAAATAAAGATTACTTAGACAGACACAGTTGAAATAATTGAATTTGTTTTCTTGAATATTATGAGCCCAGAATAAGAACCTACCATTGATTTGCCCCTCCGCTCAGGCTATCGTAATCACCAGGGTTTGTCTGTTTTCAGTCTCAGTGACGAATCTGGTTTCAGGGAGACGATTCAGTTTTGTTTTTAGTTATGACGTTTGACCTGGAGTGACATCTCACAGACACTGGAGTGATTTAGAGTCACAGTCACAAGACTTGGACTCAAGAAATAAGAGTAACTTCAGCTGAGACTGAGACTGAGGAGGAGGAAGGGGGTTGCAGTAATAACAAACACATAGGAGTCGTTGGTTCATAGGGACCGGGACTGAGGCTGTAGATCCAGGACTGAGACTTCAAACTTCAGCTGAGGCGCCGCAGGAGCTAAGGAGAGGAGAAGAGTTAGGGTTAGAAAGAGTCATGGAGGCAACCAGGTGCAGCTCCTCCCTTGAACCAGCAGGGGGCAGGCGTTTAATATGGACAGAGGCATAAGTGCTCATACAACTGTAATTTTTCCACTTCTCCTCTCACGTCTACAATCACAAATATAAGGAGCTATTTTGTAACATGTTCTCTCTCTTCCCCCTCCCCAGACACCTCCTCCATCACTGCTTCCAGGCCCTGATGGACCACGGTGTAAAGGTGGCCTCTGTCCTCGCCAGTTCCTTCAGCCGCCGCTGCTCCTACATCGCGGAGTCTGACGCCCAAGTGAAGGAGAAGGCCATCCAGTTCGGCTTCGTGCTCGGTGAGACAGACCGGACAGTTTGTCAGTGTTGTAGACAGGTCTTTGGTGTGAGAGGAAGAGGAGGACCAGAGAGACCAGAGAGACCAGAGAGACCAGAGAGACCAGAGAGACCAGAGAGACCAGAGAGACCAGAGAGACCAGAGAGACCAGAGAGACCAGAGAGACCAGAGAGACCAGAGAGACCAGAGAGACCGACCACACACTGTTTGAGTTTGACACATTTTTGTATAAACCTTAAAATAGTTTGTGGCTAAATTGCACAGTGTCTGTCCCTCTTACATCAAAGTTGTTGTCGCCAAACACAAAGAAACAATGACTTCTTTCAAACATATCGTACATTTGTAACTGTGTAACTTCTGAAGCACAGGGAGAGGTCTGGACTCATGAGTGTGTGTTTCAGGCGGCTTCCTGTCAGATGCCGGGTGGTACGGAGACGCAGAGAAGGTGTTCCTGTCGTGCCTGACTCTTTGCTCTCTGCACAGTGAGGTCCTGCACTGCTTCAGGGCCGTGGAGTGCTGCGTCAGGTCAGTCACACCTGCATCTGTCTGTCCCAGGGCAGACACACCTGCACAAGTCTTAGATCTTATGGCTCAGTCCTGGATCTACTGCCTCAGTCCTGGATCTACAGCCTCCGTCCTGGATCTACAGCCTCAGTTCTGGAACTACAGCCTCCGTCCTGGATCTACAGCCTCAGTTCTGGATCTACAGCCTCAGTCCTGGATCTACTGCCTCAGTCCTGGATCTACTGCCTCAGTCCTGGATCTACTGCCTCAGTCCTGGATCTACTGCCTCAGTCCTGGATCTACTGCCTCAGTCCTGGATCTACAGCCTCCGTCCTGGATCTACTGCCTCAGTCCTGGATCTACAGCCTCCGTCCTGGATCTACAGCCTCAGTCCTGGATCTACAGCCTCAGTCCTGGATCTACAGCCTCCGTCCTGGATCTACAGCCTCAGTTCTGGATCTACAGCCTCAGTCCTGGATCTACGGGCCTCAGTCCTGGATCATCCCGCTCCTATGTGTTTTAGGGATGTAAATCGGCGACCGTTTAACCGGTGGTTGACCGTCACAGCGTTAACCGGTCAAAGCTGTCGGTTAAAAAAAGAGAAAGAGGGGAGGTCTCTTAATAACGCTATTTTAAGCCCTATGTGCACGGTGTGACGAGCGGGTCTGTATCTAGCTGTGTGCGCCCATGTATTATAAACTCCGGGACGACTCTCACGCCGCACGAGCCACATATGCACATGCACGCGCACACACACACACACGTTCCCCCTCTCCATACGTAACATCCACACGCATCATCTCTCCCCTCTGTTACCGTCAAAGTTGCACACTGGCGCGGGTCAGAACTACATTGGAGCTTACATTTACACACACACACATACACACACACACACACACATACACACATACATACACACACACATACACACACACATATCGGTCTGTCGCGCTCCTCTGTGTCACGGAGCCCAAAGAATTCGCGCAAATACGCGGCTCCAGTCAAACCACATGGAACATGTTTGTGTTTATGGTCCTCGGGATCAGCTCCACACACATCACTTGTATTTAAACTTTTGTGAAGACCTGTGAGACGCGGCTCGTCACTCGCTGCTCTGACCATGTGAACGAGCCGTCGTTTGCTGCTAGAAAGTTTTGGTATTAACCCGCAGCACAGCAGAATGGGAAGATTAAAAAAGCAGTTCTCTGTGCGCAAAGGTGCCGGAGCTGTTGTGGGTTTTGGCGCCGCTGTCTCGGCTCTGATCCCGTAGAACGCTCAGCTGCACTTATGAAAAATACGCGGCTCGAAATGGCTGTTATTTCAAAGAACGTGGACTATTTTAAACTACGCGGTTAACCGGTTTCAACCGGTTAATGAGGCTCGGTGGTCGGTCATGAAAATTCATAGTTTTTTACATCCCTAATGTGTTTATTATTATTGCATTCTGTGTGTTTGAACTGATTTTCTGTTCTGTTGTCATGATTTAGGCCGATACACAAATATATTGAATTGAAGTCCTCTCTCTCTCTCTTCTCATGATCCTGATCTGTTGCAGACTGCTCCACGTCCGTAATGGTAACTGTAAGTACCATCTGGGGGAGGAGACCTTTAAGATGGCGCAGTCGTACATGGACAAGCTGTCGACGCACGGACACCAGGCCAACAAGGCCGCTCTGTACGGAGAACTCTGTGCCTTGCTCTTCGCCAAAAGCCACTACGACGAGGTGAGAGCCATGTCCTCTACTGACGATGAGGTTATACTTGTGGTCTGAAGGAGAACCAGGTCCTCCTCCTGGTCCTGGTCCTCTCCAGTTTACGGTGCTGGTCCTTGTCCTGCTCCTGCTCCTGATCCTGTCCAGTTCCCGGTCCTGGTCCTTTCCAGTTCCTGGTCCTGGTCCTCTCTAGTTCCTGGTCCTGGTCCATTAGAATGAGTCTGGTGTGTGTGAATGGTTGGTGGTGGGAGGGGCCGATGGCACAGACTGGTTGCCTCGCTTCTGCCAGTTTGCCCCAGGGCAGATGTGGCCACAGTAGTTTATCACCACCATGGAGTGAAGGAATAAAACAGATTTATTATTATTATTACTATTGTAATTGTGGTTTGTCCTGTTCTGGCTGTAGTTTCTCATCCTCTGGTCTCTGTTTCAGGCGTACCGCTGGTGCATCGAGGCCATGAAGGAGATCTCTCCTGGTCTGCCCGTCAAAGTTGTAGTAGACGTTCTGCGACAAGCTTCAAAGGTAAAACCACAGAACAATCTTTAGTTTAGTCACTTTGTCCCAGACACCCTCAAACTGCTGACATGCACAGACACAGATATAAAGATACAAACTATAGATATATGCACAGGGCTGGACTGGCCATCGGGCGTACCGGGCAATGCCCGAAGGGCCGATGCCCATATTTGGGCCGGTCTGTCTGCCTCATACAAAAAAACATGTTTGTGAAAAGTGTAAATCCGTCGAGAAATGTTTGAGGGGAGCGTGCGTGTCCGCGGGGCACCTGCTGTATGTACTTGAACGGGATTCCACCACCTCAGCGTCCGCAGTGTTCCCGCATCCAGCGGCTCTGAGCTGGACGCAGGAACCGCTCACAACACAACACGGTGAGCGCGTAGCCGCAACGTGACCATGTACCCAAGACCATAAACGCGCACAGGACCATGCATGTCTTTTCGTAATTTGTGCACCCAATAAATACACCGCTGCAGAAAACAGTCCGCGTCTCCCCTCTCCTCTAAATTAAAGCTCGGGTACCTAAATTTTCCATTGCATTAAAAGTTCATGTTTGAGCCCAAAAGTAAAATGTTGTGAACAGATTAAACAGATTTAGAGCCAGCTAATGACTGACAATATGCATTTCAGTCTTTTTTGACCAATTCTCATCCCTGTAACAAACAATAGTATTGTCTGTGCCCACCTCCCTCACTCTGAGACATGTTTATTACTCTGTTTAATGTAGACTATTGTACTTTATTTTATTGTTGAAACTGCAGACATCCTGATCCTCTGCAGTATTTGCTTCCACATACTGTATAAACCAGGGGTCGGCAACCTTTAGTGCCCCTAAAGTGGCTCCTGGAGCCTTTTCAAAAATGTCTGAAAATGGAGTGTGAGGGCTATATTTTATTTCTAGTTTCAATGTGGTTTCTGTAGGAGGAAAAACATTCTTAACGTTTTTCAATGCTGCAAAAACTTGTATAAGTAATATTAAATTTTAGCATTTCTCTACGTAGTGCGTCATATCCTGTGACGCGGCCCGTGCCAGGCGGCCGCTGTTGTAAACAAACCGGCGTGTGTGCATTATAGACTGTGTGTGCGCATGGATCCCAAAGATAAAGAGAGAGAGTCGATAAGACTGGACTAAGAATGAGAATGAACTTTTGCTTTCAGTCAATGAGGAAGGACTGCTTCATGTTTGCGATGTAATGAAAACAATAATGAACAATGAAGCTTTAAACACCGTTCACTGAAAGATTCATTCATCATAAAGTCAGAACACCTATTTTCAGACTTCAAAAACCTCCACAGAGACGGTGAAAGAAAAGGCCATTAAGGACATTCAGCTCCAGCAAACTACAGCCTGTGATGTGATCGATATGAACAGACAGTGATGCAGGTGAACTGAGCCAAAAAGCAGATTTATTTACTGTATTTGTACAATTGCATGAAGGCAAAAAAAGTTAAACTTAAAGCAGAGTTGTCACGTGGTGCGTCATTCTCTCCAGGACACACTGCAATGAAAATACACATTTGATAATCATGAATGGTTTTTATGTGTTTGTAGCCTTTACTTTGTCATTTAGATATTAGTCTAATATAGCTAATATAGCTAATGTAGCTAAGGTAGCTAATGTAGCTATTGTAGCTAATACAGCTTCAGACCCTGTTACCTTCATATAAGCCTTATACAACGCTGTTTTTTTTTTGTTGTCAAATATGGCTCATTGAACCTTTTGAGTTGCCTGGGCCGCTAAAAAGGAAAAAATGCCCGGGCCGTTTTTTTGTCCCAGTCCAGCCCTGTATATGCACCATAATATACACTTAGATTTTCTAGGGCAGTGGGTCAGTTGGTAGAACATTGGCCTTTGACCCTGAAGGTCGTGGGTTTGAGCCCACCACGAGACCTTCTCCACCGACTCCCACTGATGTCTGCTGTCGTTGTTTCCTTGAGCAAGACATTAACCCCACTTTGCCTGAAGTCCCCGCTGAAAGATCAAGGCTATGCTCACACTGACAGAGCAGCCATCCTCCTGTGGACTCAACACCTGCAGGAGGATCAGTGAGGGGCTGGGTTTGCCTCCCCGACCCAGAAAATAAGGGGACGAAAATGGATGGATGGATATTTATGTATATAGTTAATTGCTTTATTGTAATTGTTCTTTACTTTTTTTGTGTGTTTTTATTTAAAGCTGGCAGACTATATTATAATCCGTTACTTTTATCTGTGCAGCACTTTGTAAACATGTTTTGTAAAATGTGCTATATAAATAAAGTGGATTGGATGCTAAAGCTAGATATTTTATTCTAGCTTCTTTATTATGACACACACTTGTTCTGTGTGCTCCTCATTCTACTCTTCTGTAATTGGCGATGCAACACTGACATTTCCCCATTGTGTATTGACATCCTGTATGATCTCTTGCAGGCGTGTGTGGTGAAGAGAGAGTTCCGGAAGGCCGAGCAGCTGATCAAACACGCCGTCTTTTTAGCCCGGTAACTTTTATCTTTACCTTTTCAAAATTTAGAGTCTGCTCTTTGAAGATGTTTTGTTTCTGATCTCGCCTGGTTTTTCCAGAGAACACTTCGGTCACAAACATCCCAAGTACTCGGATACTCTACTTGACTACGGATTCTACTTACTCAACGTCGACAACATTTGCCAATCAGTCGCAATTTACCAGGTGAGAGCAGAGAGAGAGAGAGAGAGAGACAGAGAGCAGGGAGAGGGAGAGAGCAGGGAGGGGGAGAGAGCAGGGAGAGGGAGAGAGCAGGGAGAGGGAGAGAGCAGGGAGAGGGAGAGAGCAGGGAGAGGGAGAGAGCAGGGAGAGGGAGAGAGCAGGGAGAGGGAGAGAGCAGGAGAGGAGAGGAGAGAGAGGGAGAGAGAGGGAGAGAGCAGGGAGAGGGAGAGAGCAGGGAGAGGGAGAGAGCAGAGAGGGAGAGAGCAGAGAGGGAGAGAGCAGAGAGGGAGAGAGCAGAGAGGGAGAGAGCAGAGAGGGAGAGAGCAGAGAGGGAGAGAGCAGAGAGGGTGAGCAGAGAGGGTGAGCAGAGAGGGTGAGCAGAGAGGGTGAGGTGAGCAGAGAGGGTGAGCAGAGAGGGTGAGCAGAGAGGGTGAGCAGAGAGGGTGAGCAGAGAGAGAGGGACCAGGACCAGACATTATAAAGAACTTCATCCATAACCACCTCACAGGACACCACCTCATACTAAGAACTGGGGGATGGACACCTATGATCAGGGTCTTATTATCCTTTTTAACATAGAAAGCATCCTGGCTTCACAGGACCACTAACCGTGCCTGTGGTCTTCCTGGTTACTGCCCTCTCACTGCCCTCTCTCTCCTCCATAGACGGCGTTGGACATCCGGCAGTCTGTGTTCGGGGGTAAAAACATTCACGTTGCCACAGCTCACGAGGACTTGGCCTATTCGTCCTACGTGCATCAGTACAGCTCCGGGAAGTTCGACAACGCGCTGTGAGTGAGACCAGCCTCAACCGCCACATTCTCCCTCTCTGGCATCTCTCTCTGGCATCTCTCTCTGGCATCTCTCTCTGGCATCTCTCTCTGGCATCTGTCTCTGGCATCTCTCTCTGGCATCTCTCTCTGGCCTCTCTCTCTCTGGTCACTCTCTATCTCTCTCTCTCTCTTTCTGGCCACTCCCGCTCTCTTTCTGGCCACTCTCTGTCTCTGGCATCTCTCTTTCTGGCCTCTCTCTCTCTCTTTCTCTGGCCCCTCTCTCTCTCTCTACAGACTCTCTTGTAGACTGGGTTTCCCCTGACTGTATATTACTTTCCGTTTGTCATATAGACACTTACACTTACTCTTAGAGCGATGCAGAAGAGAAGAGACAAAAACACATTTGGTTTCTCGTGTAGGTTTCATGCAGAACGTGCCATAGACATCATTACCCACATTCTGCCGGAGGACCACCTGCTGCTGGCCTCCTCCAAGAGAGTCAAAGGTATCTGTCACCGCAGCATTTCATTTGGGGAAACGGAGGAGGGATCTTTTTCTATTTAAAGCCGGTGTTGATCAGCTTGATGTGAGACAGAGAAGGAGAAACCAGAGGGAGAAACCAGAGGGAGAGACCAGAGGGAGAGACCAGAGGGAGAGACCAGAGGGAGAGACCAGAGGGAGAGACCAGAGGGAGAGACCAGAGGGAGAGACCAGAGGGAGAGACCAGAGGGAGAGACCAGAGGGAGAGACCAGAGGGAGAGACCAGAGGGAGAGACCAGAGGGAGAGACCAGAGGGAGAGACCAGAGGGAGAGACCAGAGGGAGAGACCAGAGGGAGAGACCAGAGGGAGAGACCAGAGGGAGAGACCAGAGGGAGAGACCAGAGGGAGAGACCAGAGGGAGAGACCAGAGGGAGAGACCAGAGGGAGAGACCAGAGGGAGAGACCAGAGGGAGAGACCAGAGGGAGAGACCAGAGGGAGAGACCAGAGGGAGAGACCAGAGGGAGAGACCAGAGGGAGAGACCAGAGGGAGAGACCAGAGGGAGAGACCAGAGGGAGAGACCAGAGGGAGAGACCAGAGGGAGAGACCAGAGGGAGAGACCAGAGGGAGAGACCAGAGGGAGAGACCAGAGGGAGAGACCAGAGGGAGAGGCCAGAGGGAGAGGCCAGAGGGAGAGGCCAGAGGGAGAGGCCAGAGGGAGAGGCCAGAGGGAGAGGCCAGAGGGAGAGGCCAGAGGGAGAGGCCAGAGGGAGAGGCCAGAGGGAGAGGCCAGAGGGAGAGGCCAGAGGGAGAGAGGCCAGAGGGAGAGAGGCCAGAGGGAGAGAGGCCAGAGGGAGAGAGGCCAGAGGGAGAGAGGCCAGAGGGAGAGAGGCCAGAGGGAGAGAGGCCAGAGGGAGAGGCCAGAGGGAGAGAGGCCAGAGAGTTTGCTGTATAGGAGTTCTTCTCTCGTTTTAATCCAGTGTAAAGTGATTTCTCTGTTGTGGTCTTCAGCTCTGATCTTGGAGGAGATTGCCATCGACTGTCACAACAAAGAGACCGAGGAGCGACTGCTGCAGGAGGCGCACGACCTGCACCTTTCCTCCCTGCAGCTCGCCAAGAAAGCTTTCGGAGAGTTCAACGTCCAGACAGCCAAGCACTACGGCAACCTGGGCCGGCTCTACCAGTCCATGAGGAAGTTCAAGGTAAGAACTGGGACAGGGGCAGAGAGCGGGAGGCAGAGAGGGTGGGAGGCAGAGAGGGTGGGAGGCAGAGAGGGTGGGAGGCAGAGAGGGTGGGAGGCAGAGAGGGTGGGAGGCAGAGAGGGTGGGAGGCAGAGAGGGTGGGAGGCAGAGAGGGTGGGAGGCAGAGAGGGTGGGAGGCAGAGAGGGTGGGAGGCAGAGAGGGTGGGAGGCAGAGAGGTGGGAGGCAGAGGGGTGGGAGGCAGAGAGGGTGGGAGGCAGAGAGGGTGGGAGGCAGAGAGGGTGGGAGGCAGAGAGGGTGGGAGGCAGAGAGGGCGGGAGGCAGAGAGGGCGGGAGGCAGAGAGGGCGGGAGGCAGAGAGGGCGGGAGGCAGAGAGGGGGGGGCAGGCAGAGAGGGCGGGAGGCAGAGAGGGCGGGAGGCAGAGAGGGCGGGAGGCAGAGAGGGGGGAGGCAGAGAGGGCGGGAGGCAGAGAGGGCGGGAGGCAGAGAGGGCGGGAGGCAGAGAGGGCGGGAGGCAGAGAGGGCGGGAGGCAGAGACGGCGGGAGGCAGAGACGGCGGGAGGCAGAGACGGCGGGAGGCAGAGACGGCGGGAGGCAGAGACGGCGGGAGGCAGAGACGGCGGGAGGCAGAGACGGCGGGAGGCAGAGAGGGCGGGAGGCACAGAGACCGAACCATCTTGTGTCCTCCAGGAGGCAGAGGAGATGCACATAAAGGCGATCCAGATCAAGGAGCAGCTGCTGGGGCATGAGGACTACGAGGTGGCTCTGTCTGTGGGACACTTGGCTTCTCTCTACAACTACGACATGAACCAGTACGAGGACGCGGAGCGGCTGTACCTGCGCTCCATCGCCATCGGTGAGACGCCAATACCATTCACTCAGTACAATAGCGTGTGCAAAGTAGAGTAGCGTGTGCAGTTTTAGTGTTTGACTCTCTCTGCGTGAGCATAGATCTGTCTGCTCCAATGTTCGTATCGTCTGCAAACACACTATAAACATAACCTCTTGATGAGTTAGAGACCCCTGTCCTAGATAAATGGCTCCATCCCTAAATGCTCCATCTCTCCCTCTGGTCTCTCACTGGCCTCTCTCCCTCTGGTCTCTCACTGGCCTCTCTCTCTCTCTCTGGTCTCTCACTGGCCTCTCTCTCTCTGGTCTCTCACTGGCCTCTCTCTCTCTGGTCTCTCACTGGCCTCTCTCTCTCTGGTCTCTCACTGGCCTCTCTCTCTCTGGTCTCTCACTGGCCTCTCTCTCTCTGGTCTCTCACTGGCCTCTCTCTCTCTGGTCTCTCACTGGCCTCTCTCTCTCTGGTCTCTCACTGGCCTCTCTCTCTCTGGTCTCTCACTGGCCTCTCTCTCTCTGGTCTCTCACTGGCCTCTCTCTCTCTGGTCTCTCACTGGCCTCTCTCTCTGGTCTCTCACAGGCCTCTCTCTCTGGTCTCTCACTGGCCTCTCTCTGTCTTCCCTCTCTGGCCTCTCTCTCTCTCTCTCTGGCCTCCTCTCTCTCTGGCTTCTCTCTCTCTCTGGCCTCTCTCTGGCCTCTCTCTGAATAAATCACTCTGCAGAAACACGAGATAATAACTGTCCAAAGCACAGACTGGGACATGATCTGCAGCTCTCATGGCGATGACATTGAGAGCCTGATAACACTGTACCAACTAAGAAGGTACGGTGTTTTTTTAACAACCACCCATGGATGACCTCTGAGCTTAAAGCCCTCCTGAACCTCAAGAAAAGGGCTTTCATCTCAGGGGACAAAGAGGAGCAGAAGAGGATCCAGCACGAGCTCCAGTGGAGGATCAGGAGGGCCAAGAGGGAATATGGAAAAAAGCTGGAGCAGAAGCTGGCCCAGGGTAACGCCTGCGACGTGTGGAGAGGCCTAAAGAACATCTCTGGCTGTGGACAAAGGGCCAGTGGGACAGCGGATGGAGACCAGCACCGGGCGGATGAATTTAACCAATTCTTCAACCGGTTTGATTCTCCCCCCATCTGCCCCCCCTCCCGCCCCTACCTCTTCACACGTCCCCAGCCCAGTGGACACCGCCCAGTGGACACTGCCTTTGGCTTCCCTGGGCCCTCCTGCCCCCACATCCACGCCCCCCACCTCTGACAATACACCCCAGTCTTCCACCCTCTCCATCACACCGGACCAGGTGAAGAGTCAGCTCCAGCGACTGAAGCTGAGGAAATCCGCAGGACCGGACGAGATCAGTCCCAGGCTGCTGAGGACCTGTGCAGACCAGCTCTCTGGGGTCCTCAGCTACATGTACAACCTGAGCCTCAGCTTGGAGAAGGTCCCTGTCCTGTGGAAGACCTCCTGTGTGATCCCGGTTCCTAAAACACCGCACGCCAAGGAACCGGCTCACTACAGACCAGTCGCACTGACCTCCCACCTGATGAAGACCATGGAGCGGCTCATCCTCACCCATCTCCGCTCCGTGGTCAGCCCCACCCTGGACCCGCTGCAGTTCGCCTACAGACCCAACATCGGAGTAGAGGACGCCGTCATCTACTTCCTGCAGCGGACGCTCTCCCACCTGGAGCCCGCCGGGAGCGCTGTGAGGGTCATGTTCTTCGACTTCTCCAGCGCTTTCAACACCATCAGACCGGCACTGCTGCGGGAGTGGACAGTAGCCTCACTGCATGGACCATCGACTACCTCTCAGACCGACCACAGTACGTGCGGCTGCGCAGCTGTGAGTCTGAGGTGGTAGTCTGCAGCACTGGGGCCGCTCAGGGCACTGTTCTCTCACCGTTTCTCTTCACCATCTACACTTCCGACTTCACATGACACACACAGCTGTCACCTGCAGAAGTTCTCCGACGACTCCGCCATAGTGGGCTGTGTCTGAGGGGAACGATCTGGAATATCGGTCGGTTATCAAGGACTTTGTCGACTGGTGTGAGCGCAACCACTTGTGCTTGAACACCAGTAAGACCAAGGAGATGATCATCGACTTCAGGAGAAAACCACTTTCCCACACGCTGCTGAACATCCAGGGGGAGGACATTGAGCTGGTGGACAGCTTCAAGTACCTGGGTGTTCACATTAACAATAAACTGGACTGGTCCCATAATACAAACACCCTGCACAAGAAGGGCCAAAGTCGCCTCTTCCTTCTGAGGAAGGTCCTTCGGAGTGAGCAGGCCTCTGCTCAGGACTTTTTATGACTCTGTGGTAGCTTCTGCCATTTACGACGCTGCCGTGTGCTGGGCCCCGGGCAGCACAGAGCGGGACAGAAACAGACTGAACAAGCTGGTCAGGAGGGCCAGCTCCACTCTGGGCTGCTCCCTGGACTCTGTGGAGGAGGTGAGGGACAGGAGGGTGCTAGCCAAAGCCACCTCCATCATGGACAATACCTCCCACCCACTGCACAGGACTGTAGAGGAGCTGAGGAGCTCCTTCAGTGGAAGACTGAGACACCCTCAGTGTAGGAAGGAGCGCTACCGCAGGGCCTTTATCCCCACCGCTGTACAATAAGTCTCTTTAAGTCACTGTATAAGACTGAAAAAAACCACTACAACTACTATTGACACTATATCTGACTGCCACTTAAATTGCCACTTTTATTGTACATATATATCCTGCATGTAACATGTTTGCACAGTTCCTCCTTGTGCACAATCTGAGTGTTCTATCCATGCCAAACGTGACATGTAAATTTCTCCTTGTGAGATAAATAAAGCACATCTTATCTTATCTCTCACAGGGAAAAAGCTGTTTGGAGAGGGCTACAGCGGCCTGGAGTACGACTACAGAGGCCTCATCAAACTCTACAACTCTGTGGGGAACTTCGAGAAGGTGTTTGAGTACCACAACGTCCTGTCCAACTGGAACCGGCTCCGCGATCGCCAGTTTGCCGTGGCGGACGCTCTGGAGGACGTGAACAACACGCCGCAGCAGACACAGGAGGTGGTCCAGGCCTTTCTCCTGGCACAGACTCTGGGCCCCACCAGGCCCTGTCTGCTCTAGGACACACAGAGGCCAAAACCAACCAGTTTACACCAACGCAGCCGGCACCAGGACCGCTGTGAGGACTCGGCGTTGGGCTCGGAGGCTGTTTTTGAGCTGTTTGGAGTCATGGAAGTCGGAATAAAACTGGACAGAAATGTTTGGTCCCACGTGGTCTGGTCTGTGTAGAACTCAAACAGAAGCCAATAATGGGGAATTCACACAAAGCAAAAGTGGCCTCTCTCTCGCTCTCGCTCTCGCTCTCTGGTCTCTCTCTGGTCTCTCTCTCTCTGGTCTCTCTCTCTCTGGTCTCTCTCTCTCTGGTCTCTCACTGGGGCCAAAACGAACGAGTTTACGCCGAGAAACGCAGCTGGGACACGAGAAGATGCTGTTGAGAGGACTGCTGTTGAATGAAACTGGACAGAAGTCAGAAACGATTGGTCTCATGTGGTGTGGTCTGGTCTGTGCAGAACCCGGTCTCACGTGGTCTGGTCTGTGTAGAATTCAAACCGGGGCCATAACAAGAGGGAATTCACATGAAGAAACTTGAGGAAAAGTGCAAAATAAAGCTTGGACACATTTCTGCATCTCTACAGTTGGAATAATCGTGGAGAGAGTTGGAAACCGGAGGTGAAACTGCTTTTATTAAAGGTCATATCTCTCATTATCTGAGCCTCAAGTTCAAAGTCTTCTCTGTTGGTGGTAAGAATGTGAAAATATTAAACTTATCGCCTTCAGAAAGTGACAAATTAAGTTGTGCCTCTCCGGGTCCAGTGTCCCGGGTCCAGTGTCCAGTGTCCCGGGTCCAGTGTCCCGGGTCCAGTGTCCCGGGTCCAGTGTCCCGGGTCCAGTGTCCCGGGTCCTGGGTCCAGTGTCCCGTAACTATTTTAGTGTAATTATTACAGCTTTGTTCTCAAATTAACAATTATCAGTGGATTTATTTTTGTGTAAAAACGTATTTAATGGACTAGGGGTGGGAACCTAAGGGTACCTCACGATACAAAGCTCACGATAACGATATTATTAAGGTAAAGTTTATTTATATAGTACACAAGGCAATTCAAAGTGCTGAACAAAACAAGAAAGCATTAAAATCATAAATAATCACAGAACATTAAAAAGAAAGCAAAAAATATTAAATCCCTTAGTTGTATGCACAGCTAAACAGAACTGTTTTAAACCTGGTTTTAAACATTGTCATTGAGGAGGCCTGTCTCATCACGATAACGATTTTATCACGATATGACAATTATCGATATATTGGTCAGAAATATACAATATGCCAATTTATGGCATAAATAAGAGAAAAAATACACTTTATTTCATGATAAATGGAATGGAGATGCGTAATGTAGCCATATATTAAGTTTTTTTTTTTTTTTCAAATTGATATCGATACTTGGCAGATGCATATCGATAATCGAATCGCGGGAGAAAGTATCGCAATAAATCAAAAAATCGATATATTGTCACACCCCTATTATGGACACATTTATATATATTACATTCTTTAATCTAGGTCAACTTCTTTCAGATGAAAATCTGATCTTGTAGAACCTTACTTTTTTATTTAACCAGGTCCCAGAGTGATAGGACCTATGTACATGTTTTTAGTGGTAGGGTAAACCGGAGCAACTGGAGGAAACCTAAGTTGACACAGGGAGAACTTTCAAACCTTCTTGCCCCAAAGAAGCAGAGAAAAACAAACCCAGTGAAGAATCAGTGATGTCACAATAGAACAGCTGTAATAAACACAAACACTCATAAAAACAGAAAAGCTCTGGACAGATTCGGCACAGAGCGTTCTGTAAGGAGGAGGCTCAGGTTCAGCTGAAGATGGGAGACATGTAAAAGTAAGACAAAAAAAGAATCCTTTGGTGTAAGAAAGAGCCCTGTGAGTCACTATTTTCCTCTGGACTGAGAGCTGGTCTCTCTCCCTTTCTCGTCTCTCTCTCTGGCCTCTCTCTTACTGGTCTCTCTCGTCCCTCTCTAGTCTCAATTTTTCAGTCTGTAAAAGCTTTAGATCAGCATTTCAGACAGCAGAGACTTATAAAACCAGGAACTACATTACATTGTTGGCTGTTCAGTAGTTAGAAAGCTACATCCCCTAGCTTTAAAGCTTACGTAGGATCAAAGAGAGGCCTTATGAATAACTCTGCCTTACCAGTCTCTGCTTATCAATCACTCAAACAAGGACCAATTTGATGGATTCAAACTAACACCACACATAGATCAAAGGACTAGCTTAGCGCTGTGCCTGTACGTTCCAACATGGCACCATTTTCAGAAGCGTTTCTGCCAAATTAACGTCAAACTTCTTCGTCCACACCGACAGAGGAGACTTCTGACTTGGCTCCAGTCTTTAGTTCATGTGAATCGGTCTGGTAATGACAGAGATATGACCCAAAAACCATCTCACAGCGTCTATGGTTCTCACTGCAGCCTCCAGCTCAAACGGACTTCTCTGTGATTTTGTTTTAACTTCTGGAGCTGTTTTGGGCTCTTCCGATGGACAACAGTCTCCAAACTCACTTTTCTCACCTCCAGCAGCTGCGCATGTCGACAAACACTTACGGAGCCACTTCTCTGCGTAGCTTTGCAAACGCCATTTCCACCAAACTGTGTCCGAATCTCACAAAAGAAAAGAAACATTTGTACTTTCTGAGTGTTCAGCCTTCAGAGCGGAGTCACTCTGCAGAGACCAGAGCGGGGACGGCTGTTTGAGACTCACTGAGGTTCTGGTCTTTCTCTGGCCTCTCTCTCTCTCCTTGTTTGTCTTTCTCTCTCTCTAGTATCTCTCTGTCTCTATGGACTCGCTCGGTCTCTCTATGATATGATCTCTCTCTGGCCTCTCTCTCTAGTATCTCACTCGGTCTCTCTATGATTTCTCTTTCTTACCCTTCTGCTCTCTCTCTGGCCTCTCTCTGGTTTCTATGGCCTCTCTCTGGTCTCTATGGTCTCTCTCTGGCTTCTCTCTCTGGTCTCTCTTTGGTCTCTCTCTGGTCTCTGTGGATTTGGAGACTGTTGTTACATGTTATCCAGCACATTACAGACATAGATAAAGAAAAATGCCAATAATTTGTATGCAAAAAAAAAGCAATGTCCGACGTAGCCCTTTGTTTTGCTGTTGAACGAGCCGCAGATTTGGAAAGTTTTTCATGTTTTTGATGAAGCAACAAAAGTCTGTGGAGGTGGAAGAGAAACAGGTTAAATCAGCCACAAGATTACGACAGTTAGCTTCTCTTTTACTGCAATATTTAACCTATTTGACATAAACTCTGGACAATTTTTCTCATAGCAGTGAGATAGAGTATATATAAGATAAGATAGACTTTATTGATCTCACTCAGGAGAAATTTACAATTATATTAACCTTTACCTGTATTTTGATCATTATAAATCTATATATTACCACTAATTATAGAACAAATAGAAGCCTGAAAGCAAATGGCAGGAGCTGGAAGCATGCACCTCATGTACCTTTTATCTCTGGTCGTTATCTTTTGGCTGATCCTTCAGTCTGTTTCACCTCCACTTCTGTTCCCTCCAGACCAGCAGAGGGCGAGAGTCTCAGCAGTCACTTGTCACCACGGGAGTTAAAAACAACACTTATCACATGGAAGGAAGGCCAGACATGAATGTCTATAGCACATCTCAACAACACAAATGTTAAGTCTCCAACACATATCTCACCAGCTCTGTCTGCGTTCGACACAGAGTGTTCTGGGAGGGAGGAGGATTTGGCTATGGCTCATTAAAGCTGGGGTTTGTAACTTTAGTCTCATGAATGACACATAGATGGTCTCAACAGAAAGACCATCTCATTTCTAAAAATAAAATTTTAGAAATGAGACAACACACTGTTTTCATCTGATCTCTGGTCCCTCTCTTGCTGGTCTCTTTCACTCTCTACTTTCTCTCTACTCCCTCTAGTCTCACGCTGGTCTCTACTTTCTCGCTGGCATCTCCTTCGCTGGTTTGTGTGTCTCGTCTCTACTTTCTCTCAACTCTCTCTTGCCTTTTCCCTCTCTGGTCTCTATGGTCTCTCTTACCTCCTTCTGGTCTCTCTCGTCTCTTGCTGGTCTCTTTCCTTCTCTCTCTGGTCTCTATGGTTGCTCGCTCTCTCTTTCTCTCTGTCTCTGTCTCTCGCTATCTCTTCTCTCTCGCTGGTCTCTTTCCTCTACTTTTTCTATTCTCTCTCTGGCCTCTCTACTCTCTCGTGTTTCTCTCTCTATCTTAAAAAACCTAACCTAAAGCTATAACATCACCAATAGAACAAACCAGAGGCCAGTTTATTCCCAGGTCCTCGCACACGTCTCTCACACCGTTCCATTGTGTTTTAAAACTTACACACCTCAGCTTTTAAGCACCGAGTGCCGCTGAGACTCTCCCCTCGGTCTTGATGCCTTTTCCGTTGCTTCTCCACTTGACTCTGAATGATGCTTCTGCTGTCACTGTCGTGCTGTCGTTCCCTTATTTAAACACAAAGTCCAGCCTTAGATTCTTAAAAAGGACTTTTTTTTCCCCCAAACGTCAATGAATGTTCTGTGAGAAGAGAAGATACAGGGTTCTATGTGTCTGTACTCAGACCCAAGACACGGAGCAGAGATTTTTTCGACGAGTCCGAAAAACACGAGACTGACGACGTATGTGCGAATATTGAATGTGCGGTCACTGACAGACTCCAGGACTGTGTGTTGCTTAAAGCTGGTGTCCGTAACTTTCTATTGTATAAATAACACATGTTAAAAAAAACACTCACACACAAAGTAAAATGTTGAAAGTCAGAGCACAACGTGTGATCTTTTGTGTCGGGAAGAGAGATGGTGTCTGGTCTCTCTCGCTCTCTCTGGTGTCTGTATCTGGTCTCTCTCACTCTCTTTGGTCTCTCTTTTTCCAGAATCCAATTGTTATGGGAGCCTAACTTTTACATGGACTGTATTAGAGTTTTGTGGTGAGAAAGTTACAAACCCCAGCTTTAATGTCTAGACTCCCCAGGAGTGAAGTAAAGTCGTGAGTCTGAAGTCTGGAGCCTGATCGTCAAAGGGAACAATGTCACTGTTACTAACAGTTTATTGCAAAACAATAAATGTTATTTACTGTCACGAACCACAGATCCAAGATCAGTCTGTGATAAAACAGAGACGACCGAGGCAGAGACCAGAGAGAGGGGCCATAGAGACCCAGATCATCCCTCGGCTCAGATTGAGACTGGAGCAGAGACTAAAACCGGTCTGACCCAGCACACACAGCTGTCCTTCCTTTGTCTCTGGTCATAATCTTTTGGCCGTTGTTTCAGTCTTTTCCACCCGAGTGTGAGCTGTTTCTGATCACTACAGACTTCTGCAAACCAATCTCCATAAAACTACATCTGTTAGTGGCTCCCATCTCCAGAGAAGGCACTGGTCATGAAAGCTTGTGCTAGTCCTGGGTTCTCCAACCTTTTTCGATTTAAGAGCTATTTTATTATAACAGAAATGGCTTCTCCTGTAGCAGTTGTAATACACTTGTAGTTTATATAAGAACAACAGCAAAGAATTGAATTAAACGGTAAAAACAGTTAAATCCTCAGTCAAGAGACCAGATCAAAAGCAGCAATAATTTATTAAATACATTCAACCAATAAGTGCAAAAAATTAAAGTTCAGGTATTTCCCTTTTCAGGTGATCATTTGCAAACATTAGCTTTGTTTGTCTCAGTTTTTTTATAAAACAAAAGCTATTTTCAAGCGGTTTAGAGTAAAGCTGCTGCGTCTGTTTCTATGGAAGAACTATTACATCTTTTCTTCATCTTTGGTGAGAAATGTGATGTGAGTCCAGATGCACCAAACCTGAGGAGGAAGAGGAGGTAAAATCAGACTGAGGCAGAGACTCAGGCAAAGAATGAGGCAGAAACTGGGGTAGAGGCAGGTCTATAGCAAGACTAAAACAGGACTAACCTCAGCGAGACAGGCGAGCCCTCGTCCAAGCAGCAGGAGACCAGAGACCTGAAGCTGGATCCAGAACTGAGGCTGAAACACATGGAGCTGAAGGCAATAAAACCAGAGAGGGAGAAGATGAAGACCAGAGACCACGAGGAGACCGAGAGGAGAGCGGAACCCTGAGGACGACATCATAATGAGACCAGAGAGAGAGACCAAAGAGAGGGAACAGTTGGTTCATTCTGAACGACGGTGTTTCTGGCACCGTTGGACATGATGGTCTGGATGATCCTGGGGCTGGAGCTGAAGCTGTTCTTCCAGTGCTCTCCTCTCGAGCTGTGGTTACAAACGAACACACACCACTCCAGAGACGAGACCAGCCAGCCCACCTGGTGCAGAGGACCAGGACACTTTGGTGAGACCAGGGTGAGACCTCAGAAAGAGACCAGAGAAGGAGACCAGAAATGATCTCTTCTCTTTCTCTGGTCTCACCATAGAATCCTGCAGAGAGGGAGAGCCCAGAGAAAGACAAGACATTCTGTTTTTTGGTTTTCTCTGCTCTCTCTCTGGGAGGGGGGAAGACCCAGACCTGACAGACTTGAGTCCAGATCATCCCTCGGCTCAGATTGTCAATGACGACATCGAGCCACGCACCGAAGCGAGAGACCTGCTGCAACCGCCGTGCCACCCAACCATCCACCGCTGCAAGAGACAAGGACCAGGACACATTACAACCAGAGAGAGACCAGAGAGAGACCAGAGAGAGAACGTCTTTGTTACCATCGAGCAGAATGGAGGACGAGTAAAGAGGGAGAAAAGCAGATGGTGATTCATAAAAAGCCCAGGCTCCGAACAGAAGACAGATCCTCACGTATCCTGGACACAGACAGGAGACAATGTACTTTTATGAATAAAATATATGTAATTCAATGTATCTTTGTGTTTATTATATCTGCAAAGAGAGACTAGAAAGAGACCCGAGTGAGAGAGAGTCTACAGAGAGAGACCAAAGAGACTAGAGAGAGACCAGAGACGATACCAGAGAAAGTAGAGAGAGATCAGAGAGAGAGAGAAACCATAGAGGCAGAGACCAGAGAGAGACTAGAGAGAGAATTATACCAGACAAATACCAGAGAAGGAAAAAAGAGATTCCAGAAAGACCAGCGAAAGTAGAGAGAGATCAGAGAGAAAGGGAGAGATGGAGAGACAGGAATGAGAACGATATCAGAGATCAGAGAGAGTCCAGAGAGACCCACATTAAAATGACTCTTTTCTCACCGATCACATTGGGCCAGTAAAGCAGCACACGTGAAGTCATTTTGATCAATTAACGCAATAAAATCCACAGACTTTGGTTCATAATCTGCTCCATCTTCGTGATCCACTTATTTCCACTTAAATCCACGTGCATTTTAGTTTAATCTCTTTAAATTAAGATTATTTCAGTGGAAAGTTGACGTGTTTACGCCGCCATGACACTACGGTTACATCTGAAAGCGAGAAAACACGGCTACTTCATTGTCCTTGCTCCAATCATTGTATTTACTACACAAGCTACTTAAGTTTAATATACCGTACATTACTTTAAAATATATTTAAAATTCTTATAATTCATTTTGTTGCGTTTAAGTCATTTTTAAATGAGAAAAGAGGCTAATAAAGGACGTTTGTTATGTGAACTTGGACGCGGCCTCCTCTTCTGTGTGAAACAGCGCAGCTCTGAGCTGCGGGGAGGAACTACAACAACAAACACGATATTCTTTAAAATAATGACAGTTGTCGTGATTGAATTGCACAAACACAAGTAATACATGTGAAAATAAACTATATCTCTTGCTCTGACTGTGAGAGGACTAGTATTACTAATCTGATCTGTTAAATCTGAGAATTTCCGATTGGACCAGTGTTTGGCTGTAGATAAGGAGAGGACCTACAGAGTGTGACATCACAATAGTCTTAGCCTTAATATGGAAGAGGCAGATTTGAACTTGATAAACCAGAGAATTTCTTTATATGGACATTTGTTTCCCTACTCTACTCTATTCTACTCTACTCAGCAGCATTCTGTCCAGACTCTATCAGTTTGACCCATGGATCTATTATAATAGACCACATCAGTAAAACATGTCAATGCTTCTTTGTAAATAATTAAAGCTGGAGTACTGAACTTTCAAAATACATAATGGAAATTTGCTGTAAAATCCGTATCAGTTATTGGCTCTGGTTTGTCTCCGGACTAGCTCAGCCTGGATAGAACCAGGACCAAGAGGGATTAAAGAAGGACCTGGTACTGGTCACACAGAACCAGTGGAAATACTCCCAATCAGGGGAGGGTAGAAAATAGTAGAGTAGAATAGAAAAGAATAGAATGAATAGAACAAAATAGAATAGAGTAGAGCAGGGTAGGATAGGGTAGAGTAGAGTAGGGTAGGGTAGAGTAGAGCAGATTAGAGTAAGGCTGGTGGAAACGGGGCCTAAGTGGGTCCTGTAGAGGTCCTAAAATACTTTTACAGACAATTAGTTTTGAGTGATTTATTCAAATTAAAAAAAAAATGAAACTGTAATAAACTGTAACAACTGATTCCTGACTCTGTGTGATATGTATTTGTGTATCGCACTGAAGTCACAACAGCAGTCGTCTCTGAGGTTTTCATAAAGTTGTCGATTTTCCAGCAGCAGATCAGAGAATCAAACAGTTCAAACACAGGAAAACAATAATAACAAACACTTGGAAGCTATTGATCCATATGGAGCGGGACTGTAGATCCAGCACTGAGGCTTTAGATCCAGGACTGAGGCAAGTTTATTTGTGTAGCACAATTCATACACAAGGCAACTCAAAGTGCTGAACAAAATAAGAAAGCATTAAAATCATAAATAATCACAGAACATTAAAAAGAAAGATACAAATATAAAATCCCTCAGTTGTATGCTCAGCTAAACAGAACTGTCTTTAACCTGGTTTTAAACATTGTCAGAGAGGAGGCCTGTGTTTAGCTGAAGGAATTCGTTGTTTTGCATCCACTCACTGATCTGTCTGATACAGTGAAGGAGTGAGTCGACTGGTCCATGTTCTCCTGCAGTCAGTGAGACATAGATCTGAGTGTCGTCTGCATAGTTGTGATAGGAAACTTTGTTTCTGCGTATTAACTGACCTAACGGCAGCATGTAGAGATTGAACAGAAGAGGTCCCAGGATCGACCCCTGTGGTACTCCACAGGTCAGGGCCATATGATCTGAGACACAGTTTCCAATCTCCACAAAGTACTTCCTGTCCTCAAGATAAGACCTAAACCAACTTAGGGCGGTGCCAGCGATGCCAACCCAGTTCTCTAGTCTCTGTAAGAGGATCTCATGGTCGACAGTGTCAAAGGCAGCACTTACTGTAGATCTAACAAGATTAAGATTGAGACTCCGTCAGTGTTCAGCCGGATATCGTTTGTAACCTTGACGAGAGCAGTCTCAGTGCTGTGGTGGGGTCTAAAGCCGGACTGAAACATATCAAATGAGTTGTTGATTATAAGAAATCTAGTAAGCTGTAGGTAGACAACTTTTTCAAGGACTTTCCCCATAAATGGCAGATTTGAGATGGGACGATGGTTGTTAAGTACCGTAGCATCCAGACTGCTCTTTTTTAGAAGGGGCCTGATGACTGCTGTTTTCAAACCTTCACAGAAAGTTGCAGACAGAGGAAATGACCTGAAGTGACTTCATTAAACCAATTTGACTTTTGTTGTTCCGTGCGCCGCCACTGGAGGGGGCTGTTGTGCCACTAACCGTACACCGCACACAGAACATCACAGTCTGTCTCACTGTATAACAAACATTATTATTTCTGTGATGAGAGTGTCTCCTCTGGGATGAAACTGTTGTATGGTCCCTGCTGCACATGTTCAGTTCGCAGTGTTTACATCTGAGCCAAAAGGCCCGAATAGCGCAACCAAGAAGGAGGAGCTGCACTCACAGGACCGCGTTCACATGATCCCCTTCTCTGGACATAACAGAAATCACCGAATGAATAGTTTTTGACCTTTAAACCAGAGACCAGAGAGAGAGAAGACTAGAGTAGAGTAGAACCGAAAAGAATCGAGTCGAGTTGAGTAGAGTAGAGTAGAAAAGTGTCGAGTAGAGTAGAGTAGAGTAGCGTAAAGCTGGTGGACACAGGTTGAACCTGTGAGTGTCGCTCTCAAAGCGCAGCTCCGTTGGTGCAGAAGTCTGTCCCTCCGCGTCACATGGTGTCAGTGACGGAGCAGGCGGCTAAAATACCGACACACACACACCGACAACAGGCGCTCGCATCCCCGCTACAGCCCTTGCCCTTCCACCGGGACTCTACCACCATGAAGTGAACCAGACCAAGCCAGCATGGGTGCGAAAGAGTCCAGAATCGGCTTCTTGTCCTATGAGGAGGCCGCGAAGAGAGGTGAGCTCCAGCTAAATCCACCAGCCAAGCTTTTGGTGTACTGTGCTAACCTGCACCCCGTGTCAACCAGTCCTCTCGCTCATTATAAAAGCGATCTTACACATTTAACACCACTTTGATCAGCCTAATGTGATATCAATACATGCTAGCATACAGAACACACTTTTAATCACCAACGTTCTTAATCTAAGACACTTAAATACATAGCAGTTCATTACAACACCGTTTACACGTCTTGTATAGTATAGCACTATATTATCTACGGCATAAACAACACTCAGAATCCCTACAGCCACTGTAATCCTGACTATAACCTGCTTACATCATATATGTTGACATCTACGCACATTTAAAGCTGATTTTGCAGACAATATTTTACTACTAGCTATAAATACGCCATGTTGACACAGGGTGCGTTTCGATGTGCTACATCAGCTCTGCATATCCAGCCTTTGCACTGGCCTCGTTTGTTGTTTATGAAAGACAGCTGTCATACAAGACACAAATCGCTTTTGTTACACGTTTATACGTTTGTAACACACGCGGGAATAGCGTTTTACTGCGTGGTTGTTGTTGACATGTTGAAAAGATGACGATATGGTTCAGCGTCGCTTCTTCTCCCGCAATCAAAACACACTGCAGACAGCCCCAGTGTATTATTGCGCTGTTTCGCTGTCATAACGCATTGAGTTTACGTGATTGAAATAAAGCAAGTTCTAAAACAGACGTGTAGTTCTTGTAAAGCTAGCATTTGTGTTAAATATATATGTTTTGGGGTAATCTTCCCCATAGCTATCCAAACTGTTGCTAACTAGCTTAATGAATAACGGTGTAAATATGATGTTAGCAGTGTTAGCTCGTGTTAGCATGCTTGGCTAGCTTGTCAACAGTGAGAAATGCATTTTGAGATAGCATATAGGTTATAGAGGCTAACTAGAAGGGTTTAAGGTCTTGCTGTCTGCTTTGGGGCTGATTTAAACCCATGTGACATAAGCTAGCGGGCTATTGTTGTTAGCACTGTCACTGGAACCTGGGGCTGTCAGGCGCCGTTTCATCTGAAGAATGCATTGTTAAATGGAAGGAGTTCTGTGAGACCAAAACACTCGTATTGTCCTCAATATCTGGGAACAGGAGCGTTGGAGGAATGGGATAATTTATTGGCGAGGATAAACAATGTCTGGATGTCTATGTCAGTGTTTCTCAAGCAGTTGGAATTGTTAGAATTTATATCGACATTGAAATTTATAGAGAGACCAGAGAGGGAGAGAGACCAGAGAGAGAGAGGTAGATGAGAGAGGTAGACAAGCGAGACCAGCGAGAGAGTGACATGAGAGGGAGAGAGACCAGAGAGGGAGAGAGACCAGAGAGGGAGAGAGAGACCAGAGAGGGAGAGAGAGACCAGAGAGGGAGAGAGACCAGAGAGGGAGAGAGAGACCAGAGAGGGAGAGCGACCAGAGAGGGAGAGAGACCAGAGAGGGAGAGAGATCAGAGAGGGAGAGAGATCAGAGAGGGAGAGAGATCAGAGAGGGAGAGAGATCAGAGAGGGAGAGAGAGACCAGAGAGGGAGAGAGAGACCAGAGGGAGAGAGAGAGAGGGAGAGAGACCAGAGAGAGAGAGAGGGAGAGGATCAGAGAGGGAGAGAGAGATCAGAGAGGGAGAGAGATCAGAGAGGGAGAGAGAGACCAGAGAGGGAGAGAGACCAGAGAGGGAGAGAGACCAGAGAGGGAGAGAGACAGAGAGGGAGAGAGACCAGAGAGGGAGAGAGACCAGAGAGAGAGAGAGATCTGGGGTCTTAAATCTTAAGATCTTAAATCTTATGTTCTAGTTGTATTGTTTTTGGCTTGAAAGTTACGTTCCCCAGCTTTAAGATCTCATTGTTGAACTTTATTGACTTTGTTTCATGCGTTCGATAGTCAGACTTTGCACTATTTGACAGAAGCAGTGGTTCTACTCTGAGCTCCTCACCCTGTTTCAAAGGCCCAGTCACTGCTCCTGTTGGAAGCTGTGTCTTAATGTTTACAATCTGAAAATGATTGATTATTGATTAGAGTTTTTTAGTCAATCAGAGTCTTAGGTGTGACACCCAACGAAGTATGTTCAAACAAAAATACACTAAAAATAAAAAAAGAAGCGACTAAAAAAAGAGAAAAATTAAAAATAATACAAAGCAATTGGAAATTAATAAATGGAAAACCCAAAAAAACGCCACCCCTCCTCTTCTTGGGTCCCCTCCCTCTCCTCTGGTCTCTCCCCTCTCTCTCTCCCCCCTCTGGGTCCCCTCCACCCTCCTCTTTCACTTCTCGTCTCCTCTGGGTCTCTCACCTCCATCTCTTCCTCCACTCTGTCCCACTCTCCTATACCCTCCTGGGGGGGGGGTGGGTGTCCCCTATCTCTCTCTTCTCTATTCTTTCTCTCTTCTCTTCTCTGGGGTCCCTTTCCACCCTACCTCACCTCCCTACCGTACACCACCCTACGAGCATCTCAATCTAACCGTCCATTCACCCGCACGAACTCAAGGGCTTCCGGCACGGCAAATCAGGCTAGAGGCTCTCCACCCAGGGGGGGGGGGGGGGCGACGGGGGCCGCGTCAATCCACACCATCAGTCCCCTCTCTCCCCCACTCATACCACTTCCGTCTCCAATCTCTTCAGGTCCACCACCACCGGACAGTAACACAATTACAATCCCGCATTCACATCACCACCTCATTGGCCGCCCCCACCAGTGCATCCCTTCCGATCCAAGCACCCAACGGACACCCAGCACTCTTCCCCCTCTTCGACTCCCTCCATTCGGTTCCTATCTCTCCCTCGCTCCATCAATCCCCACCGCGCCTCCTCTCCAAAGCACTCCAACGTTTCACTACACCGACCCACCACCGGAAGATCTAACCCTCATCCGGCGCACAGCACTCCAACCGGTCCTCACTACCCGTCCCTACCCAGATCCTTCATGGAGACCTCCTCCCCTCCAACTCTACTCACGAGTGAGTGACTAGCCTCGAACACACAGCACTCAACACTCTCGCGTATCTCACGCAGAATACCTCGCATCCTCTCGTCGCAGCACCGATCCTGCCTCATCGCTAATCAAAAACAAGGGAGTCCCAACCCCAACTACCCCGCATAGTCTCTCAATCACCCCCCTAGAACCCAAGCACCCTTCTCACAGGCAGCCCTTTTCACCTGAACTCCCCGTCGCGTCTCTTCTCAACAAACACAACCTCTCCACAGTCTCCTATCACACCTCTCCTCAGTCCGTGTCTCCCCTCACTCTCGCCACACTACAACCACTCCCCACTCTCACTCGTCCATCCAACCCGAGCCCTCTCAACTTCATCTCCATCATCCTCCACGCCCGCGCCGCTCTAGCCATGCCAACCAACAACCTAGATCAACTCACCCACCCCTGTCAGAGCCGATAGCCCCCCCCCCTACCAGCACACTCCCCCATAGACCCACCCCACTCTCTCAACCCAATACCCTCCGACTCAGTCATATCGATCTAATCCTCCCCCATCGCCGCAGCTCGCTGCATGGGACCCCTCGTCGTGCCCCAACACCTCCCGCAACGCTCCCTTACCAACCCATCCTCTCCACCTCGGAAAACACATCTCCCTACAACATGGCACGCCCTCAGCCCCCTCAAACAACCCTCACGTTCGCCCCCAAAATCGCAGTTCTCTCTCTTCGTCTCCCACACCCTCACCACACACACGACGCGCGGTCACTCTGATTTTCCCAACCCACTCCTAGAGCCCCACGCCCCACTAAACCCCAGCGGTCTTCATTCGTTTCTATCTTCTCAGGGCAAATGCGTATACTCCGAGGCTTCTAACATCGCGGGGGGGGGGGTGACACTTCTCTCCACATTAATAATCTTTCACTCTATTAACTGTAATTTATTGTTCTATACTAACCTTCCATCTCTCTCATCATCCATACCATAAGGCCAACTCAAAGGCGATCCGCACCGCCAGAAACACCACTCGGATCACCAGCCCCCGACCATGAGATAACAGTCGTCCCTATACCACGCCCTCAATTCTCATGCACATTTTTCTATTTGGTTTTTCTTTTCTTATCTATTATGTCTCCTTCCTCTAACTCGTACTTTCAGTTCGATATCTTCTTTTAACATCGGTCCTCCGATTCAAACCCAAACACTTCCCCACACTAACCCCACCATAACCACCTCCACTGTTCCACAATTCGCAACAAGCCGTCCCGAAGAGTACCACGATCTCCACTCTCAGACGACTCCCCCGGGCAACATCTGCTACCCCTCCCTCTCTCTACCACTACCCACTTCCCCCGCCACCCCCCTCCCCTCCGAATCAAGAAAGACCATAAACACTCTCCCGCACACCCGGACCCCCATACAACCGCATCATCCCACGGAACCGCCTCGCACCCCCCCCCTCCATCTCAGACTCCGCGCACCTCTCTCTCTGGTCTCTCTCTGGTCTCTCTCTGGTGTCTCTCTGGTCTCTCTCTGGTCTGGTCTCTCTCTGGTCTCTGGTCTCTCTCTGGTCTCTCTCTGGTGGTCTCTCTGGGTGTCTCTCTGGTCTCTCTCTGGTCTCTCTCTGGTCTCTCTCTGGTCTCTCTCTGGTCTCTCTCTGGTGTCTCTCTGGTCTCTCTCTGGTCTCTCTCTGGTGTCTCTCTGGTCTCTCTCTGGTCTCTCTGGTCTCTCTCTGGTCTCTCTCTGGTGTCTCTCTGGTCTCTCTCTGGTGTCTCTCTCCCTGGGGTTTCTCTGTCAGACCGATGAGAGGAAATAATTTCCTAAGAAAGTAATAATTATTTCTCGTAACCGTATAAACTGCAGAATTGTGTTGATTCTATTGCCATAAAACGTACACAATCATTTAACATTTCCGTGTGTGTGTGTGTCTCTGTGTCTCTGTGTCTCTGTGTGTGTATATGTGTGTGTGTGTGTGTGTGTTATCAGCTCATGTTCCTGTAACTCAGAAGTTAATGTTTACAGGTTTTACATAATGTTTGATAGTGAAACATGAAGTGGTAAATCAGCAACATATCATCACCACAAACACAGAGACCAGAGAGAGAGACCAGAGACCAGAGAGAGAGAGAGAGAGACCAGAGAGAGAGCCCGAGATTATTTTTAGAACATAACCCTGTTGATAAACTAGGGACCACTTGTTTATCTTGATAATATTGTGTGTACTGTGTATCATCTCAGCCCTCGTCTTTATATTCCTCCTATTACAGTGTTCAAACTTTAAAACAGAACAGTCCCTGCTGCTGGTCCCTACTGCTGGTCCACTGGTTGTTTCCGTTCCTGCAGAAAGCTCCTGTGTTTGTCCACTTTGCATCAACCTCACGGAACAAATATGGATTATTTTTAGATCCGCTGCAGCTGAAGGAAGAAGCTCATTTTAATAACATTCAAAACATAATAATGGCATGTGTCCTTTGTGTGGGAGTGGATGGAGAGATGGGAGAGATGGGAGAGATGGAAGAGAGAGACCAGAGAGAGACCAGAGAGAGACCAGAGAGAGACCAGAGAGAGACCAGAGAGAGACCAGAGAGAGACCAGAGAGAGACCAGAGAGAGACCAGAGAGAGACCAGAGAGAGACCAGAGAGAGACCAGAGAGAGACCAGAGAGAGACCAGAGAGAGACCAGAGAGAGACCAGAGAGAGACCAGAGAGAGGCCAGAGAGAGACCAGAGAGAGGCCAGAGAGAGGCCAGAGAGAGGCCAGAGAGAGACCAGAGAGAGAGAGACCAGAGAGAGAGAGGCCACTGAGAGCGAGAGGCCACAGAGAGCAAGAGCGAGAGGCCAGAGAGCGAGAGCGAGAGGCCACAGAGAGCAAGAGCGAGAGGCCACACAGAGCGAGAGCGAGAGGCCACAGAGAGCGAGAGCGAGAGGCCACACAGAGCGAGAGCGAGAGGCCACAGAGAGCGAGAGCGAGAGGCCACAGAGAGCGAGAGGCCACAGAGAGCGAGAGGCCACAGAGAGCGAGAGGCCACAGAGAGCGAGAGGCCACAGAGAGCAAGAGCGAGAGGCCACAGAGAGCAAGAGCGAGAGGCCACAGAGAGCAAGAGCGAGAGGCCACAGAGAGCAAGAGCGAGAGGCCACAGAGAGCAAGAGCGAGAGGCCACAGAGAGCAAGAGCGAGAGGCCACAGAGAGCAAGAGCGAGAGGCCACAGAGAGCAAGAGCGAGAGGCCACAGAGAGCGAGAGCGAGAGGCCACAGAGAGCGAGAGGGAGAGGCCACACAGAGCGAGAGCGAGAGGCCACAGAGAGCGAGAGCGAGAGGCCACAGAGAGCGAGAGCGAGAGGCCACAGAGAGCGAGAGCGAGAGGCCACAGAGAGCGAGAGCGAGAGGCCACAGAGAGCGAGAGCGAGAGGCCACAGAGAGCGAGAGCGAGAGGCCACAGAGAGCGAGAGCGAGAGGCCACAGAGAGCGAGAGGCCACAGAGAGCGAGAGCGAGAGGCCACAGAGAGCGAGAGGCCACAGAGAGCGAGAGGCCACAGAGAGCGAGAGGCCACAGAGAGCGAGAGGCCACAGAGAGCGAGAGGCCACAGAGAGCGAGAGGCCACAGAGAGCGAGAGGCCACAGAGAGCGAGAGGCCACAGAGAGCGAGAGGCCACAGAGAGCGAGAGGCCACAGAGAGCGAGAGGCCACAGAGAGCGAGAGGCCACAGAGAGCGAGAGGCCACAGAGAGCGAGAGGCCACAGAGAGCGAGAGGCCACAGAGAGCGAGAGGCCACAGAGAGCGAGAGGCCACAGAGAGCGAGAGGCCACAGAGAGCGAGAGGCCACAGAGAGCGAGAGGCCACAGAGAGCGAGAGGCCACAGAGAGCGAGAGGCCACAGAGAGCGAGAGCGAGAGGCCACAGAGAGCGGCCACAGAGAGAGGCCACAGAGAGCGGCCACAGAGAGCGGCCACAGAGAGAGGCCACAGAGAGAGGCCACAGAGAGAGGCCACAGAGAGAGGCCACAGAGAGAGGCCACAGAGAGAGGCCACAGAGAGAGGCCACAGAGAGCGGCCACAGAGAGCGGCCACAGAGAGAGGCCACAGAGAGAGGCCACAGAGAGAGGCCACAGAGAGAGGCCACAGAGAGAGGCCACAGAGAGAGGACACAGAGAGAGAGAGGACACAGAGAGAGAGAGGCCAGAGGGATTCCATTTTGCTCACAAAACTTGAGATTTTGGCCATGCTAGAACATGAAAAGAGAGAACCATCAGATCCTTTAATCCAGTTTAAATAATGCTTTTCTTCTCAGTTCAGTCTGAAGGTGCGGCGTCCGTTGCATCAGGTTTAATTCTAATGCTATAATGTCCTCACAGTCAAAGCCTTTTAAAAACACAGGACTCATCATTCATTCAGTCCTCACCATGTGACACAGACTGACCAGTGACCACTCACCAGATTTATACTCCATGTGTTCTCTCTCTGGTCTCTTTCTGGTCTCTCTCGTATCTCTCTCTCTCTCTGGTTTCTCTGGTCTCTCTTATCCCTCTCTCCCTGGTGTCTTTTTATCTGGTCTCTCTTATCCCTCTCTCTCTCTGGTCTCTTTCTCTCTGGTCTCTCTCTGGTCTCTTTCTCCCTGGTCTCTTTCTCTGGTCTCTCTCTGGTTTTCTTTCATTAATGTCACATGTTTTGTTCCTTCTTCCTGCTGCAAACAAACACAGTGGAGAATGTAAATGTAGTGGAGAAAAACGACTATTATTCTTTGTGTTTTAGACCAATAACCATAAACACAGAGAGAGCTGACCCCACAGAGGGTCTTTGTGCTGAGGCAGACACCATGTGGGTTTGGTGTCACCATGAACTGATTCACAAGAGTCTGTTCAATCTCTTTTCTCCTTGTTTGCCTCTCTTTACTCTCTCTGCTCTCTCTCTTCTCTTCTATTTTCTCTCTCCTCTCCTCTCTTCTATTCTCTCTTCTCCTCTCCTCTCTCCCCTCTCCCCTCCTCTCTCCTTTCTCCTCTCTCTCCTTTCTCCTCTCTTCTATTCTCGCAGCCCTCTCCTCTCTCCCTCCTCCCCTCTCTCTCTCTCCTTTTCTATTTTCTCTCTCCTCTCCTCTCTTCTATTCTCTCTTCTCCTCTCCTCTCTCCCCTCTCCCCTCCTCTCTCCTTTCTCCTCTCTCTCCTTTCTCCTCTCTTCTATTCTCGCAGCCTTCTCCTCTCTCCCTCCTCCCCTCTCTCTCTCTCCTTTTCTAGTTTCTCTCTCCTCTCCTCTCTTCTATTCTCTCCTCTCCTTTCTCCTCTCTCCTCTATTCTCGCTCCCCTCTCCCCCTTCTCCTCTCTCCTCTCTCCTCTTCTATTCTCTCCCCTCTCCTTCCTCTCTCCTCTCTCTTCCCTCTCTTCCCTCCCTCCTCTTTCCTCTTCCCTCTCTTGTCTCTCCTCTTTCCCGCCTCCTGTCTCCCCTCTCCCTTCTCCCCTCTCCTCTCCCCTCTCTCCTCTCTTCTCTCAGTCCTTCTTGTCACTTGTGGAGGCCTGTGATGGTGGATGGATCCGTCTGCTCCTGTGTGTTATAAATATTTCAGTTTTTCCATTAGTTTGAGTCCGTGGAGAGTTCTGTCGCTTCTTAATCGCAACGTTTAAGTGCAGCTGACACAAAGTGGCTGAAAGAGGAACCAAAGGCTGTGTACAAGCGTGACATCACCCACCATTACCCTGACAATATCACAATATAAACACCAGGATCACAGAGAGCGATAAACCACATATTTAAGCTCTCTCTTTCTGGTCTCTCTCTCTGGCCTCTCTTTCTGGTCTCTTGTCTCTCTCTCTTGTCTCTTTCTGGTCTCTCTCTTGTCCCTCTCTCTGGCCTCTCTTTCTGGTCTTTTGTCTCTCTCACTTGACTGTCTATTTTTTCTCTCCTGACTCACGAATTTTGGCCTCTGTCACGTCTTTAAATCATCTTTTTCAGTCAGATCAGTGAATCTTCTGTTCTGTAGAGGTTTCAATGGTGTCTCTGGTCTCTCTCTCTGGTCTCTGGTCTCTCTCTCTCTAAGGTCTCTGTCTCTGGTATCTCTGTCTCTGGTATCTCTGTCTCTGGTCTCTCTGTCTCTGGTCTCTCTGTCTCTGGTCGGTCGTTAACATTGAGGACAGAGCTGTTTCCTCTGTGATGGTATTGATCCGTCTTGAGGAAGTCTGCTGTTGCTTTTACTGGACATTTAAAAGTTCCAAGTTTCCTCCATAAACGTTCAATATTCCCCAGTCCTTTCAGAGCAACGTCCTCTCACACTTTAAACCAACAAATCCGCTGTCTCTGGTCTCTGTCTGGTCTATTTCTGGTCTCTCTTCTCTCTCTCTCACTCTCTGGTCTCCCTCTTTGGTCTCTGTCTCTAGTAGCTCTCGCCTCTCTCTTTCAGGTCTTTCCTTCTCTCTCTGGTCTCTCTCGCCTCTCTCTTTCTGGTCTCTCTGGTCTCTCTGGGTTCTTTCTCTCCTCTCTCTGATCACTCTGGTCTCTTGCTGGTCTCTTGTCTCTTTCTCTGACCTCCCTGTGGCCCCTCTCTTGTCTTCCTCTGGTCTCTCTCTGCAGTCTCGCTGGTCTCTCGCTGGTCTCTCTCTGTTGTCTCTCTTGTCTCAGTTCCTCTCTCTGACTTGATGCAGTCTTGGCTCTCGTTCGGTCTCTGCCCCTGTATTTAATAATAACCTCTGTCTCTGTGTAAATAATGATATATATGTTGTGTCCGTGTGTAAATAATGATATATATGTTGTGTCCGTGTGTAAATAATGATATATATGTTGTGTCCGTGTGTAAATAATGATATATATGTTGTGTCCATGTGTAAATAATGATATATATGTTGTGTCCGTGTGTAAATAATGATATATATGTTGTGTCCGTGTGTAAATAATGATATATATGTTGTGTCCGTGTGTGCAGTGACGGACGTGGAGCTGAAGCGTCTGAAAGATGCCTTCAAAAGAGCCAGTGGAGTGTCTGTGTACATGAGTCAGCAGAGCTTCTACAGAGACGTCCTCGGAGATGCTGTGCCTCCTAAAGTCGCAGAGGTGAGAGAAGGAGACTTATGTCCTCACACTGCAAGCACAGAGAGAGAGCACCTCTCTGCTATCTGGTCTCTCTCTCACTGGTCTTTCCCTCTGGTCTCTCTTTGGTCTCTCTCTTGTCTCTCATATGTCTCTCTCTGGTCTCTCTCTGGTCTCTCTTTGCTATCTCTGGTCTCTATCTGGTCGCTCTCTAGTCTCACTCTTGGTCTCTCTCTTGGTCTCTGTCTGGTCTCTCTCTGATCTCTCTCTGATCCCTCTCTGATCTCTCTCTGATCTCTCTCTGGTCTCTCTCTGTGTCTTAAGCCTAGTGTATACTCGCGCGGCGCGTAGCTTACGGAGGTGACGTGACGTCACTTGCGCAACGCGTTGGTCACCGCAAGGCCCTTACGTTGCCTGCCGCACAGCATCAAAATTTTCTAACTACGTAAGGGTCGCCGCAAGGAAGCTCCGCTGTGATTGGTCTGTGTGTGTGTATTGGAAGGAAGCACGGAGCGGCTGCAGCAGGGACATGGACGAGGCACTATGGAGCAGACTGCTTCACGCTTCGAAGGAACCAAAGGAAAAGCAGTTTGGGCTCATGGCAGAGCCTGATATATGCGGAGACTGTGGACTAGAGTTCTGTTGCATATCAAACATATATATAACTTATAAACTGTGCAGTCGTTTGTTTTGCACTGTTCCTGTCTTTGTTTGAATCGTAGCTTATCGCGTCTGTTCCATTCCTCCTGCACTTATAAATTGTTTGCCTCAGATATTTACCACTTATTGTTTTGCTGTTTGTGCTGAATACAATTTGATAATAACTATGTTTCCAACAAGAACTGTGTCTTTATTCACAACATCACAGTTAAATGAGTTGAAACGATGAGTTTAGAACTATCACATAAACCTACAGTAGAAACACATGTAATGATCTCAAACAGCTCGGTTTGTTCATGTTTTTGTTCTGAAGAGGAGAAAGTAGCAGCGTAAATGCTTTGGTATCTCAAGCAACTCCTGTGAGATCGCCATCATGTGGTTGGTTGTGGGATTACAACATTCTCCTCAAAACTCCGCAAGGAGTATAAATTAAATTGTGCTTGCGTAGGTCCACCGCAACCGCTAACGTAAGCAGCGGCGCGCAAGTATACACTAGGCTTCAGTGTGTTCTTTATCGATCGCCGCTGACACAGAGACACTTCTCTCATTTGTTTCTCAAATGTTGTTTTCGAGGAACACGTCTTTCCCAGATCCTTTGAATAAGATGCATTTGTTTTTCCCGGAGTCTCCACAGGATTTACATGAGTCTGGAAAAACATCTTCAAACAAATACAATAGATTTTCCTAAGATTTAAGTTCTCTGCTTTAAAGAAGAAATATTACAATTATTATTATTGTTTGTGTCAATTAAGTGTCATAAAGATACTATTTACTTTGTCATTTCATAGGGAGTTACAGAGAGCTCTGACTGCAGACGCTGCTCGCTCTGGTGGCAGCAGAGGGAGATACAGGCAGAATAACACTCTTCACACTGAGATGAAGCTAAAGTGCTGCTGGTTCATGAAGACTGCAGTTAAAACAGATTGATTAATGCTGTCGATTTGTAACATATATTTTCTACACAGAGAATATTCTTGTTCTGAAAGAAAAGAGCTGAAGTATGAGTTTATAAGTTTAGTGAGTAACAGTGGGACTCGTCTTCTGTTGCAGGTGATCTACTCGTCATTTGGAGGAACGTCCAAAGGTCTTCACTTCAACAATCTGATCGTGGGTCTGGTTCTTCTGACGAGAGGAAAAGATGAAGAGAAGCAGAAGTGTAAGACACACCTTTCAAACTTTGTTAAACTTTCAACCATATTCTTTGAAAGAGGGAGACCAGAGAGAGAGACCAGAGAGAGAGACCAGAGAGAGAGACCAGAGAGAGAGACCAGAGAGAGAGACCAGAGAGGGAGACCAGAGAGGGAGACCAGAGAGGGAGACCAGAGAGGGAGACCAGAGAGGGAGACCAGAGAGGGAGACCAGAGAGGGAGACCAGAGAGGGAGACCAGAGAGGGAGACCAGAGAGGGAGACCAGAGAGGGAGAGACCAGAGAGGGAGAGACCAGAGAGGGAGAGACCAGAGAGGGAGAGACCAGAGAGGGAGAGACCAGAGAGAGAGAGACCAGAGAGGGAGAGACGACCGAGAGGGAGAGACCAGAGAGGGAGAGACCAGAGAGGGAGAGACCAGAGAGGGAGAGACCAGGAGGAGAGAGAGAGGGAGAGACCAGAGAGGGAGAGACCAGAGAGGGAGAGACCAGAGAGGGAGAGACCAGAGAGGGAGAGACCAGAGAGGGAGAGACAGAGGAGAGAGAGACCAGAGAGAGAGAGACCAGAGAGAGAGAGACCAGAGAGAGAGAGACCAGAGAGAGAGAGACCAGAGAGACCAGAGAGAGAGTAAACTATGAACTCTGTGGAGTATTGTGATGTCACATATACTGACTGTAAACCTGTGTTCCAGACCTGTTCAGCCTCTTTGCCTCTGACCCCAGTGGATACGCCTCCAGAGAGGACATGGAGGCCGTGCTGCAGGCTCTGGACGGAGAGGTGCCCTTGGCTCTCAGACAGTGCTTCTCAGAGGTAACCCCTGACCCCTGAATCCTTGTTGTATAATTTGAATTGCTCTTTCTCAGCTCTCTCTGTCTCTGCTCTCTCTGCTCTCTCTCTCTCTGCTCTTTCTCTCTGCTCTCTCTTTCTGCTCTTTCTCTCTGCTCTCTCTTTCTGCTCTTTCTCTCTGCTCTCTCTTTCTGCTCTTTCTCTCTGCTCTCTCTCTGCTTGCTCTCTCTCTGCTCTCTCTCTGCTCTCTCTCTCTCTGCTCTCTCTCTCTGCTTGCTCTCTTTCTGCTCTCTCTCTGCTCACTCTCTCTGCTCTCTCTCTCTCTGCTCTCTCTCTTTCTGCTCTCTCTCTGGTCCATCTCTGCTCTCTGCTCGCTCTCTCTGCTCTCTCTCACTGCTCTCTCTCTTTCTCTTTGCGCTCTCTGCTCTCTCTCTTTATGGTCACTCTCTGGTCTCTGGTCTCTCTCTGGTAACTCATGTTGGTGTGCTATATAAATAACCTTGCTGGTGGTGTTCTCAGGGGGATAAGGTGAACTTTGAGAGGTTTCGCTGGTGGCTGCAGCAGAACACTGAGGCCTTCACTTTCTCTCGATGGCTTCTGTCCGGAGGAGTCTGTGTGACTCTGACAGACGACAGCGACACGCCCACCTTCTACCAGACACTGGCCGGGGTCACACACTGTAAGAGACGCACACACACACACACACACACTGTAGAAGACAGACACACACAGACGACAATGACCACCATATGGAAGTGTTTCACCTCTTAAGAACACAAGTGGACTTTTCTCTAAGGTCTCTCTCTGGTGTCTCTCTGGTCTCTCTCTCTGGTCTCTCTGGTCTCTGGTCTCTCTCTCTCATCTCACTCTGGTCTCTCTCTGGTCTTTTTCTGGCCTTTCTCTGGTCTCTCTCTTTGGTCTCTCTCTCTGGTCTCTTTTTCTGGTCTCTTTCTGGTCTCTGTCTGCTCTTTGCCCTCACTCTGCCCTCACTTTGGTCTCTACCTGGTCACTCTCTTTTCTGTCTCTGGTCTCTCTAGTCACATTAGCCACCTGTTCTGCTGTTGTGCTTTGAAAGTTGCGTCCCCCAGCTTTGATATGACATGAGAAACCTCTGAACAGTAGCTCATACACAGGTACAGTTTTAGCTCTGTTCTATTTGTCTAATTAAGGCCATACGGCGCGGATCTGTAATCTCCGTTATCCTCTTATGTGTGAGCGAGAGTGAACAGTGCTCTGCTTTCTGACTGCTGTCACTGAGGCGTCTGCGCTACGGCAAAAACATGGACAAAAACCCCTGCTTTCACTGGCTTCTCTCCAGATCCGGAGCCAATTAAATCCACCTCGGCTCATCTAACGGACTGTTGTTGACTTCTACTGCGAGAAATGGACCAGAAAGCACTGACGGAATACGTTTTTTCAAGATTTTTTAGCTAATGTGAACTCTATGGACTCTTACCTCGGGAATGTTAATGGAATTTTGAATGACTTTTGAGTTAAACAGACTCTCTTTCTCAGGTCTCTCTCTCTGGTCTCTTTTTGGTCTCTCTTTGGTCTCTCTTTGGTCTCTCTGCCTGGTCTCTCTCTGGTCTTTCTGCTTGGTCTCTTGGTCCATAAACAATCGTGTGGAGTATTTTTGACTTTTACCTCAAGAAAATTGACAAATATATGTTTTTGGAGCCTTCTAATGGATCGTCTTTACCATTTTTTATATCAAGGGACTCCAGATTCAATCGATCAAATAGAAGGGTTTCAATTATTATATGGTGCCTCTGGTTTTAATACAATGCAGGAAAGACCTTTTTGTGTTTTCTCCCGACGCTGGCAAAAAGTTCAGGCTCAAAATCAGAAATGAGAGTGGAGGATTGATAGTGACATGTAATAGCAAGTAAATGAACAGGTTTTTCATGTAAATAAGACTAAAACCTGGTCATTCTAAGCCTCCATGCCTCAGTATTTGCTCAGTATTAGTAGCTGGATGCGTAGATAAGGGTGAGGAGTTGGATTTTAGTGGTTCTGGAGAGCGACAGAAGGACTATGGTGCTCAGTAGCAGCAGCGGTGGGAGATGCGGCCTGGAGAATGGTATGGTTCTTCTGCTGCCATCCGGACAGAGTGGCTCCTTTAGGTGGGTATGAAACTGCCAGGCAAACTCTGCACCCGTCGCTGTAACAAGGGCCTCGCGGTTTTGTTTTGTGTGGCTAGAATCATATAAACGTGAATAGCAACAGTTACCTTTATTTAGAATCCCTGGTTTCTCTTTCTGGTCTATATCTGGTCTCTCCGGATCTCTTTCCGGTCTCTTTCTGTGGGTTCACTCTTGTTTCTCAATGTGGCCTCTGGTCTCTCTCTCTGGTCTCTCTCTCTGGTCTCTCTCTCTGGTCTCTGTCTCTGGTCTCTCTCTGGTCTCTCTCTCTGGTCTCGGTCTCTGGTCTCTCTCTCTGGTCTCTGGTCTCTGGTCTCTGGTCTCTGTCTTTGGTCTCTGTCTCTGGTCTCGGTCTCTGGTCTCTGGTCTCTGGTCTCTGGTCTCTGGTCTCTGGTCTCTGGTCTCTGGTCTCTGTCTTTGGTCTCTGTCTCTGGTCTCGGTCTCTGGTCTCTGGTCTCTGGTCTCTGGTCTCTGGTCTCTGGTCTCTGGTCTCTGTCTCTGGTCTAGCTCTCTCGCTGGTCTCTGGTCTGGTCTTTGGCATTGTCTCTGTTCAGTCTGAAAAAGATGATATAAAGGCCAAAAGCAGTGACAGAAACAAACCATTTTAGAATCGCTAGAGTAGAGGCCTGGCTTTTATCACAGTAAAGTTTTATTGTTGTTGTCTGAAAGTTACACAACCCAGCTTTACATGTGCATAAAGTTTCAGTGATTAGTGTTGAAACTGTGATAAAGAACATATTAAGTTTAAGTCTTTGTTAGTTCCTGATACTTTAGTCCATGTGTCGTTCTCTGTGCAACGGACCCCACGACTCCGTATGAATCCTATTAGCCAAAGCTCAGATTAGCATTAGCATGCTAAAGGCTAAAGGTGTGGCTAACTGACACCAGTCCAAGGCTGTATGTTGACGGACAGTGCCAACCCGCTACCTTTCCTTCGTAGGGCTCTGGTCTAAAAGTCATGTCACAGTAACAATTTAATTCCCGATATAAATAGCTACAAATCTTCAAAATGGCACAACTTTATTAAAATATACTTTAAAAATATATACAAAGTAGCGGCTTATAGTGCTCAAAACAGTTTACTTCTATCAGTAGTTTTCTCATGCATGTATTTCTGGACAGCCCTGTCTCACCTCTCTCTCTCCTCTCTCTTCTCTCTCTTTTGTCTGTGGCACCAGAGAAAGACCTAGAGAAAATCACTAGTACTTGAATCTCAAAAGGGTGATGTTGTGATGGAGAAGCCTGTAGTTGACCTCTGACCTGTGCCCTCTGTCCCCAGTGGAGGAGTGCGACATCATCGACCTGGAGAAGAGGTACTGGCTGCTGAAGGCTCAGTCCAGAACCGGACGCTTTGATCTAGAAACGTTTGTGCCTCTAGTTTCTCCACCAATACACAACTCCCTGAGTGAAGGTAACACACACACACACGGACGCACACACGGACGCACACAAGGACGCACACAGGGACGCACACACAGACATGCACAGCTTTAACATGTGTAACCATGTGCAGGTCTGTTCCATGCCTTTGATGAGAACCGGGACAATCACATTGACTTTAAGGAGATCTCTTGTGGACTGTCAGCCTGCTGCAGAGGACCTGAGGCCGAGAGACAGAAGTGTAAGACTCACACTTTAGACCTGCTTCAGTCTCTGCCTCAGTCTCTGCCTCAGTCTCTGCCTCAGTCTCTGCTTCAGTCTCTGCCTCAGTCTCTGCCTCACTCTCTGCCTCAGTCTCTGCCTCAGTCTCTGCCTCAGTCTCTGCCTCAGTCTCTGCCTCAGTCTCTGTCTCAGTCTCTGCCTCAGTCTCTGCCTCAGTCTCTGCCTCAGTCTCTGTCTCAGTCTCTGCCTCAGTCTCTGCCTCAGTCTCTGTCTCAGTCTCTGCCTCAGTCTCTGCCTCAGTCTCTGCTTCAGTCTCTGCTTCAGTCTCTGCCTCAGTCTCTGCCTCAGTCTCTGCCTCAGTCTCTGCCTCAGTCTCTGCCTCAGTCTCTGCCTCAGTCTCTGTCTCAGTCTCTGCCTCAGTCTTTGCCTCAGTCTCTGTCTCAGTCTCTGCCTCAGTCTCTGCCTCAGTCTCTGTCTCAGTCTCTGCCTCAGTCTCTGTCTCAGTCTCTGCCTCAGTCTCTGCCTCAGTCTCTGCTTCAGTCTCTGCCTCAGTCTCTGCCTCAGTCTCTGCCTCAGTCTCTGCCTCAGTCTCTGCCTCAGTCTCTGCCTCAGCCTCTGCCTCAGTCTCTGCTTCAGTCTCTGCTTCAGTCTCTGCCTCAGTCTCTGTCTCTGCCTCAGTCTTTGCCTCAGTCTCTGCCTCAGTCTCTGCTTCAGTCTCTGCCTCAGTCTCTGCTTCAGTCTCTGCTTCAGTCTCTGCTTCAGTCTCTGCCTCACTCTCTGCCTCAGTCTCTGCCTCAGTCTCTGCCTCAGTCTCTGCCTCAGTCTCTGCCTCAGTCCTGGGTCTCCACATGTGTATAATGTGTCCCTCTGTCTTCAGTCTGTTTCAAAGTCTTCGACGTGGACAGAGATGGGGTCCTGTCCCGGGACGAGCTCCATGAGATGGTGGTGGCTCTGCTGGAGGTCTGGAGGGACAACCGCACCGACTCTCTACCTGTGAGTTCCTTATTCTGTTCTGGTTCAGATCCAGGTTCAGATCCAGGAGCACAGAGTCTAACAGAGTCTTCTTTCTCTCAGGAGTTACAGAGCAGCGTGTCCGACATCGTGGAGAGTATTCTGAAGATGCACGATACCACAAAGGTATGGTCTGCTTTAGACCTGGTTAAAACCTGGTTCAAACCTGGTTAAAACCTGCTTTAGACCTGCTTTAGTCCTGCTTTAGACCTGCTTTAGTCCTGCTTTAGTCCTGCTTTAGTCCTGCTTTAGTCCTGCTTTAGACCTGCTTTAGACCTGCTTTAGTCCTGCTTTAGACCTGCTTTAGTCCTGCTTTAGTCCTGCTTTAGTCCTGCTTTAGTCCTGCTTTAGTCCTGCTTTAGACCTGCTTTAGACCTGCTTTAGACTCCAGCCTGGTGTATGTGAATATGAGGGAAAGCAGCGAATATTACTGAAACTGTTTAAAATAACACTAATGATGATAAATGTAAAATGATCGTATGATTTGAGTTTCCCATCCTGCTCCACAGATGGGTCACCTGACATTAGAGGATTACCAAATATGGAGTGTGAAAAGTGCCCTGGCCAACGAGTTCCTCAACCTGCTGTTCCAGGTGAACTTCAGACTCAAGATGATGGTTTCATATTTCAGTCCCTCAAAGCTGCACAGAAAACTATCCTTAAGATAAACTGATATGTAGTTGTTTATTGTGTCTGGTTTTGAGGAAGAATGTCACTTACAGCTCACAAGCACGGAGAGAGACACACACAGAGAGAGAGAGAGAGAGAGAGAGAGAGAGAGAGAGAGAGAGAGACACACAGAGAGAGAGACAGAGAGAGACAGAGACAGAGAGACGGAGAGACGGAGAGAGAGAGAGAGAGAGAGACAGAGAGAGAGAGACACACACAGAGAGAGAGAGAGAGACACACACAGAGAGAGAGACCCACACAGAGAGAGAGACCCACACAGAGAGAGAGACACACACAGAGAGAGAGAGACACACAGAGAGAGACACAGAGAGAGAGAGACACACAGAGGGCGAGAGAGAGGGAAAGAGACACAGAGAGTGAGACAGACCGAGAGACACACAAACAGACACATGCACTAGTAACTACAGGTGAAATTATCTAAATATGTTCTTGTCTCTCCTAAAATGTGTGTGTTCTGTGTTCAGGTTTGTCACATCGTCCTGGGTTTGAGACCGGCCACTCCTGAAGAAGAGGGTCAGATCATCAGGTTGGTGTTTTAGAATCCTCTCTGACAGCGTTGGGCCCAGTTCAGTCTCTGCCTCAGTCTCTGCCTCAGTCTTTGCTTCAGTCTCTGCTTCAGTCTCTGCCTCAGTCTCTGCCTCAGTCTCTTCCTCAGTCTCTGCCTCAGTCTCTGTCTCTGCCTCAGTCTCTGCTTCAGTCTCTGCTTCAGTCTCTGCTTCAGTCTCTGCCTCAGTCTCTGCCTCAGTCTCTGCCTCAGTCTCTGCCTCAGTCTCTGCCTCAGTCTCTGCTTCAGTCTCTGCCTCAGTCTCTGTCTCTGCCTCAGTCTCTGCTTCAGTCTCTGCTTCAGTCTCTGCTTCAGTCTCTGCTTCAGTCTCTGCCTCAGTCTCTGCTTCAGTCTCTGCCTCAGTCTCTGCTTCAGTCTCTGCCTCAGTCTCTGCCTCAGTCTCTGCCTCAGTCTCTGCTTCAGTCTCTGCTTCAGTCTCTGCTTCAGTCTCTGCCTCAGTCTCTGCCTCAGTCTCTGTTTCAGACCTCTCTATGTGTCTCTCTGCAGGGGTTGGCTGGAGCGGGAGAGCAGACACGGGCTTCAGCAGGGACAGAACTGGTTCTTGATCTCCATGCAGTGGTGGCAGCAGTGGAAGGACTACGTCAAATATGTGAGTAATGAGAGAAGAATGGATCTATATTTAACACACTTCTGATGCTGTTTAAACTCTGCTGTCGTATGTCACCAGGAGCAGAAGGGTATCGTTGTGGAGCAGCCCTCTGTCCTGTCGTCCCTCCGCTCCTCAGCGCCCCCTGTCTGTGCAGAGGCAGACTGCAGAGGAGCCTGGAGTCCTCAGAGCTCCTTGAGTCCAGATGAGAGGAGTCCAGACACTCTGAGCAGCGCGTCTGAGGCCACCGAGACCGGTCAGTGGATTTAGGCTAATCTAGTCTGTCACTGCTACTACTGCTACTACTACTACTACTACTACTACTGCTACTACTAGTACTGCTACTACTGCTACTGCTACTACTACTGCTGCTACTACTGCTACTACTGCTACTACTGCTACTGCTACTACCGCTACTGCTACTACTGCTGCTACTACTGCTACTACTACTGCTACTACTGCTACTACTACTACTGCTACTACTACTACTGCTACTGCTGCTACTGCTAATACTGCTACTACTACTACTACTACTACTACTGCTACTACTAGTACTGCTACTACTGCTACTGCTACTACTACTGCTGCTACTACTGCTACTACTGCTACTACTGCTACTGCTACTACCGCTACTGCTACTACTGCTGCTACTACTGCTACTACTACTGCTACTACTGCTACTACTACTACTGCTACTACTACTACTGCTACTGCTGCTACTGCTAATACTGCTACTACTACTACTACTACTACTACTGCTACTACTGCTACTACTACTGCTACTACTGCTACTACTGCTACTACTACTACTGCTACTGCTACTACTACTACTACTGCTAGATGCTAATTATTAGCATCTATTATTACTCAATTGACCCATCTCTCTCTTTCTCTCTCCTTCTCTCCCTCCCTCTTTCTCCCACTCTCCCCCCTCAGCTCTGGCTCCTCTCCCTTCCCCCTCCTCAGACAGCTGTTTCTCTCGCGCTCACCCGTCCTCAGAGAACCCTCAGTGTTTCTCTGGTCAGAACGGACACCTGCCTCAGCTCTGTCCTCAGAGACCAGCGGCCATCGACAACCAGCCACTGGTCAACATGGACCCCATCAAGGTACGGCCTTAAAGCTCAGGGACCTAACATTCACACCACAACCATTGGACTGTGTAAGAGGGAGAGAGAGCGAGGCCAGAGGGAGAGAGAGCGAGGCCAGAGGGAGAGAGAGCGAGGCCAGAGGGAGAGAGAGCGAGGCCAGAGGGAGAGAGAGCGAGACCAGAGGGAGAGAGAGCGAGGCCAGAGGGAGAGAGAGCGAGGCCAAAGACTTAACTTAATCTCTGGTGTCTCTTTCTGGTGTCTCTCTCTCTCTGTTCTCTCTCTTTGTGAAAACAAAACTGTTTTAAGCCAGAGACAAGTGACATGAATTGTATTCTTGTATGACACTTTTGTCTCTGCTTCAGGCTCCAACGCTGACCATGGAGGGTGGCCGTCTGAAGCGCTCTCTGCAGCTGGTTCCAGGTCGAGACTTTGAGATCGTCCCTGAACCAGTGTGGAGAGCTCTGTATCACTGGTACGGAGCCAACCTCAGCCTCCCACGACCTGTAAGTACCGGAGACCAGAGGGAGACCAGAGGGAGACCAGAGGGAGACCAGAGGGAGACCAGAGGGAGACGAGAGACCAGAGACGGAGAGACCAGAGACGGAGAGACCAGAGACGGAGAGACCAGAGACGGAGAGACCAGAGACGGAGAGACCAGAGACGGAGAGACCAGAGACGGAGAGACCAGAGACGGAGAGACCAGAGACGGAGAGACCAGAGACGGAGAGACCAGAGACGGAGAGACCAGAGACGGACCAGAAAGGGGAGTGACCAGAAAGAGATACCGGATAAAGAGACTTTAAATCTGTAAATCAAAAAGACTGGGTCGCAATGCGGTTGGATGCCGAGTCTTTCTGACACACATCAGCCCATGGAAGACTGTGGTACATTGCTTTAGATGAGGGTCTCAGTCCAAACCCCTCACCCTAACCCTCGGTGTTTACAGGTGATCCTGGAGAGCCGCACTAAGGCTGCAGAGCTGGAGCTGTTCCCTCGCTTTCTGCTCTTCCTTCGCCAGCAGCCGGCCACTCGCACTCCTCAGTCCAACATCTGGGTCAACATGGGTATGAGCAGCCTGAGAATGTTCCCTCCACATTTACCACCACCCAGAGGTAACGGAAGCCTGCAGCAAGACCAGAAACCGCCTCCAATCAGCTCTGAATCAGCTGAAATAATCCACCCAGGCCAGGCACTTCAGCTGTACCAGACACACAGGGGAGAGGATTTCTGCAACAGTCTGACATTTTGACATTTGTTACAACGGGTTTTTCCATTACAGACACCAGAGAACCAGAGATTATGGTTCAGAATCTTATCTTTTGTGTAAGAAAGTTCGGTTTTCTCTCTGGTCTCTATCTTTGGCCCATCTCTTTTCTCTCTCTTTCTGGTTTCTCGCTCTATAGTCTCTTGTCTCTCGCTGATCTTTCTGATCTCTCTGGTCTTTCTCTCTAGTCTCTCTCTCTGGTCTCTCTCTTCTCCCTCTGGTTTCTATCTGGTTTCTGTCGCTCTTAGGCCTCTCTCTCTCTGGTCTCTCTCCGGTCTCTCTCTCTCTGGTTTCTCTCTTAGGCCTCTCTCTCTCTGGTCTCTCTCTCTAGTTTCTCTCTCTCTAGTTTCTCTCTTAGGCCTCTTTCTGGTCTCTCTCTTAAGCCTTGCTCTCTCCTGTCTCTCTCTCTCTGGTCTCTCTCTCTGGTCTCTCTCTCTCTAGTCTGGCTCTGGTTCTGGTTCTACTTAATCCTGAGATCCCTAACTTTCAAACCACAAAAGATTGAACTCTAAAACAGTTCTGTCTCAGATTATAAATGTACATGTTTATTCTCCCCTTCACACTTCAGATTCAGATTCAGATTCATTTATTTGCCATTTGCAGTAAAACCACATTGGAAAAACTGTGCAAGACTACCCCGGTGTGCACCAGACAGAGGAGACGACACACACCAGAGCTCTTGCCACGGCGCCATCTTTACGGCGCCATGCGACAAACAGTAGAATAAACAGCAGAGAGCAATAACATACAGTATCACAGACAGTTGGATAGACACATTGTGCTTTGTATAAAGCACGGATTTTTTCTCGGGATGAAGCACCTCCTACAGCCGGCCCAATGTGGCTGTCAGAGGGGGGCGGGGTCAGGGAGGGGGGTGAGTCGGAAACACAGTGAGGAGTGGAGGGGAGGGAGGGAGCAAGATGGATAGAGAGGGAGGCGGGGGAGGCGGGGGAGACGGGATCCGAGCTGGAGACTGAAGTGTGAGATTGTTGTAGATGGGGACCTTGTTATTATGGCCTTGGCCCGAGGAATGTGAGATAAGAGTGGAGAGAAGACACAGACACAGCAGGAGAAACACATCGCCTCAGGGGGACAATATTAAATGCAATGTCAGGCAGATATTCTATTAAATCCAATTAAACCGAATTCGGGCGTTCTGCTCTCCCAAAATTTCATCCACTGAGCGGCGCTGTGATCAAAAAATGACACCGTTTGTTGCCCAGTTCACTTCCGGTTGATTTCATACAATGGCGAATATGGCTCACAAAAACAACAAACGATTGACAGTGCCTGAATTGCGAGGTTGAAGCGAAAGTCAGCCATTGACAAAGGCTTGATGGTTGGAGCAGTATTTTTGGACTTAAAAAAGGCATTTGACGTTCTAGACCATGATCTCCTTGTGCTCAAACTATCTGGACTAAACTTTGAAGAACCAGCACTGCAGTGGTTCAAGACATATCTGGAACAGAGACAACAGTGTGTAATAATCAATAACGAAAAGTCATCCTTTTTAACATTAACATCAGGAGTCCCGCAGGGATCAATATTGGGCCCACTTCTCTTTACACTTTACATTAATGACTTACCAAACGCATGCCCAGGAGCAGGTATCCAACTGTATGCAGACGATGCAGTTGTATATGTGAGTGGCAAAACAATTGAAACCATTACTGCACAGCTACAGCACCATCTAGAGGCTGTAGCAGAATGGTTTCAAAATTCTGGTCTTTCTTTAAATGTCAGTAAAACAAAATCTGTCTGTTTTTCATCTAGAACACGTCCCACTGAGAACCTACCCCTAACAATTGACAGGCAACACATTGAGCAAGTGAGAGAATTCAAATATTTAGGCCTAATTCTGGACTCTCACTTGCAATTTGACAGTCACATTAACAAGATTGTAAAAAGGACTAAATCAAGTTTGTATAGTTTCAGACTAATCAGAGATTGTTTACCTTTCAACGCAGCCAATATCTTTCTACACGCCATGATTTTTTCTCAGATAAGTTACTGTATCACCTGCTGGTCCCAGGCCACAGCCTCTTCCATCAAACCAGTAAGAATGCTCTACAACAGAGCCATAAAAATACTGGACAAAAAGCCAATAAGAACACACCATTGCCAGGTGTTGCAGAGACTACATTTTCTTAGTTTTGATAATTTTATTAAATTTTGTAATTGTAAATTATTGTACAAATGTTTGCACAGTCGAGCCCCTGCTGTCCTGAGTGCTCTCTTAGTTCCTCTGAGATCCGTCACACGGGGCTCCTCTAACGGGAATGTGAAAGTGCCCCTCAGGAGAACCACATTCGGACAGTCGGTCTTCTCGGTCCAGGGGGCAAAGCTCTGGAACTCTTTAAGCCCTCAGCTAAAACTGAACTCTGACTGGGCTGGTTTTAAACATGAACTAAAGCGATTTCTTAAAACAAACCAGGTGTGTGAGCATCAATGAGTTGGAGAACATCTGCTTTTATATAATGTGAATTTTATAATGTATAATGTGTTTTAATTGTGTTAAAAGCCCTCCTAGGGACGGACATTGCAAACTAGCCTTGGCTATAAATGTTGTAGTGTTTCACATGTTGATTGTGTTCACTTGTCCCTATCAAATAAATCAATAAGGGTATTTGCAGTGTGGGAAAATGAAAGGAGGAATTGTTGTTGCTAGTTCAACGAGCGGATGGTGTTTATGAAGATTTAGAAGAAGATGACAGCGAGCAGAGTGAACGAAAACGGCTGTGTGTGCGAGTGACAGATGGTAACAATGAGAATGAAGTTCAGCTAAGAGGGAAGAATGTGAATTGGACGGATGATTTGCGCGATATGCCACTAGTTAGAGACGGGAATGTATTTGCATACAGAAAATGACGAAAACACTCAACCATTTAGAGAAAATGCGCCGGGCAGAGAGAACCGGAAGTTGCGAAGGCAAGTGTTACCCATAATGCAACGCAAAATTCAGTCGCTCCCCCGCCCATCGGATGGAATTTTGGGAGAGCAGAACGCCCGAATTGCGGCGCCCTCAGACCCCGTACACAGGGGCAGATCCAAGCCGGGTCAGAGAGTTCAAGCCTGACAAACAATGTCATTCAATCTCAACTCCAGAGTCTTATGTCCATCGAGTGAACGAGCTGCGAGGTCTTTAACCAACTGTTCCACCAAAACCACTCTTCTTTGACCAGACACGGCACTCTCAACCACGACGCGGCTAAGCTCCAGACCACTTTGCACACATCTCTACACCAAAGTGTAGACATAGCAGCAGCAGTACCATGTGTGTGTCATCACAGCTGCAGCCTATAGTGTCTCGTCTGAGCCCAGTGTGGACTAAACCTCTGATCAAAGTCCTCAGAGATCCATCTGATTCCAACGCTTCTCTATCTCCGCAGCCTGAACATCTCACTGATTCTTTCTCTCCTGTGTGTGAGTGGGCTGTGCGAGTGTGACATCACCACTGTGTGACATCACCACTGTGTGACATCACCACTGTGTTAGCCTTAATGAGGAAGAGGCCGATTTGAACATTAGATTGGAATATTAGCTAGCTGGAGACAATTTACTTATGTGGGCATTTGTTCTGCTAGCTTGGCCTCTGATTGGTCTGTCTTTAAATGGTGAGTGTGTTGAGACGGCTAGCTCTGTAACCGTTTTTCTCTCTCTGGTCTCTCTCTCTCTCTCTCTGGTCTCTCTTGTCTGTCTTTTCCCTGGTCTTTCTCTGTCTCTTTCTGGTCTGCTTGGTTTATCTGGTTTTTCTCTCTGATCTTTCTGTCAGGCCTCTCTCGCTTTCTCTATTATCTCTCTCTGCACTCCCTCCCTCTCTGCTCTCTCTCTCTCTCTCTCTGTCTCTCTCTCTCTGCTCTCTCTGGTGTCTCTCTCTGTCTCTGTGTCTCTCTCTCTCTGGTCTCTGGTCTCTCTCTCTTGCCTCTGTCTCTGCTCTCTCTGGTGTCTCTCTGGTCTCCCTCTTTGCTCTCTGATTTTGTGAGTGAATGCAAAGGCTGTGTGGATAGAACCAAACTCCAAATCAAAACCAATTATTCAATATTTTTGATGATTTGATCAGAAATCACTAATGTGTGATTTAACAGAACTAATGTGATTGGTCTGAAGATCCTGCTGCTTCCTTACACCTCTAATCAAAACCAACCAAACCAGAGGGGGAGAGGCCAGACCAGAGGGGGAGAGGCCAGACCAGAGGGGGAGAGGCCAGACCAGAGGGGGAGAGGCCAGACCAGAGGGGGAGAGACCAGACCAGAGGGGGGGGAGAGGGAGACCAGAGGGGGAGAGACCAGACCAGAGGGGGAGAGACCAGACCAGAGGGGGAGAGACCAGACCAGAGGGGGAGAGACCAGACCAGAGGGGGAGAGACCAGACCAGAGGGGGAGAGACCAGACCAGAGGGGGAGAGACCAGACCAGAGGGGGAGAGACCAGACCAGAGGGGGAGAGACCAGACCAGAGGGGGAGAGACCAGACCAGAGGGGGAGAGACCAGACCAGAGGGGGAGAGACCAGACCAGAGGGGGAGAGACCAGACCAGAGGGGGAGAGACCAGACCAGAGGGGGAGAGACCAGACCAGAGGGGGAGAGACCAGACCAGAGGGGGAGAGACCAGACCAGAGGGGAGAGACCAGACCAGAGGGGGAGAGACCAGACCAGAGGGGGAGAGACCAGACCAGAGGGGGAGAGACCAGACCAGAAGGGGAGAGACCAGACCAGAAGAGCTGTTTTAACTGTATCTTTTTGTACCTTGTTTGTAGGAAACGTCCCGTCTCCCAATGCTCCCCTGAAGAGGGCGCTAGCGTACAGCGGCTGCTTCAGTCGCATGGGGACCATCAAAGACATCCACCTTTACCTGTCCCAGAGACTGAGGATCAAGGAGGAGGACATGAGGCTATGGCTCTACAACAGTGAGGTGAGGAGAGACCAGAGAGAGACCAGAGAGAGACCAGAGAGAGACCAGAGAGAGACCAGAGAGAGACCAGAGAGAGACCAGAGAGAGACCAGAGAGAGACCAGAGAGAGACCAGAGAGAGACCAGAGAGAGACCAGAGAGAGACCAGAGAGAGACCAGAGAGAGACCAGAGAGAGACCAGAGAGAGACCAGAGAGAGACCAGAGATTGAATTCATAATCTCTGAAACATGGACCAAGTCTACATTCTTGCCTGTGTGTAAACTTTAAAGAACATCCATCCATCCATCCATTTTCTTCCGCTTTATCCGTTGCCGGGTCGCGGGGGCAGCAGTCTAAGCAGAGACGCCCAGACTTCCCTATCCACACACACTTCCTCCAGCTCGTCCGGGGGGATCCCAAGGCGTTCCCAGGCCAGCTGAGAGACATAGTCTCTCCAGCGTGTCCTAGGTCTTCCGCGGGGCCTCCTCCCGGTGGGACGTGCCCGGAACACCTCCCCAGGGAGGCGTCCAGGAGGCATCCGGAACAGATGCCCGAGCCACCTCAACTGGTTCCTCTCGACGTGGAGAAGCAGCGGCTCTACTCCAAGCTCCTCCCGTGTGACTGAGCTCCTCACCCTATCTCTAAGGGAGCGCCCAGCCACTCTGCGGAGGAAGCTCATTTCGACCGCTTGTATCCGCGATCTCGTTCTTTCGGTCATTACCCAAAGCTCATGACCATAGGTGAGGGAGGGAACGAAGATTGACCGGTAAATTGAGAGCTTTGCCTTTCGGCTCAGCTCCCTCTTTACCACAACGGTCCGATACAGCGACCGCATCACTGCGCACGCTGCACCGATCCGCCTGTCAATCTCACGCTCCATCCTCCCCTCACTCGTGAACAAGACCCCGAGATACTTGAACTCCTCCACTTGAGGAAGGACCTCTCCAACCACCTGAAGAGGGCAGGGCACCTTTTTCCGGTCGAGCACCATGGCCTTGGATTTGGAGGTGCTGATTCTCATCCCAGCCGCTTCACACTCGGCTGCAAACCGTCCCAGTGCATGCTGCAGGTCCTGGTTCGTTGGAGCCAACAGGACAACATCGTCCGCAAACAGCAGAGATGAAATCCTGTGGTCCCCGAACCGGACCCCCTCCGACCCCTGGCTGCGCCTAGATATTCTGTCCATAAATACAGTGAACAGAACCGGTGACAAAGGGCAGCCCTGTCGGAGGCCAACATTCACCGGGAACAGGTCTGACTTACTGCCGGCAATGCGAACACAGCTCTGGCTCTGGTCATACAGGGACCGGATGGCCCTCAGCAGAGGACCCCCGACCCCGTACTCCCGGAGAACCCCCCAAAGGACACCCCGGGGAACACAGTCGAACGCCTTCTCCAAATCCACAAAGCACATGTGGACAGGTTGGGCGAACTCCCATGAACCCTCGAGTATCCGATGGAGAGTATAGAGCTGGTCCAGTGTTCCGCGACCGGGACGAAAACCACACTGCTCCTCCTGGATCCGAGATTCGACCATCGGCCGTAGCCTCCTCTCCAGTACCTTGGAGTAGACCTTACCGGGGAGGCTGAGGAGTGTGATCCCACGATAATTGGAACACACCCTCCGGTCCCCCTTCTTGTAGAGAGGGACCACCACCCCGGTCTGCCACTCCATTGGCACCGCCCCCGATCGCCACGCGATGTTGCAGAGACGTGTCAGCCAAGACAGTCCTACAACATCCAGAGACTTTAGATAATCAGGGCGGATCTCATCCACACCCGGAGCCTTGCCACCATGGAGGCTACCAACCACCTTGGTGACCTCAGCCAGGGAGATGGATGTATCCGCCCCAACATCCTCAGCCTCTGCCTCTGTAACAGAGGACGTGACGGGGGGATTGAGGAGAACCTCAAAGTATTCCTTCCACCGCCCGACAATATCCCCCGTCGAGGTCAGCAGCTCTCCACCCGCACCGTACACGGTGTTGGCAAAGAACTGCTTCCCCCTCCTGAGGCGCCGGACGGTTTGCCAGAATTTCTTTGAGGCCGACCGATAGTCATGCTCCATGGACTCTCCGAACTCCTCCCAGTCCCGGGTTTTTGCCTCTGCAACAGCCCGGGCCGCGGCACGCTTGGCCTGCCGGTACTGGACAGCTGCCTCAGGAGTCCCCCGAACCATCATGGCTCGATAGGACTCCTTCTTCAGCCTGACAGCATCCCTTACTGCCGGTGTCCACCACCGGGTTCGGGGGTTGCCGCCGGGACCAGCACCAGAGACCTTGCGACCACAGCTACGAGCCGCCGCATCGGCGATTGAGGCAGAGAACATGGTCCACTCGGACTCCATGTCCCCCTCCTCCACCGGGACCTGGGAGAAGCTCTCCCGGAGGTGTGAGTTGAAAGTCCGTTCTGACAGGGGGCTCAGCGAGACGTTCCCAGCAGACCCTCACTATACGCTTGGGTCTGCCAGGTCTGACCGGCTTCTTCCCCTGCCAGCGGATCCAACTCACGACCAGGTGATGATCGGTTGACAGCTCCGCCCCTCTCTTTACCCGAGTGTCCGAGACACGCGGTCGAAGGTCAGATGATACGACTACAAAGTCGATCATCGACCTCCGGCCTAGGGTGTCCTGGTGCCACGTGCACTGGTGGACACCCTTGTGCTCGAACATGGTGTTCGTGATGGACAAACTGTGACTGGCGCAGAAGTCCAACAACTGAACACCGCTCGGGTTCAGATCAGGGGGGCCGCTCTTTCCAATCACCCCTCTCCAAGTGTCACTGGCGTTTCCCACAAGGGCGTTGAAGTCCCCCAGGAGAATAACGGAGTCCCCGGGCGGTGCACCGTCCAGTACCCCTCCCAAGGACTCCAAGAAGGCCGGGTACTCTGCACTGCCGTTAGGCCCGTAGGCCGTCACAACAGTGAGAGACTTGTCCCCCACCCGGAGGCGGAGGGACGCGACCCTCTCATTCACCGGGGAGAACTCCAACACGTGGCGGCTGAGATGGGGGGCAATGAGAATGGCCACCCCAGCTCGCCGCCTCTCCCCGCGAGAAACACCAGAAAAGTGGAGCGTCCAACCCCTCTCAAGGAGTTGGGTTCCAGAGCCCAAGCTGTGTGTGGAGGTGAGGCCGACTATCTCTAGTCGGTATCGCTCAACCTCCCCCACAAGCTCGGGCTCCTTCCCCCCCAGTGAGGTGACGTTCCACGTCCCAAGAGCCAGATGTTGTGTGTGCGGACTGGGTCGTCGAGGTCTCCGCCTTCGACTGCTGCCCAGTCCTCTCTGCACCGCGCCACCACGGACCCCTCTGCAGGTGGTGGGCCCACAGGAGGGACTGCCCACGTCGTCCATTCGGGCTGAGCCCGGCCGGGCCCCGTGGGCTAAGGCCCGGCCACCAGGCGCTCGCCTACGAGCCCCGACCCCAGGCCTGGCTCCAGGGTGGGGCCCCGGCTGCGCCATGCCGGGCGACGTCACTGTTTTTGTATGAGTGCTGTTCTTTAAAGAACATCTTCATATTTAATCTTCACAGAATTACCTGACGCTGCTCGACGATGAAGACCACACTCTGGAAAGTCTGAAGATCTACGACGAACAGCAGCTTGTCATCGAAGGTTTGGACAGGTCTTCACTTTGACCATTATGAGTGTTTGAAGCTAGAGACTAAAGGTGTGTGTCTGTGTTTGTCTGTCTGTCTGTCTCTGGTCTCTGTCTGTCTCTCTCTACCCCTCTCTGTGTCTTTCTGGTCTCTGCCTCTGTCTGTGTGCGTGTGTTTCTCCAGTGCGCAACAAGGACATGAGCTGGCCAGAAGAGATGTCGTTCATTGCCAACAGCAGCAAAATGGATCGAACCAAAGGTGAGGTCTCTCTTTCTCCATGTTTGGTGTCTCTGTCCATGGTTCTGGTGGTGTGTGAATATTGTCTTTGTAAATCCAAATATGAACAATAAGAACTGGCCAATCAGGCGTCTCCCATCCCTTCCGCACTGGTTGGAGTTTCCATCACAATGTCATTTTGTACTTGGCTTTTAACTCACCTTTTGACCTCGTTAGTATTTCAGTTTTTAATCCGTTGTCCCTCAAATCCGATCAAAACAGTATTGTACAGATTTTAAGCTGTTGTTTAAACGACTCCAGGTCAAAGCGGAGGCAGAACGTATTAATAAAGTTTTTTAAAAAACTAATTGAATGGGTTTGAGAGACTAGAGCGAGAGAGACTAGAGCGAGAGAGAGAGAGAGAGAGAGAGAGAGAGAGAGAGAGAGAGAGCGATCAGAGAGGGGGAGACCAGAGACCGGGAGACAGACCAGAAATTAAATATATGTTTGTTCTGGTCCCTCAGTGCCCACAGAGAAAGGAGCCACTGGTCTCAGTAACTTGGGAAACACCTGCTTCATGAACTCCAGCATCCAGTGTGTGAGCAACACCAAACCTCTCACCGACTACTTCATCTCTGGGACTCATCTGTACGAGCTGAACAGGTGAGAGACCAGAGACCAGAGACCAGAGACCAGAGACCAGAGACCAGAGACCAGAGACCAGAGACCAGAGACCAGAGACCAGAGACCAGAGACCAGAGACCAGAGACCAGAGACCAGAGACCAGAGACCAGAGACCAGAGACCAGAGACCAGAGACCAGAGACCAGAGACCAGGGACCAGGGACCAGACCTGTGTAACCCTTGTTGTGTCTTCAGGATGAACCCGATCGGGATGCGTGGACACATGGCCAAGTGTTACGGAGACCTGGTGATGGAACTGTGGAGCGGAACACAGAAGAATGTAGCTCCGCTCAAACTGAGGGTAAGAAAAAACCAGAGAGAGGGCCCAGAGAGAGAGACCAGAGAAAGAGAGAGAGAGAGAGAGAGAGAGAGAGAGAGAGAGAGAGAGACCAGAGAGAGAGAGACCAGAGAGAGAGAGACCAGAGAGAGAGAGAGAGAGAGAGAGAGAGAGAGAGAGAGACCAGAGAGAGAGAGACCAGAGAGAGAGAGACCAGAGAGAGAGAGAGACCAGAGAGAGAGAGACCAGAGAGAGAGAGAGAGAGAGAGAGAGAGAGAGAGAGAGAGAGAGAGAGAGAGAGAGAGAGCAATCCCGGAACCTCCCTAGACGTAGAAAACAGGTCATCGGGGCCGTCCGACGCATTACGTCTTGGATCTAGCAATACAAGTGTCAGAAATTCAAGGGCGGTAGTGTTTGCGTGGGGACCATGGTGACAGTTCCCCACCAAGTATTTGGTGAGGAAAATAGTCCCACCAAAATGACATGATGTCCCGTGACCCGGGACGGTCCGGGACACCATGTTTCCGTTTTGTGCAACGTGCGCCTCCTCCTCGCTCCAGAGCATCGCAGCAGCAGCAGCACGTGGACCCGTTCCGTTTCTGGCAGTGATTGGCTGTATTCTCCAGCGCCAATCGAAGCACTGAGCAACTGTTTAATTTTCAAAGTTAGCCAGCGTGAGCAAGGTTTTTTTTCGTTCCCTGTAGCGTTGTAGCACGTGAGTATCAGAGGAAAGTACTGTAGATCCACTTACTTTCAAAGATTTCGTATTTCTAATCTGTCAGCGCACTGTTTAATGTTTCCGAGGGGAGCTCACACGGCATACAGAGGACAGGAAAAGAACTGGCTCCAATAAAGAAACAGGTTGGTTTGAAAGGCTGAGGAATACTTATTGTGCTCTTACTATCCAAAATGTATAGTGGGTGTGTTGTGTGATCAGGGATAAATCTAGGGATGAAAATATTCCACGGATCCACGCGTTAAACCTTTATCGCGATAATGAAATTTCTGTGAATGTGTGACAGCGGGCACTTGCTGTTATTGGCTCTTAGGCACATTCAAGCAATGCACTCGAATGTGCCCAAAAAAACGTCCTGGTGCAGCTGCTGCCGCTTTGTAATGACAGCCGCGGCGCTCAGTGAAAGCACAGCTCTAACATGGTACGAGCTCGGACCATAGCAGACAGAACCATGTGTGCATAACTTGGTCTCCCTCGTATCTCCCGCGTTTTCCCTGTGTCTATGAATGTCTCTCCCCTGTCTCTTCCAAAGCGCAACCAGCGCTCCCGAAATTAAAGCTCGGATACCTAAATTTTCCATTGCGTTAACGTTGCATGTGGTTGTGCGAGCCAAAACACACCCACAGGCATTTAGTTTTTATTTGCATACTTGAGAGCCCTGTGAGTCATTACTTGCCTTTTTGGGTTGAGAAGGGTATAAAATAAAAGAAAAATATAGGAAAATCCAACACTGTTACTTATGGCCAAACTCTTGTTAACCATTGTATTGAGAATTACTATGTAACTTTTGACATTGGCCGAGTTATAAATGATTCTGCAGTTCATGTATATGAATTCTGTTTTTGATTGTCTTTACCTTCTTATATAATTTAGAAAAAATGCCACCTCCTCAAAAAAAGATAAAATTATCAGGGAGAGATTAATAGTTACCTAATGTAACTTAAGTTCTACGAATAGGTGCGTAGTCCCTTAGGACTTCGCTAGTGGGATATCACTCGTGACCCCCAGGTCACACGCCAGAGAGATCAAAATAATTTGCTCCAATCACCAGCCACCCTCCTCTATAAATGCCCCTGCACAAGGCCGCACCCCCTCTTGAACTCTGCCAAGCCGGGCTGGCCTGATGGGCTCGTAGCTAAGGGACTACGCACCTATTCGTAGAACTTAAGTTACATTAGGTAACTATTAATTCTACGTCATGGTGCTACGTCCCTTAGGACTTCGCTAGTGGGACACAACGCGGAGGCCGTAGGAACATGTACTCCCAGCAGGCCAGCGAAGGGTGATTGGAGCTCCGCCCGAGCAAGACCCTCACACAGTGAGAGGACTCAGGGCAGAAGAAACAATGCGTGTTACAGGGCCACTCCTACCAAGGATACCCCCACGTAACACAGATGTAGGTCATCCGTAGTCACAGGACGCCTCTCCCAAGGGCTCCTGACGTGGACTACCTGACCGACCAAACACACATATATGTACCGCACCTGTAGGATGCCTCTCCCAAGAGCTCCTGAACCAGGGCGGAAAGTAAACCGAAGGCCCCCTCAGGAGGGACCTAACGGTCTAACTCAGTCCGCTGCACTCAGCACGGAATGGGCCACCGACCGGTCCGACACATCCAAAAGATAAGACCGGACGAAAGAAGAGGACGACGCCCAAGAAGCCGCACTGCAGACGTCCTCGACCGACACCCCCCTGAGAAGGGCCGTAGAGGCCGCCATCCCACGCGTGGAATGCGACCTGAAGCCCACCGGGGGGGCCAGACCTTGCGTCTGATACGCCCGCCGCACAGCCGTGGCGACCCAGTGCGCCAGCCGCTGAGCCGACAGCGGGGCGCCCCTGTTCTTGGGGCCCAGACACACAAACAGCTGACCACCCAACCTGAATGACGACGTCATGGCCATTCTGACAGGACACAGAAGGTGCCGCCGCTCCTCCTCGGGGGAGGCATGCGGTGGCGGATAGAAAGCCCTAATCCTGATGACTCTCGACCTAAAGGCCGACGTGATGACCTTGGGGAGAAAAGCCGGATTGGGCCACAATACCACCATGCTGTCGCCCTCTCCAAAGGACAGGCAAGACGCATGGACAGAGAGCGCACACAAGTCGCCCGCCCTCTTAGCAGACGCCAACGCCAACAAGAGGGCCGTCTTAAAGCGACACACTCGGGACTCGCCTCCGCCGCCGGTTCAAAAGGCGGACCCGATAGCCCCCTAAGGACCACCCTGAGGTCCCAAACCGGGGGCGTTCTCTGGAGCGGGGGCCTCCTCCTGCGTGCCCCCCGCAGAAAACGTTTAACCAACGGATGAGAGCGGGCTGTGAACCCCCCAAATCCGTCGTGACCCGAAGTAATGGCTGCCGCGAACACCGCCAAGGTGGCAACAGCCCTCCCCTTGTCAAAGAGCTCCTGTAGGAATCCCAGAACCCCCTCCAGCGGGCAACACCTGGGATCCCAGGAACGAAACCGCACCAGTCGCTGAAGAGCCTCCACCTCGTGGCGTAGGCCCTCACAGTGGACGGCGCCCTCGCCCCCTGAGTGGTCTCCACCACCGCAGGGGGAAGACCCAGGTCTACGAGGTTCCGCCTCTCAGCCTCCAAACCCAGAGCCTGCGGCCGATTATCGGGCGTGAAAACAGGGCTCCTCCCCCCTGGACTAGAACCCCCGGCTCGTCCGGGAGGGCCCAGGGCTCCATCACCGCCATGCCCCTCAGGAAGGGGAACCACCGGGCATGCGGACTGTCCGCGCCACCAGGATCACAGACCTCCTCTCCTGTTCGATCCTCCGCAGCAGGACCGGCAGGAGACGCACTGGTGGAAAAAGCGTACAGCAGGCCCCCTGGCCAGGGGTACTGAGCCAGAGCGTCCACGCCTAAGGGCGGCTCGTCCGCGGCCCTTGAGGCGAACCAGGACGGGCACTGTGCGTTTTCTGCACTGGCGAAAAGGTTGACCAATGGACGGCCGAACCTCCGCCAGATCTCCGCAGCTACCCGTGGGGCCAGGCCCCACTCGTCCTGGAGTGGGCCCCCCCCCCCTGGACATCCTGTCGGCCCCCACGTTCCGGACCCCCGGGACGTGGCGCGCCCTGAGAGACAGGAGGTGAAGCGCCGCCCACAGCAGCGTCACCGTCGCCATGCGATGGAGAGCGGGGGACCTGGTGCCCCCCTGCCTGTTCAGATAGGAGACCACTGTGGTGTTGTCTGAGCGCACCATCACGTGTCTCCCCTGCAGCTGAGGAGCAAAGTGCAGCAGTACCCTGTGCACTGCCTCCATCTCCAGCAGGTTGATGTGACGGCTGAGTCCGACCAGCAGCCTCCTACAGAGCTCTGGCCGAGGACCCCGCCCCATCCTTCGGGCGACGCGTCCGTGAACACCTCCACGTGAGACACGGCGCAGGCCAGAGTCACTCCGTCCCGCAATAGACCCGGAGTGAGCCAGAACCTGATGTTCGATGCTGCCACTTGGGGAACCCAGATCAGCCTCCCCCCGTCCCGGGAGGGGTGAAGCCTGAGGCGTGAGAACCACCTCTGAAAATTCCTCATGTGGAGAAGGCCTAGCCGCACCACAGCATGAGCCGCCGCCATCATTCCCAGCAGGGACCTGAGGCGCCGAGCGGGGACTCTGGGGCCCGCCAGAACCTCCCTGGGCAGACGGGTAGTGTTCATTCGTCTGTCCACGGACAATGCAGCACGGAATGTCACAGAGTCTAACTGCAGACCGAGATAAATCATGCGTTGAGCTGGCTGCAGCTTGCATTTCTCCCTGTTTACCACAAACCCCAGACGCTGTATGTGGGACAGGACCCAGTGCGTATGACTCACGGCCACTTCCCTGGATGAGGCCAGAATTAACCCGTCGTCTATGTAGGTTAAAATTCTTACCCCTGCGCGTCTGAGCGGCTCCAGTGCTGCCTCCACGCACTTGGAAAAAGTGCGAGGCGCGAGTGCGTGGCCCAAGGGGAGACGGCAGTAACCGTAATTCCTCTCTCCCACTGCGAAGCGCAGAACCTCCTGTGTTCCGGCACTATCGGCACGTGGAAGTACGCATCTGTCAGGTCAATGGAGGATATCCAATCTCCCTGCCTGACACACTCGAGGAGCTGCTTTGTGGGCAGCATCCGAAACTGCCGTTTGGAAATGCACTCGTTCAACACGCGCAGATCCAAAACGGGACGCACCCCGCTTGACTTCTTTGGCACTAAGAAGTAAGGGGAGTACAGCCCCCTGGTGGCGTCCTGCGGGTCTACCTCTACTGCTGCGCCTCGACTCAGCAGGGAGGAGAGCTCCGCTTGCAGTGCCTCTAATGATCCCCGTACCTGAGAGCGTGCTGCCCGTACGCCTCGGAATGGTGGTGGCTTCCGGGAGAATTGCAGTGCGCAACCCCTGCGCAATGTTTTCTCCAGCCACAGATCCGTCAGCAACCTTGCTCCCTCCAGATGCTGTAGAAGTCTGTGAGGGGCGGAACGGGAGCTGGAACACGAGACGTCACGGCCCCGCCCTCTCCTGGTGTTCCTAGCAGGGAGGGGGGGTGGACGAAAGGGCCGGGGGGGCCCCCTGCGTCACACCGTGAGCGCCGGGGGCGGTCACGTGTCCTGCAGGCCCGACGTCATAAGTACGGGACTGCTCATCCCACGTGAGTCGGCTGCTGTGCCCCCCCCTGGCTCTTGCCTCATGGAGGGGGGGGCGAGCCCCTGGAGTGGGAGACCCCGTGTTAGCCTTGTAGCTCAGAGATGCTAACACGCGTTCGGCCGAAGCACACACATCATTACTCACCAGATCCCTCCGCCTGACCTCTCTCTGGGAGGGCATAGCATGAACCAGAGAACCGGAGCTCGTAGCTCGCGTAGCGCACTGCACACCCTGCTCTGGGGGCTGCAGGCCTAGCGAAGCAACGTTATGTGCTCGGGAAGTAACACAATCAGAATTCACATTATTTGACATGTTACATACCCCCAAATGAGACTCAGAAACGAGTAATGATGAAATGCCGGTCGGCCTTTATTGAAGGAAAACTTTCCACCCCGACCTCCTCTGCCATAGGGAGGTCGGCGGTGGGTGCGTTGCTCCCGCGAGCCACCCATGAGTCTGTCTGGACCCGGGGGCCTCGTCGAGGGGGGACGATGGACAACCGAGCGCGGATACGGGTCAGGATGCCTCCCGGGCAAACGCTCTCGACCTCTGTCCCGGCTCCGTGATGGCTGGTGGGCCTCGCGCCTCGGTGCTAGGTGCGGGGCTAGCCTAGCCGAGTCTTTAGCTGCAGACTCCAGTCTCGCCACCAAGGCCTGCATGTCCGGGCCGAAGAGGGACATCTGAGAGATGGGCAGGTCCAGCAGCTGCCTCCTCTCCGCCTCCCTGATATTAACCAGCCCAAGCCAAAGGTGCCTGGCCCCGACTTGGGCTGCTGCCATGGAGCGGCCACCATCCACAGCTAGCGTCTGGCACATGCGCAGAGTCGCCGCCGAGGTGGTCCTCGCCTGTGACAGGAGGTCTCCACTGAGCGCCTGGCCAGAAGAGAGCGACATATCCAGGGCCCCCGTGATGAATGCCATGTTGTTAGTCAATGCGAGGACCTGTGCTGCATTGGCATAATATCTATCCAGCATCGCCAAGACATCCTGTCCCGCTCGGAGGGAAGGAGAGGTCTGGTGCCGGGCCACACGGATGCGGAGGGCTGCAGGGCCATGCGGACTGGATCCTCGGTGTCCGGGCCACCATCCACAGCTAGCGTCTGGCACATGCGCAGGATCGCCGCCGAGGTGGTCCTCGCCTGTGACAGGAGGTCTCCACTGAGCGCCTGGCCAGAGGAGAGCGACCTATTCAGGGCCCCCGTGATGAAAGTCATGTTGTCAGCCAAAGTGACGACCTGTGCCGCATTGGCATAATATCTATCCAGCATCGGCAAGACATCCTGTCCCGCTCGGAGGGAAGGAGAGGTCTGGTGCCGGGCCACACGGATGCGGAGGGCTGCAGGGCCATGCGGACTGAATCCTCGATCACCGGTCCAGGACCAGTCCTGCCCGCTGCAGTACAAGTCGTACCCCAGAGCAGGCCTCTTGGCTGCTAGGGGCTTAGGCCACTCACGTGTCGCGTAATGGACGAACGGGTCCATCCGCGGGCACAACGTGGGTTGCATCCTCCTCCTTCCTCGAGTGGTGGCACCCACAGAGGTGAAGTCCTCCACCGTCTGGATCCAGCGACGACGTCCGACGCCGGAGGGCGAAGGGAACTCGGACGAACAAGGAAGACATCTCAGAATGAAGTAAGTACTGTGGTAGATCTCAAACGGCGCCAGAGTGAAAGAGGGGGTGCGGCCTTGTGCAGGGGCATTTATAGAGGAGGGTGGCTGGTGATTGGAGCAAATTATTTTGATCTCTCTGGCGTGTGACCTGGGGGCATGGATGTATTATATTAACTGGATAGGGTATTACTAGCTTGTAGCTGAATAACTCACGTGCTCAGGGGATTCTCGCGGTACTGCAGACTGAACCAGACTAAATTCACGTGGGCTACCCAGAAATTTTCCCCATAGAACTCAATGCATATTAAAACAGCTCAACCTCAGCTGACAGAGAACCTACAGCTTTAATAAAGATCGGATTTTGTGGGGATTTTAGTGTCCCTTGTCATCCTGAACTTTTTTTCTTCTTAAATCCTTCGGTTTTGTTTAAATCCACACTTTAGTGCCAAAAACTCTGCTCTTCTGGCTCTCGCTCTAACTCCCGCTCTGATGAACTGCTCTGATTGGTCAGAGCGCGGCCGAGCCCCTCTGTGCACGTGCGTGAGACCCGGTGTGAGACCCACACACGCGTGTTTGGCGCAACGCATTATGGGAGATCATCCACTGCGCAGAACCGGGAGGACCAGACGATGCCCAAATACAGGCGAGTTTCCCATAGATCTTTGCGAGTTTCAGGCAACTTCCGCTAATCTTTCAGTCCCCATGCTGTCACAAAGCGCCACTGAGCACAACCATTCATTTGAATAGGGCGCCATCTTGGATCGCCGGGGCTTGCCTGGGGGTCACGAGTGATATCCCACTAGCGAAGTCCTAAGGGACGTAGCACCATGACGTAGAACCAGCTGCAGGGAAACACTACTGGCCAGAGAGAGCAGTTCTAAGTGTGCACAATGGTTTACTATTGAGAGGCACGAGGTTAGTGATACCTGCAAACATGAGAAATGCAGTTTTGGATAAGATCCATGAAGGTCATCAGGGTGTGGTCAAATGCAGGGAACGTGCACGTCAGGCAGTGTGGTGGCCGGGTTTAAGTAATCAAATCAGTGAGCTCGTCTTTAAATGTAAGAAATGCATACAGGAAAGAGTTCATGTAGGAGAGCCTTTGATGCCCACGGATTTACCAGAGAGTTAGGTGTTAGGAGTAAGTTTACTTTGAATGACAAAAACTACTTGTTACTAGTGGATTATTTCTCTAGGTATGTAGAAATTGCTCTTCTTAGCCCGACTCGCTCTGCTAATGTTATTGTGCATTTAAAATTAATGTTTGGACGTCACGGTATACCAGAGACTCTGATCACGGACAACGGCCCACAGTTTGCATGTCAGGAAATAAAGGACTTTGCAAATGAGTACTGTTTTGAGCATGTGACCAGTAGTCCCATGTACCCTCAGAGTAACGGAGAGGTAGAAAGAGCAGTCCAAACGGTCATAAGCCTTCTCAAAAAGGCAAGTGATTCATACAGAGCACTTTTGGCTTACAGAGCCACAGCTCTGGCGAATGGTTACAGCCCAGCTCAGCTTCTTAAGGGACGTAGACTACGCACTACTTTGCCTATGCTTCCTGAGGCGTTACAGCCGTGTTTGCCGGATCTGCAGCAGATACATGTACGTCAAATAGAGAGGGAGAGGAGGATGAGACAAAGTGAATGCTTTGATGAAAGACACAGAACCAGAGATATGGACAAACTGTTACCCGGACAACCCGTTTGGGTCACAAATACGAAAGCACGAGGGACTGTGACATCTGTACACCCAACTCCAAGATCTTACATCATCGATGGACCACACGGGACAATCAGAAGGAACCGCAGTCATCTTGTTCCTGTGCCGAAGACAGAGACAGATACAGAACCGCAGCAGATCCAGTCTAGTGAGAAAACCAATAAGACTTGATCTGTAATGAAGATCAGAAAACTGTTTAATTTGATGTGCCAGGTTCGAATTTGTAAATGGCATGGTTATATAAATAGGATATTTTTGTATCGAAGGTTTATCTGATAAAAGGTTAAAAGCTTTAATTAAAACAGTTAATTGATATAGTTAGTTGACATAACAATTGAACATGGTTTAATTTTGTCATGTGATTTGTTTACTGTAACAGAAAAGGTTTGGTGTCAACGTAACTTTAGTAAGGGGGATGTGGTGTAATCGTGTTGTTATACTGTTATACTGTTATAAGGAGTAGCCACCAGGGAGAGACCTGGACTGTTGAATGAACACGAGCACTTGAATAAATGGGCTCCATCCATAAATGGGTGTGAACCCAACACATCATGAGCTATTAGCCATGTCCTGCCGTGGCTGTGTATATCTCCTGCTTCTTTGATTATAGTTTTAAGTTCAAACAGACGTTATTCCTCCATGCGTCTCTTCTCTTCACACCGCGTTTGTAAAACTATATATTATAATAGATCCATGGTAAAACTCAGTGCAGTGCAGCCTCTGTGCAGCGGGTGTTGCGTCTGAACGCGGTCTTGTTTACATCCACTCCTCCACGCGACTGTCAAGTGCCCGAGACTTTTCGAGAGAGCCAGTAATTTATCAAACTAAAGTATTCTTTCCTTGGCAGTCTGGTGAATGACTGAGAGTTGAGGAGCTCCGTCAAACAGTATAGGCAACAGTGCTCCTCAACCTCAAAGGCACCCATACTTTAATAGATTGCAATATAAGATCTCAACGCTAGATGGCACTAAATATTACACAGTGTACCTGTAAAGAAACAATCACGATATCAGGTCAAAAGAAAATGCAGTGTAGTGACTAGCTTAGCATAGCAACAGACTCACCGGAGATCAAGAACACACAAATGCGAAATCCTTGTCTCCAGTACCTCTTGCTGTTATTATCAACTCTAAGAACCCAAAGCAAGTTGTTAATCACACATTTCAGAAGTAATTTAAACATTTTTGTACATCGTTTTTTCTTACATATGATGTCCAACGTCTCACAAGATGGCGGAGCATTCACAGTAAAAACAATTGCGCCCTCTAATAGATGAATGCAGAAACGCATAGAAGGAGTCCTATCGAGCCATGATGGTTCATGGGACTCCTGAGGCAGCTGTCCAGTACCGGCAGGCGATGCGTGCTGCGGCCCGCGCTGTTGCAGAGGCAAAAACCCAGGACTGGGAGGAGTTCGGAGAGTCCATGGAGCATGACTATCGGTTGGCCTCGAAGAGATTCTGGCAAACCATCCGGCGCCTCAGGAGGGGGAAGCAGTTCTTTGCCAACGCCTTGTACGGTGCGGGTGGAGAGCTGCTGACCTCGACTGGGGATATTGTCGGCTGAGGATGTTGGGGCGGATACTTCCTTCTCCCTGGCTGAGGTCACCAAGGTGGTTAGCAGCCTCCTTGGTGGCAAGGCTCTGGGAGTGGATGAGATCCGTCCTGACTATCTAAAGTCTCTGGATGTTGTAGGACTGTCTTGGCTGACACGTCTCTGCAACATTGCGTGGTGATCGGGGGCGGTACCAATGGAGTGGTAGTCCGGGGTGGTGGTCCCTCTCTATAAGAAGGGGGACCGGAGGGTGTGCTCCAATTATCGTGGGACCACACTCCTCAGCCTCCCTGGTCAGGTCTAGTCCAAGGTACTGGAGAGGAGACTACGACCAATGGTCGAATCTCGGATCGAGGAGGAGCAGTGTGGTTTTCGTCCTGGCCGCGGAACACTGGACCAGCTCTATACTCTCCATTGGATACTCGAGGGTTCATGGGAGTTCGGCCAACCTGTCCACATGTCCTATGTGGATATGGAGAAGGCGTTCGACCGTGTTCCCCAGGGTGTCCTTTGGGGGGTGCTCCGGGAGATGAGGGCCGTCCGGTCCCTGTATGACCGGAGTCAGAGCTGCGTTCGCATTGCCGGCAGTAAGTCAGACCTGTTCCCGGGGCATGTTGGCCTCCGACAGGGCTGCCCTTTGTCACCGGTTCTGTTCACTGTCTTTATGGACCGAATTTCTAGGCGCAGCCAGGGGCCGGACGGGGTCCGGTTCCGAGACCACAGGATTTCATCTCTACTGTTTGCGGACGATGTCTCTCAGCTGGCCTGGGAACGCCTTGGGGTCCCCCCGGATGAGCTGGAGGAAGTGTGTGTGGATAGGGAAGTCTGGGCGTCTCTGCTGCCCCTGCGACCCGGCAACGGATGAAGCGGAAGAAAATAGATGGTTGTATGGATAAAGGAACAGTTTCACAAAATAACATAATATTTGGTGGGTTACACAGGTCAACTTTGCTTTAGACACTATGTTTTTGATCCTGACAATGATTTTCAGATGTAAAAAGCTACTGATGTGACTGATGTGATGTGGCAGTTTAAATGTGAGTCTGAGTCCAGTATTACCCTTAGATTTCTGACCTGATGTGACGGTTTTAGGGAGAGAGACTGGAGGTGACAGATGACGCTCTCTTTTTGTTTCTTAGACCAAAGACGATCGAGGTGTCCATGTTCTCCTGTCTCAGGGAGACATAGATTTGAGAGTTGTCTGCGTAGTTGACCCATTGAAGCTCTCAAGTATGTTTTTTTTGACACAACAAATGAATTACAGATATATATGTTACAGCCCTAAGCTTGGCTCTGAGAAGGGGAAAGGAAATGCAACATACACAACCAGATGTAATTGGCGAAAGTAAATGGCCTTTTATTTCTAGGCAGAAAAGGTAACGTCCTGGACAAAACTTAGAGTCAGAAAACTAAACAAAAGGGGTTCCTTCGACAGGTAACAAATCACCACAATTCTAATAAGGTCTCGTAAGGTCTCGTACGGTCATGTAACGTCTCTCAAAAGGTGTCAGCTCTCCACCACACGTCTGTCTCTCAAGGCTGGCGCACTTGTATGGGAAACAAGCCGCCCCGTCTGGACGTCACACCGCTGTTTTATTGGCCGCGGGCAGGTCAGCTGGTGGCGCAGATTGGTTCGGGCGGAGCTCCTATTGGCCATACAGGAGGACTCCGGGCGAATGGCAGCATCCGGGAGGCGGGCCCTAGACTTCGCGGGAACGAGCCGGACACACAGACAGAGAGAGACGCACCGGGAGAGGGAGGGGGTGCTTGCGCAAAACGGCCCAGACCTGGAGCCGTAACAATTGTATGATGAAATCATCACTTTAATTATCTAGTACTATTATCATAATTATTATTATTATCACCACTAGTATTTATAACCTTAATATTAACATTAGTAGTGCATTATGCTAACACTGTTAGTATTATGTCTAAATTACAAATATAACGAAATACTTCCGATTACCAAAGGAAGCAATTTTATTTTGAAGGTGTGCACCTTAACCACAACAAAGAGCTTGACGGATGAAGTTGTTTTGGGACTCGTTAAAAGCAGAAATAAAACATGTCAGACACAATATTCAACTTTCTTTGCAGTCAAGTTTACCCGACTGTTGTTCCTGCAGTTTGCGGTCTTTTTTTCCCTTTTTTCATCTCTCTGCTTCCGCGTCTCAGCCTCTGCTGAGACGCTACAGATTCAGACGTGAGAAGAAAAAGGCTCTGCTGCTGTGACCTCCACTTCCTCCACGTACATTCAGACATGTGCAGTAGAACAAACGTAAACAAAATGGCGGCGGGTCGACCATAGCCGCGTTCAGACCGGATCATTCTTTCAATGCAAAGTCAATGGTTACGCACGTTCGAGCGTCAAAATACATGTGCGTCTTGGAATCCATGCACGACTTCTCAGACGCACGGACTGCGCGAGAAAGCCGAAGAGGAGGAGCAGGAGCGGAAAGTTGACGCACGCAGGAGATAAAATTTGCTGAACGTTTCCTCGGACGTTCGTGCAGCGACCAATCAGAGAGCCGCAAAGTGGTGACGGGGACATTAGCGGACTGACTGAGCAGACTGAACATACTGTAAACAGCCAAAACAGGAGCTACACCTCGACTTAAAACCAGGGTTGACAATGGGGGACTGTGTGCTTGTTAACATGTGAGTTTTCATGCTCCTGTGACTTTATGCAACTGCTTCGAGCGTGTTCGCAGATGCAGAAGTAAACTTATTGCGCACCTCCGTGAACACATACTGCTGTTATATAAAGTCTGTGGAAGGTCTCTGGACACAGACACGCTGCAAAGCTGCATTATTGGAGAAGATCTTTACACAAGAAGCCGCTAGCATAACTCTGTTAGCATCAGAGCCCGCTGGCTACTTCCACCACTTCCGGCGCTGGCCAGGACGTTCTGGTGTGAAAACCCCTGCGTCTGAAAACTAGAGAATGTGCGTCTGGTGAGCGAGGCTTCAGCGTTCCAGCATTGGCTGTCTGAACACACCTTAATGCTACGTGTGCTTTGCTAATGGGGGAGAATTCTTCTTCTTCGTTCAAACTAAACCACGAGAAGCTGTAGTTTCAGTTTCCATTTCCGCTGCTCTTAAATGCAGAATGATGTTGGTTCTCTCCCGTCTTTGTGGCTGCCTGAGGAGGATGTTTTTGGGGAAGTGGTTCTACTGCTGGTTCCACTGCCCCCTACTGGCCATAAGCTAGAAATACATTGTTTTGCATCGTCGTCTAAACGCTGCGCAGGAGCCTGGTCAATTTTGTTATTTGCTTTGCAGCGTCTTTGTCTAATCCTCCTTCTTTTAAGATGTAAGATTAGCTTTATTTTATCTCACATAGGAGAAATTTACATGTCACATTTGGCATGGATAGAGACACTCAGATTGTGCAAAAGGAGGAAATGTGCAAACATGTTACATGCAGGATATATATGTACAATAAAAGTGACAATAATTATGTGCAACAAAAGTGACAAGTGTCAATTGGAAAAAGTGTCAATAGTAGTGCAGGTTTTCACACAGTGATCATTTAAAGTGACTTGTTGTACAGTCTGACAGCGGTGGGGATAAAGGCCCTGCGGTAGCGCTCCTTCCTACACTGAGGGTGCCTCAGTCTTCCACTGAAGGAGCTCCTCAGCTCCTCTACAGTCCTGTGCAGTGGGTGGGAGGTATTGTCCATGATGGAGGTGGCTTTGGCTAGCACCCTCCTGTCCCTCACCTCCTCCACAGAGTCCAGGGAGCAGCCCAGAGTGGAGCTGGCCCTCCTGACCAGCTTGTTCAGTCTGTTTCTGTCCCGCCTCCTGTTTCCTGTTTCGCCTCCTCTCTGCTCCTGGAGGAGGGAAGAGCCTCCTCTCTGCTCTTTGATCTTTAAAGGGAATGTAGTTAAGAACTGGTTTGTTATGTTTACTACAATTAATCACAGGAACAAAGATACACACACTCAAACTCACCTGGGGTAGACCCAGGACTGCCCACAGAGCTTGCTCACAACTGTGTGTGTGTGTGTGTGTGTGTGTGTGTGTAGGCAGGCAGACTATAGAGCAGGTAGGGTTTCTCCCTCCTCCCGGTCTCAGATAACCTGGCAAGAGCCAGATTGATGATTGTGTAGAACTCTAATGTGTTCTCCACAATATCAATCTGGGACTTCTGCAGGAGAATCCTTTCGGGGAAAGGAGGGATAAGCAGCAGAATACTTCAAGCTGATTGGGCGAAGTGACGTTATGTGCCCGCCTACCAAGGTTGCCGTCCAGAAATGCACAAAGCGCCTCTCGCTGTTCATCTTTCAAAAAAGAAATTGGAGATTCTGCTAAAACTGACTTGATGCGTCCGTCCTCCTGCGTAGCCATGTTTGTTTTACTTCGGCCCGGCACCAAGCCCCGGCGATCCAAGATGGCGCCCTATTCAAATGAATGGTTGTGCTCAGTGGCGCTTTGTGACAGCATGGGGGCCTGAAAGATTAGCGGAAGTCGCCTGGAACTCGCACAGATCTATGGGAAACTCGCCTGTATTTGAGCATCGTCTGGTCCTTCCGGTTCTGCGCAGTGGATGATCTCCCATAATGCATTGCGCCAAACACGCGTGTGTGGGTCTCACACCGGGTCTCACGCACGTGCACAGAGGGGCTCGGCCGCGCTCTGACCAATCAGAGCAGTTCATCAGAGCGGGAGTTAGAGCGAGAGCCAGACGAGCCAGTTTGTGGCAGTAAAGTGTGGATTTAAACAAAACCGAAGGATTTAAGAAGAAAAAAAGTTCAGGATGACAAGGGACACTAAAATCCCCACAAAATCTGACCTTTATGAAAGCTGTAGGTTCTCTGTCAGCTAAGGTTGAGCTGTTTTAATATGCATTGAGTTCTATGGGGAAAATTTCTGGGTAGCCCACGTGAATTTAGTCTGGTCTAGACTGCAGTACCGCGAGAATCCCCTGAGCACATGAGTTATTCAGCTACAAGCTAGTAATACTCTATCCAGTTAATATAATAGATCCATGCCCGGCACTTCTTGCTTTCGTCAAACCCGGATATCCCGCCCTAAACCCCAGACTGGCGCGTGATTGGCTTGAACACCTAGATTGGCGGGAGCGGGACAAGATGTATTCTCGAGTGTTTGAGAACTCACAAATACCGCGAGAATTCAGCTTGCAGGCAAGGTTAGGTCTCAGACTGTGGAAACAACTGTTTATTATGTTTGAACAGAACTGTAGACAGATGCAGGCTGTTACCATAGCAACCACAGACTATTGTAAAGTGTAAAGTTTGGCTCCTCCACTCCCTCCTCACCTCCTCCTCTTCCTCATCACCTCCTCCTCTCCCTCCTCACCTCCTCCTCTCCATCTTCACCTCCTCCTCACCTCCTGCAGACACAGTGACATGTTGTCTATGTTTCAGAGCTGATAAGACTTCCTAAAAGACGCGGGAGAAGAGACCTGTCTCCTCTGGACTCTGGTAATTCACTGGTCTCTCTCTGGTCTCTCTCTGGTCTCTCTCTGGTCTCTCTCTGGTCTCTCTCTGGTCTCTCTCTGGTCTCTCTCTGGTCTCTCTCTGGTCTCTCTCTGGTCTCTCTCTGGTCTCTCTCTGGTCTCTCTCTGGTCTCTTTCTGGACAATCTCTCTTGTCTATCTCTTTCTCTGGTCTCTTTCTGGTCTCTCTCTGGTCTCTCTCTGGTCTCTTTCTGGACAATCTCTCTTGTCTATCTCTCTCTCTGGTCTCTCTGTTGTTCTCTCTCTTGTGGTGGTTCTACTTCCACAGGACCAGAGAAGCACATGAAACCAGAGAGAGACACATTGTGAGCGTTCTGACCAATCAGGAGCTGATTTAGTTTTTGTTTCAGGACTAAGAGGATCTGCAGGAGACAGACACTAAACTGAGAACAGAGGTGTGTGTGTCTGTGTGTGTTTATGTGTGTGTGTGTGTGTGTGTGTTTATGTGTGTGTGTGTCTGTAATTAAATTGTGCTTTGCGTGTTTTTCAGGTTGTGATTTATGACAGATGAACATGATGCTTTTACAGAAAAGTTCCAGTTCAATAAATAAATAAAACATTATTTGTGTTTTATGTTTTTATAATAATACAATTTAAATGACACTGGGGCGACAGTAGCTCAGTTGGTAGAGCATTGGCCATCTTCCTGTAGACCCACCACCTGCAGAGGATCAGAGGGACTGGGGCTATGAGCTTTGGGTGGCAGCTCTTTTTGCCAACCCCCCCTAACCCAGAAACGGACTGATAAAGGGGTTGAAAATTAATGAATGCATAAACATCACAAGTTTAAAGCCGAAAGCGGCGTTGAACAGCCCTCGCCACACAGACGCCCCATCCTCATACAGCGCTGATGGGAGAAACACTAATGCTTTAATTACCGATGATGAGTGAGTGTGTCTCCATCAAACATCATGGGAACCTTCATGTGTCTCTATTGACATTGGAGTCTGCTGGTTACACACCATCAACACTGTTTAACCAGTCCCTGAACCAGATTCTACTCTTGTTTAGACGATTTGGAGCGAGTTTGAGCTCTGTTAGTCAAACGACAAGGCTGGTTTGTTAAAGGTGCAGTGTACATGTACGTCTCTCTAGGGGGCGCTAATGCTGCAATTTCTTTTTTTTTACATCCAGGTGACGCAGACCCATAAGTTGAAAAAAACAATTAAAATTTTCTGCAAATGGGCCAAAAAAAGTTTCCAATTGAAAAAATATACAACTTTTGATAGTTATATATTTTTTTTAAGACGCTCTGAGGATTATCTGAGTGCTTCGTAATGTTCTCTTCCTAACAAGTGATTTTTTGTTTATTTTCTTTGGCTCAGAAATAGTATAGCTATGGAGTGGATGGATGTTTACGAACATCAGTCACTCTTGCTCTCAGTTGAATGATTGTGGGGTGGGAGGGGGGTTGGGTTTGAGGATTTGGGGACTTAGGTATTCAGTTCCATGTTTGTTATGCTCAACCTGTCTAACTATGTACACACCAGTCATCACTCAATCTCTAATAAGTATATTAAATGGGTTTTGATGAATTAAACTACGATCAGAATCATGAGCTACTTGACCAGCACTGCTTTGATAATCTAAAGTGTAAGAGTGTTGTTCCTGATAATATGACAGCTTTTGATCTTCTTCCTTTCTCTCTTTTACACCTAAACACGAGAAGCCTAATAAAGCATCACAACGACTTCCTCTCTGTGCTAGCTTCTATGGACCACTTCTTTGATATTATAGGATGTAGTGAAACCTGGGTGAATGAAATGTCTTATGTGGACACTCTCAACCTGGATGGCTATGTACTATACAATAAAAATAGGTAGACCAGGTATATATGCAAACATACAACACTCTGTGGCTGAACGCGATGACCTATATATTGACGATGGACAATCTGATTCCGTATTCATAGAGATACACGAAGAAAAAAGGAAAAATATAATTGTAGGAATAATCTATCGACCTCCAGACTCTGACCCAAGTTGCTTCATGAATAAACTAGATGACTTCTTAAACTGCATCAATGGCTTTAATAAAAACTGTTTTATTCTTGGGGATTTTAACATCGACCTGGCCAAAAATAGTGGCATAAAAAAAGACTTCCTTAATTGTCTTTTGTCTTCATCTTTCTTCCCAACAATAAACTCGTACACCAGAGTCACTGAAACCACCAAGTCCATCATTGATAACATTTTAACAAATATCAAAAATGCTCGTTTTGACTCTGGTGTAATCATGACAGACATTACTGACCACTTCCCAGTTGTACTCTTCATTGATCTGGATAGTAAGTCTGGGAAACAACCTAGCAACAATTCTCCTATCAAGGGGAAATATAAAGTAAAAACAGAAAAATATTTGTCTAAATTGTCAGTAAATCTTAAGTGCAAAACATGGGACTCTGTTTATAACTGTGAAACTCCAGATGAAGCTTACAATACTCTTATTAATGAAATAACAAACCGTATTAATTCAACAATACCGGAAAGGACCATTAAAGAAAATAAGACTGAACGGAAGGCATGGCTCTCAAAGAGAATCTTAAAGTCAATTAAAAGAAAAAATAGGCTCTATAAAAAAATACATTGAAAACCCAACTATTGAAAACAAAATAAAATATACAAACTACAAGAACAAGCTAACAAAGTTAATACGAGCTAGTAAGCGAAACCACTACATCGAGCTTATTAAGGCTTCTCGTGGTGATCAAAAGCAGTGCTGGAAAGTCCTGAATAGCGTGCTCAGCCGGGGTCAAAAAACTACTGTCCTTCCTGACACCATAATCCAGGAAAATGGGGAAAGCTTTCTAAACAATGATGATCTTGCTAACAACTTCAACAACTACTTTAATTCAATAGGAGAAACACTCTCAGAAGCCATAAGTCCACCAGGGGGAGCTAACTACAAACAATACGGGAATTATCCACACTCCTTCTTTCTAACACTAAAACTGAAGTTTCCAAAATTATAATGAACATGAAAAGTTCACATACTGCTGGTATTGATGAGATATGTAGTAAAATTGTCAAATTCATAGCACCGGACATTGTAGATCCACTAGTTTATTGCATTAACCTCTCTCTAATTCAAGGTGTAGTTCCGAAAATGACTAAGATTGCAAAAATATTACCAATTTTCAAATGTGGTGACAAAAATAACCGGTACAAATATCGACCAAAATCCATCCTACCTACATTTTCCAAGGTGTTTGAGAGAGTTGTGTACAATAGGCTTAGTGGATACCTGGACAATATACTCATCCCAGCTCAGTATGGATTTAGAAAGAAGAGTACCATCTGTATGGCAGTTCTCGATCTCATTGAAAAAATTAATGACGCTGTTGATAAAGGGGAGCGTGGAATTGGTGTCTTTCTCAATTTATCAAAAGCGTTTGACACCATCAATTTTGAGATTCTTATTGGCAAACTGGAACATTATGGGGTCAGGGGAAATGCACTCAGGTGGTTTAAAAGCTATTTATTTAAAAAGGAGCATTATGTCCAATTACAAAACAGCAAATCCCAGCATTAAAAAATCAAATATGGAGTCCCCCAGGGCTCTATATTGGGGCCACTTCTCTTCATTGTTTATGTTAATGATCTTATGAATTTATCTATTGTCCTTCATAAGGTATTATTTGCAGATGACACAAACCTATTCCTGTCACACAAAAACTTGGACAGCTTAGAAGCACTTGTAAATGAAGAACTTATCAAACTAGACAATTGGCTAAAATGCAACAAACTATTATTAAACATAAACAAAACCAACTTTATAATATTCCGTTCAAATAGAAGCTGGAAAGACATTGAAAGTATTAAAATACAAATTAATGGAAGAGTTCTTGAGAGAGTAGAGAACATACATTTTTTAGGAATATATTTGGATGAATTCTTGAACTTTAAAAAACACATTACCTAATTAATAAACTATCTAAATATGTTGGTCTCTTTCTCAAATTGAGACATCATCTACCCCTTGAAGCTCTCGTAACTCTATACCGGTCTGTATTTGAACCACACCTTCATTATTGTAATGCAATATGGTGTAACACGTATCCAAGCCACCTTGAAAAGCTACAGATTCTGCAAAAGAAATTAATTCGTGTTATTGCTTGGTCTAAATATGATGCTCCCTCTGATCCTCTCTTCTACAGGTTTAAGCTACTGAAGCTGACTGAGTGCAACAGATTTCATAACGCTTGCATTATGTATAATGTAGTATACAATCTAAATGCTAGGCTCCCCACAGTCACAACACTAGAGGGAAACCCTTACTGCGAGGCATGCAAGGGCCCTGAGATCTGGAATGAGCTGGACTGCTCCATAAAAGAATCATCTTCTCTTTACATTTTTTAAAAGAATCTAAAGCATAAACTACTGCTGGATTATGCATAATGCAACCCCCTATAGCAGACAGCCACCTTACCATTTTGTTTTATTTTGGTCTGGCCCCTGTAAGATCTGAATGAATGAGCACCAACTCATTTACTTAAGGTTTTAATATAATTTCCTGTACCATGTTATTGCAGAACTGATGTGTGTTGAAGCGGACAGTATATGTTTGACAGACATGGGTAAGGCATGACTGCTACTGGCAGTCTCAAAATGCATTGAACTGGGGTGGTGGGAGGATGTCTTTTTTGTTGTCCTCTTTTTTTGACATGTAAATGTTATTGGGGCCCCTACATAAAAGACAATTGTGCTTCATGGGAGTCCCTTCACAAACCTACATGTTTATGTAAAAGATGTGGATTCAACTTAGGTTTGTGAACAAATAAAAAAATAAAGTAGAGCGTTGGTCTTTGCACCTGGGCTCGAACCCAGCCCCAGGTGCAAAGACCAACGCTCTACTTTATGTCACCTTGACCCATGTCACCTGCTCCCACTGATGTTTGCTGTCGTTGTGTCCCTGGGCAAGACACTTAACCCCACATTGCCCGAAGCCTCCGCTGAAAGACCAAGGCCTTCTCGTCGCTGACGCCATCTGAAGCCATCTTCCCGTGGACCCACCACCTGCAGAGGATCCGTGCGGGACTGGTGCTGAGACTTGGGTGGCAGCTCTGATTGCCGTCACACACCGCCTCCTTTTGCGTTCACCAAAGTGAAAGCGATAGGCCCTTATAGGCAGTTCGCGCTTAGGCAAAAAATAAATACAAAATCATTCATAATCACAGGTTTGAAAGAAAGCTACAGCAGCATAAGTCTGTCCACCAGAGGGAGGCAAACACAAACCTGCTGTAATTAATTGGATTCTCTTATATAATTGCAACCATGAAGGAGACCAGAGAGAGAGAGACCATAGAGAGACCAGAGAGAGAGACCAGAGAGAGAGACTGTATTCAAAAACAAACAGACGTTACACAGATCTGGTTTATTGTAAAATGAGTGTTACAGAAGAAAGATGGAAGCTGCCGTAATCCAGGACCACAGTCACAGACACAGTCTCAGCTTCAGCCTCAGGTCTCGGACTCGACCTCAGCCTCAGGTTTTGGCCTCGGTCTTGGTCTCAGGTCTTGACCTCAGGTATCGGCCTCTGATCTCGATCTCCAGAACTAACTCTAATCATAAACAATATTTACATTTGTGCTTTTGGAAACTGGCAATACGTCCCTCATTCACACATGCATCATATGTACAACTACAGAGCCACATGGGAGAGACAGGGACCATGAAGGCTCTGGACCATAGACCTGGTCTGACCTAGTGAGTTTGATCCCCATCCACACACACTGGAGATGAAGTTTGGGTACGTAACTTTAGCAACTCAGTCATCAAACGTATGCAATAAGTTCCTGGGTCCAGAGAGGGTTCAGAGAGAGACCAGAGAGAAACCAGCCAGAGAGAGACTAGAGAGAGACCAGAGAGAAACCAGAGAGACCAGAGAGAAACCAGCCAGAGAGAGACTAGAGAGTGACCAGAAAGAGAGCAGAAACCAGCCAGAGAGAGACCAGAGGGAAACCAGAGGGAAATCCAACCAGAGAGAAACCAGAGGGAAACCAGCCTGAGAGAGAGACAAGAGAGACCAGAGAGTGACCAGAGAGAGAGACAAGAGAGAGAGACCAGAGAGACCAGCTCTCAGTCCAAAGAGTCAAACAGGGTTCACACAAAGATCACATGATTCCTGTCGAACAAACACGTGTTAAAGTCACAGAGCCGAGCTTTAATGGGAGACAGTGGAACTCATTATGACACGAGGAGAAAGGAACTTTTCACATAATTACAACTTCTCCTGAGCTCTAAAGCCATGTTTGTACCAGCTCTACTCTACAGTGGAGGAGAGAGACCAGAGAACGGAGTAGAGTAGAGTAGAGTAGAGTAGAGTAGAGTAGAGTAGTTTTCTGTCTTTGTTGCTTCAATGGAAATGATAGAAACCAGTTTAAACAAAGGAGCCTTCTTCATAAAGTGCTTGACATGGAACGGAAACATTTCTAACAGAGAGAGAGAACCCCAAAGAGAGAAAGACCCCCCCACAGAGACCTCAGTAAAACCCAGAGAATCCTCCGTACGAACAAATAAATAAGATTCAGATCACTTTAACATGTGTCTCTTTGAAGTATCTTTAAAGTCTGTTGCAGTATCTTTAAAGTCTGTTGCAGTATCTTTAAAGTCTGTTGCAGTTGTATAAAATGATTCAGATACAGAGTGTGACGTCGTCCTCTTCGTTCTGAGACGAGGATCTTTGGTTTGGAGGGAAAGTGCAGTTCGCTACAGATACTGGGACTGGTTTTGGGCCTTCAGAGCTGGTCCTGGTCCTGGTTCTGTCACTAGACCTGGCCCTGGTTCGGTCTCTAATTCCAGACCTAGTCCTGGTTCAGGTCCAGCCTCCAGGCCTGATTTTGGCTCAGTCTCTAGACCAGGTCTTGGTTCTGGTCCCAGTAGATGTTACTCGTACAGTGTGACGGTGCAGTAACAGAGAGCAGAGATCCTGCGATCCACACTGGCTTTATCTGAAACACAAGAAGGACTGGGATCAGACCTCTCTTGGTCTGCCTCAGTCTCTGCCTCAGTCTCTGCCTCAGTCTCTGCCTCAGTCTCTGCCTCAGTCTCTGCCTCAGTCTCTGCCTCAGTCTCTGCCTCAGTCTCTGCCTCAGTCTCTGCCTCAGTCTCTGCCTCAGTCTCTGCCTCAGTCTCTGCCTCAGTCTCTGCCTCAGTCTCTGCCTCAGTCTCTGCCTCAGTCTCTGCCTCAGTCTCTGCCTCAGTCTCTGCCTCAGTCTCTGCCTCAGTCTCTGCCTCAGTCTCTGCCTCAGTCTCTGCCTCAGTCTCTGCTTGCTGATTGGCCGGACTTACATTTCAGAACATTGTCCACGTCGCTGGGGTCCTGCAGGGTCCTAGAGAGTCCGTCCAGCAGCATGGAGGCTTTACTGTAGCGGTACGCGATGTCTTCAGACTGTTTGAACATCTCATCCAGAGCAGCAGACTGGACCTGGGGGAGAGAGGGGAGACGTGAGGGTGAGGGAGAGGTTCAGGTGTGTGTCGGTGTGAATGAGGCTCAGGTCTGGGTCTGTCCTGGTCCTGTCCTGGTCCTGTCCTGGTCCTGTCCTGGTCCTGTCCTGGTCCTGTCCTGGTCCTGTCCTGGTCCTGTCCTGGTCCTGTCCTGGTCCTGTCCTGGTCCTGTCCTGGTCCTGTCCTGGTCCTGGTCCTGGTCCTGGTCCTGTCCTGATCCTGTCCTGGTCCTGTCCTGGTCCTGTCCTGGTCCTGTCCTGGTACCATCTCCACCGCCTGGTTGTAGATGAGTTTTTCCGCCGTCACGCTGTTGATTTCGTCGATGAATCTCTGTTTGTCGCAGAAGAAGTGGTGCAGTTTATCTGTGAGGCTCCGACACAGACTGATGCAGCTCTTGTACCGATCATTCAGACTCTTCACCACTAACGAAGAGGAGGAGGAGACATCAGGAACTGTACTGCTACTGCTACTACTACTACTACTACTGCTACTGCTGCTGCTTCTGCTGCCCTCAGACTCACAGCTTCACTGTTAGAGGAGTAATGAGAGAAACCCTCCCACAGACTCACCCTGCTTCACGGCGCTGGATGGGTTGAGTTTGCAGGATTTGATTTGCGCTTTGGCCAAATGTAGAGAAGACGCCAAGAGCTGAGCAGCTTTCATGTAGAGCACCAGCTGCTCCACCTGCCTGAGGACCAGAGAGAGACCAGTGAGACCAGAGACAGAGAGACCAGGGACCAGAGAGAGAGAGAGAGAGAGAGAGAGAGACCAGGGACCAGAGAGAGAGAGAGAGAGAGAGAGAGAGACCAGGGACCAGAGAGAGAGAGAGAGAGACAGAGAGACCAGGGACCAGAGAGAGAGAGAGAGACAGAGAGACCAGGGACCAGAGAGAGAGAGAGAGACAGAGAGACCAGGGACCAGAGAGAGAGAGAGACAGAGAGAGAGACAGAGAGAGACAGAGACAGAGACAGAGAGAGACCAGGTGTAGGTCTTACCCCCAGTCCTTGCTGAGCTGGCTGATCTGGTCCACCACCACAGTGTCCTGGGGGGGGTACAGTGAGGCTGCAGAGGCCCCCAGGTCTGCTCCTCCTGCTCTGACCGCGGCCATCTCCAACACACAGTCTGTGAACGACAGCATCATGCGCAGCTGCTGGAGGGTGTCTGTGTGCTCCCGCTGAGGAGACAGAGGACTGGGTTAGACCTGCTTTGGACCTGCTTCAGTCCTGCTTCAGTCCTGCTTCAGTCCCGCTTCAGTCCTGCTTCAGTCCTGCTTCAGTCCTGCTTCAGTCCTGCTTCAGTCCTGCTTCAGTCCTGCTTCAGTCCTGCTTCAGTCCTGCTTCAGTCCTGCTTCAGTCCTGCTTCAGTCCTGCTTCAGTCCTGCTTCAGTCCTGCTTCAGTCCTGCTTTAGACCTGATTTAGTCCTGCTTTAGACCTGCTCCAGTCTCTGCTTTAGCGTCACACAGTCTTTAAAGCTGGGGTACGTGACTTTCAAGCCTCACCTCCATCAGAGTCTCCTCTGGCAGCTCCGGAGCCTCGAAGGTGATGAACCCGTCCAGACTTGGGGGAGAGGTCCCATAGGCCACGTACCGGAGGCTGCTGGGACCGGCCTCTGAACCTGGGCCTGGACCAGGACCAGGACAAGAACCAGGACAAGAACCAGGACCTGACCCCCCAGGAGGAGAGGAGCCCAGGGCCATTGCAGCGGGAGGAGAGCCCACCCACACACGTCCACTGGTGGAGCACAGGGACCCGCCTGAGCTGTTTGAGCCAACTGAGGAGAGAAGAGAGACCGGTGAGACCAGAGACCAGCGCGAGACCAGAAGGGGACCAGAGAGAGACCAGACGGAGACCAGATGGAGAGCAGAGGGAGAGCAGAGGGAGAGCAGAGGGAGAGCAGAGGGAGAGCAGAGGGAGAGCAGAGGGAGAGCAGAGGGAGAGCAGAGGGAGACCAGAGGGAGACCAGAGAGAGACCAGAGAGAGACCAGAGAGAGACCAGAGAGAGACCAGAGAGAGACCAGAGAGACCAGCAGGGGTTCTGACCTGAAGTGGTGCGAGGCCTGGTCCCTGTGTGGGAGCAGGTGGGAGGGGTGTTACTCTTGGGAGGAGAACCCACAGTGAAGAGGACTGTCCTGGGACTGGATCCAGGCTGAACCAGGCCCCAGCCAGCTGGAGCTGAGGGAGAGAGAGAGAGAGAGGGGAGAGAGGTGGTAAGACATGTTATTTTATATTTTCAATGTGTATGGCATCAGCAGAATGAGGAAAAATAAGATTTAAAAGTGTAATTAATGAGGTACATGCACCATCTCAGTTCAGACCAGTTTCATGTTTAAGTCCAGTTATGTAACCCTAAAAAAACAGGTGTCTTCAATCGCATGTAGCTAGCTCTCTGCAGTGTGTTACCTGTGTCCATGGGTCTCTCTGTGTTCAGACTATCGGTGCTCCCCTGGTACGTCTGTCCTCCCACTGTGATCCTGATTGGATGATCAGAGAGACGACCAGTGCTTACAGACCTGAAATATACACAAACAAGAGAATTAGAGAGACCAGAGAGAGACCAGAGAGAGACCAGAGAGAGACCAGACAGAGACCAGAGAGAGACCAGAGAGAGACCAGAGAGAGACCAGAGAGAGATCAGAGAGAGACCAGAGAGCAGTGACGTAGGCACATTAGGGCCAGGGTGGTCCCAGGCCCGCCCACTTTTTTGATTGGCCCAGGACCTGGCCCTCCCTGAGAAGGCTTGCATGATTTTCTCACCATTTTTTATGATTAATATTTTTATTCACTCTTCAAAAAAATGCTTAACATTGACATTCAAACCAAAGCTTTGGTAAAAAATGTATTAATAAATGATAAGACGTTCACACGCCGCGCCTCCTCCTCGCCTCCACAGCAGCAGCACGTGACCCTCATCTCTCTGCTGTGATTGGCTGTCTTCCTCCTGCACTTAAAATAGTGAGGCGCCAAACTCTACATGTAGCTACCGTTTACTTTCAGTAAAGTCCGTCTGGGAGCGCGCTCTGAAAAGTGATCAGTGAAGCCGTGTAGCCAGTGTCAAGAAACGAGTTTCCCCTGAGCCTCATAATATGTGAGTAATCAGAAAATTATTATGGATCTATCTCCATTTAACAAATGTACCTATGTTCTAATCTGTCACTGCACTGCACTGAAACTCAGGCTGCACACAGACAGAGACAGAACCGACTCCATTTAAGAAACGGGGAGGTTTAAAGGCTGAAAAAATACTTCCAGTGCTCCTCCACTCTGTGTGGCAGTCAGACTTTTGTCTTCTATATTGAATATTTTTTTCTTCTGCAATGTCACTGATGGGCTGTTCCCTCTTAGATGCGTGCGCAATCGCGCTGTTCTTTCGGGGTCTTATTTTAAAGCATATGGTCTCAGCACAGAAAACTCTGTCCTGCACAAAATAAAAACAGCGTCCTGTGCCGCGTGTTTCTACAGTGTGTGGACCGCGGTGGATCTGCGCGGTCAGGCCCCATTCAAAGTCAGAGTCATAGCTCTCTTTCTGTGACGATGCGGTATGGGTTCACAGTCCGCAGGTACGGGAGAAGTGATCAACGCAGAAGTCTGAAGCTGCGTTTGACACAGAACAGGGCTAGGACCAACCTCACCCTGCACACCGTGAACCGCACATGCGAACTCGGTCTGGCCGCGGATTCGCGAGCAGTGTCTCACAAGCGCTACACCAGCTGTGTGTTGCTGGAGCTACACACACACACACGCACACACACACACGCGGGGAGACTTGAGTCTGAAGAACAGGAGTCCTGCTTATGTCTCTTTCTGTCCAAAGTGCCTCCATCACTTTGCTGTGGTTTTATTGTTAGTGATTATCTTTTCAATGATGTTAGATTCAGTTCAGCTCAAAGGCCTGGAGTAAAGTTGGTTTTGTGGCAATTTGACTATTAAGATAATAAATGTATGTGATTTGTTTTATAATGCCATATATATATATTTTTATGACTAAATAGAATAATTTATACCATTTATTAAGACGCTAAAGGTTAAATCCTGTATTGCCAAATATATTCCTAAATCTACTTTAATTCACCATCGTTTATACTTTAGGTAATTAGCGCCTATCCACTACAGTCTGTGCTGTTCACTAAAAGCTGTCAAACTGAGGAGGCACATCTGCTAGGTATTATTGGATATCATATTGATTTTTCCTCTGGCAAAAGTTGGCCCGCCCACTTTTCTCCAGGCCCGCCCTATTCAACATTTCTGTCTACGTCCCTGCCAGAGAGAGACCAGAGAGAGACAAGAGAGACTAGAGAAACTAGAGAGAGACCAGAGAGAGACAAGAGAGACAAGAGAGTCTAGAGAGAGACAAGAGAGAGACTAGAGAGAGACCAGAGAGAGACAAGAGAGACCAGAGAGAGAGACCAGAGAGAGAGACCAGAGAGAGAGAGAGAGAGCCAGAGAGAGACCAGAGAGAGACCAGAGAGAGACCAGAGAGAGACCAGAGAGAGAGACCAAAGAGAGACCAGAGAGAGACCAGAGAGAGACCAGAACCAGAGAGAGAGACCAGAGAGAGACCAGAGAGAGACCAGAGAGAGACCAGAGAGAGAGAACAGAGAGAGACAAGAGAGAGACCAGAGAGAGACCAGAGAGAGACCAGAGAGAGACCAGAGAGAGACCAGAGAGTTTCCAAATAGAGACCAGAGAGAGACCAGAGAGAGACCAGAGAGAGACCAGAAACCAGAGAGAGAGAACAGAGAGAGACACGAGAGAGACCAGAGAGAGACCAGAGAGACACGAGAGAGACCAGAGAGAGAGACCAGAGAGAGACCAGAGAGAGAGACCAGAGAGAGACCAGAGAGAGATCAGAGAGAGACCAAAGAGAGACTAGAGAGAGACCAGAGAGAGAGACCAGAGAGACCAGAGAGAGACCAGAGACCAGAGAGATAGACCAGAGAGAGATAAGAGAGAGAGATAAGAGAGAGACCAGAGAGATGCCTAATAGAGACCGGAGGGAGAGACCAGAGAGAGACCAGAGAGGGAAACCAGAGAGACCAGAGAGAGACCAGAGAGAGACCAGAGAGAGACCAGAGAGAGACCAGAGAGAGAGACCAGAGAGAGAGAACAGAGAGAGACAAGAGAGAGACCAGAGAGAGACCAGAGAGAGACCAGAAACCAGAGAGAGAGAACAGAGAGAGAGACCAGAGAGAGAGACCAGAGAGAGACCAGAGAGAGAGACCAGAGAGAGAGACCAGAGAGAGAGACCAGAGAGAGACAAGAGAGAGACAAGAGAGAGACAAGAGAGAGACAAGAGAGAGACAAGAGAGAGACGAGAGAGAGACAAGAGAGAGACCAGAGAGAGACCAGAGAGAGACCAGAGAGAGACCAGAGAGAGACCAGAGAGAGACAAGAGAGAGACAAGAGAGAGACCAGAGAGAGAGACAAGAGAGAGAGACCAGAGAGAGAGACCAGAGAGAGACAGAGAGAGAGACAAGAGAGAGACAAGAGAGAGACCAGAGAGAGACAGAAGAGACCAGAGAGAGACCAGAGACCAGAGAGACCAGAGAGAGACCAGAGAGAGACCAGAGAGAGAGACCAGAGAGAGAGACCAGAGAGAGAGACCAGAGAGAGAGACCAGAGAGACCAGAGAGACCAGAGAGAGAGACCAGAGAGAGACCAGAGAAGAGACCAGAGAGAGACCAGAGAGAGAGACCAGAGAGAGAGACCAGAGAGTGAAACCAGAGAGAAAAACCAGAGAGAGACCAGAGAGAGAAATCAGAGAGACTAGAGAGAAACCAGAGAGAGACCAGAGAGATTCCAAATAGAGACCAGAGAGAGACCAGAGAGAGAGACCAGAGGGAGAGACCAGAGAGAGACCAGAGAGATTCCAAATAGAGACCAGAGGGAGAGACCAGAGAGAGAGACCAGAGAGAGACCAGAGAGAGACCAGAGAGTTGTTTAGAGAGAGACCAGAGAGATTCCAAATAGAGACCAGAGAGAGACCAGAGAGAGAGACCAGAGAGATTCCAAATAGAGACCAGAGGGAGAGACCAGAGAGTGAAACCAGAGAGAGAAACCAGAGAGAGACCAGAGAGTTGTTTAGAGAGAGACCAGAGAGATTCCAAATAGAGACCAGAGAGAGAGACCAGAGAGATTCCAAATAGAGACCAGAGGGAGAGACCAGAGAGAGACCAGAGAGTGAAACCAGAGAGAGACCAGAGAGAGAAATCAGAGAGAGACTAGAGAGAGACCAGAGAGAGACCAGAGAGAGACCAGAGAGAGAGAACATAGAGAGACAAGAGAGAGACCAGAGAGAGAGACCAGAGACCAGAGAGAGAGACCAGAGAGAGACGAGAGACCAGAGAGAGATAAAAGAGAGACCAGAGAGAGACCAGAGAGAGAAGAGAGAGAAAAGAGAGAGAAAAGAGAGAGACCAGAGAGAGAGACCAGAGAGAGACCAGAGAGCAACTAGAGAGAGACCAGAGTTTCCAAATAGAGAACAGAGAGAGACCAGAGAGAGAGACCAGAGAGAGACCAGAGAGAGAGACCAGAGAGAGACACCAGAGAGAGACAAGAGAGAGACAAGAGAGACAAGAGAGAGACCAGAGAGAGACCAGAGAGAGACCAGAGAGAGACCAGAGAGAGACCAGAGAGAGAGACCAGAGAGAGAAACCAGAAAGAGACCAGAGAGAGAAACCAGAAAGAGACCAGAGAGAGAAACCATAAAGAGACCAGAGAGAGACCAGATAGAGACCAGAGAGAGAAACCAGAAAGAGACCAGAGAGTTTCCAAATAGAGACCAGAGAGATTCCAAATAGAGACCAGAGAGAGACCAGAGAGTGAAACCAGAGAGAAAAACCAGAGAGAGACCAGAGAGAGAAATCAGAGAGACTAGAGAGAGACCAGAGAGAGACCAGAGAGATTCCAAATAGAGACCAGAGAGAGACCAGAGAGAGAGACCAGAGAGATTCCAAATAGAGACCAGAGAGAGACCAGAGAGAGAGACCAGAGAGATTCCAAATAGAGACCAGAGGGAGAGACCAGAGGGAGAGACCAGAGGGAGAGACCAGAGGGAGAGACCAGAGAGAGAGACCAGAGGGAGAGACCAGAGAGAGACGAGAGAGAGAGACCAGAGAGATTCCAAATAGAGACCAGAGGGAGAGACCAGAGAGTGAAACCAGAGAGAGAAACCAGAGAGAGACTAGAGAGAGACCAGAGAGAGACCAGAGAGAGACCAGAGAGAGAGAACATAGAGAGACAAGAGAGAGACCAGAGAGAGAGACCAGAGACCAGAGAGAGAGACCAGAGAGAGACAAGAGAGACCAGAGAGAGATAAGAGAGAGACCAGAAAGACCAGAGAGAGAAGAGAGAGAAAAGAGAGAGACCAGAGAGAGACCAGAGAGAGAGACCAGAGAGATTCCAAATAGAGACCAGAGAGAGAAACCAGAAAGAGACCAGAGAGAGACCAGAGAGAGAAACCAGAAAGAGACCAGAGAGAGAGACCAGAGAGTTTCCAAATAGAGACCAGAGAGATTCCAAATAGAGACCAGAGGGAGAGACCAGAGAGTGAAACCAGAGAGAGACCAGAGAGTTGTTTAGAGCGAGACCAGAGAGAGACCGGAGAGATTCCAAATAGAGACCAGAGAGAGAGACCAGAGATATTCCAAATAGAGACCAGAGGGAGAGACCAGAGAGAGACCAGAGAGTGAAACCAGAGAGAGACCAGAGAGAGAAATCAGAGAGAGACTAGAGAGAGACCAGAGAGAGACCAGAGAGAGACCAGAGACCAGAGAGAGAGAACATAGAGAGACAAGAGAGAGACCAGAGACCAGAGAGAGAGACCAGAGAGAGACAAGAGAGAGATAAAAGAGAGAGCAGAGAGAGACCAGAGAGAGAAGAGAGAGAAAAGAGAGAGAAAAGAGAGAGACCAGAGAGAGACCAGAGAGCAACTAGAGAGAGACCAGAGTTTCCAAATAGAGAACAGAGAGAGACCAGAGAGAGAGACCAGAGAGAGACACCAGAGAGACACCAGAGAGAGACAAGAGAGAGACTAGAGAGAGACCAGAGAGAGACAAGAGAGAGACCAGAGAGAGACCAGAGAGAGACCAGAGAGAGAGATTCCAAATAGAGACCAGAGAGAGACCAGAGAGATTCCAAATAGAGACCAGAGAGAGACCAGAGAGTGAAACCAGAGAGAAAAACCAGAGAGAGAAATCAGAGAGAGAAATCAGAGAGACTAGAGAGAGACCAGAGAGAGACCAGAGAGATTCCAAATAGAGACCAGAGGGAGAGACCAGAGGGAGAGACCAGAGAGAGAGACCAGAGAGATTCCAAATAGAGACCAGAGGGAGAGACCAGAGAGTGAAACCAGAGAGAGACCAGAGAGAGAAATCAGAGAGAGACTAGAGAGAGACCAGAGAGAGACCAGAGAGAGACCAGAGACCAGAGAGAGAGACCAGAGAGAGACAAGAGAGACCAGAGAGAGATAAGAGAGAGACCAGAAAGACCAGAGAGAGAAGAGAGAGAAAAGAGAGAGAAAAGAGAGAGACCAGAGAGAGACCAGAGAGCGACTAGAGAGAGACCAGAGAGTTTCCAAATAGAGAACAGAGAGAGACCAGAGAGAGAGCCCAGAGAGATTCCAAATAGAGACCAGAGAGAGAGACCAGAGAGAAAAACCAGAAAGAGACCAGAGAGAGACTAGAGAGAGAGACCAGAGAGAGACTAGAGAGAGACTAGAGAGAGACCAGAGAGAGACCAGAGAGAGACCAGAGAGACCAGAGAGAGACCAGAGGCCAGAGACCAGAGGCCAGAGACCAGAGGCCAGAGACCAGAGAGTTTCCAAATAGAGAACAGAGAGAGACCAGAGAGAGAGACCAGAGAGATTCCAAATAGAGACCAGAGGGAGAGACCAGAGAGAGAAACCAGAGAGAGACCAGAGAGTTGTTTAGAGAGAGACCAGAGAGAGACCGGAGAGATTCCAAATAGAGACCAGAGAGAGACCAGAGAGAGAGACCAGAGAGATTCCAAATAGAGACCAGAGAGAGAAACCAGAAAGAGACCAGAGAGAGACCAGAGAGTGAAACCAGAGAGAGACCAGAGAGAGAAATCAGAGAGAGACTAGAGAGAGACCAGAGAGAGACCAGAGGGAGAGACCAGAGGGAGAGACCAGAGAGAGAAACCAGAGAGAGACCAGAGAGAGAAATCAGAGAGAGACTAGAGAGAGACCAGAGAGAGACCAGAGAGAGACCAGAGACCAGAGAGAGAGAACATAGAGAGACAAGAGAGAGACCAGAGACCAGAGAGAGAGACCAGAGAGAGACAAGAGAGACCAGAGAGAGATAAAAGAGAGAGCAGAGAGAGACCAGAGAGAGAAGAGAGAGAAAAGAGAGAGAAAAGAGAGAGACCAGAGAGAGACCAGAGAGCAACTAGAGAGAGACCAGAGTTTCCAAATAGAGAACAGAGAGAGACCAGAGAGAGAGACCAGAGAGACACCAGAGAGAGACAAGAGAGAGACAAGAGAGACAAGAGAGAGACAAGAGAGAGACCAGAGAGAGACCAGAGAGAGACCAGAGAGAGACCAGAGAGAGAGACCAGAGAGAGAAACCAGAAAGAGACCAGAGAGAGACCAGAGAGAGAAACCAGAAAGAGACCAGAGAGAGACCAGAGAGAGAAACCAGAAAGAGACCAGAGAGTTTCCAAATAGAGACCAGAGAGATTCCAAATAGAGACCAGAGAGAGACCAGAGAGTGAAACCAGAGAGAAAAACCAGAGAGAGAAATCAGAGAGAGAAATCAGAGAGACTAGAGAGAGACCAGAGAGAGACCAGAGAGGTTCCAAATAGAGACCAGAGAGAGACCAGAGAGATTCCAAATAGAGACCAGAGGGAGAGACCAGAGAGAGACCAGAGAGAGAGACCAGAGAGATTCCAAATAGAGACCAGAGGGAGAGACCAGAGAGTGAAACCAGAGAGAGACCAGAGAGAGAATTCAGAGAGAGACTAGAGAGAGACCAGAGAGAGACCAGAGAGAGACCAGAGACCAGAGAGAGAGAACATAGAGAGACAAGAGAGAGACCAGAGAGAGAGACCAGAGAGAGACCAGAGAGAGACCAGAGAGAGACCAGAGACCAGAGAGAGAGACCAGAGAGAGACAAGAGAGACCAGAGAGAGATAAGAGAGAGACCAGAAAGACCAGAGAGAGAAGAGAGAGAAAAGAGAGAGAAAAGAGAGAGACCAGAGAGAGACCAGAGAGCGACTAGAGAGAGACTAGAGAGAGACCAGAGAGAGACCAGAGAGAGACCAGAGAGAGACCAGAGGCCAGAGACCAGAGGCCAGAGACCAGAGGCCAGAGACCAGAGAGTTTCCAAATAGAGAACAGAGAGAGACCAGAGAGAGAGACCAGAGAGAGAGACCAGAGAGAGAGCCCAGAGAGATTCCAAATAGAGACCAGAGAGAGAGACCAGAGAGAGAAACCAGAAAGAGACCAGAGAGAGACTAGAGAGAGAGACCAGAGAGAGACTAGAGAGAGACCAGAGAGAGACCAGAGAGAGACCAGAGGGAAAGACCAGAGAGAGACCAAAGAGAGACCTAAGAGAGAGACCAGAGAGAGAAAGACAAGAAAAAAAGACCAAATAGAGAGAGAAATATCTGAGATCTCATCGGAGCTGGGTTATATAAAGGTAGTTATAAAAGTGTGTCTGACCTGCCAAAGGTGCGGCTGCCCTCCGGAGCGCTGGGCCTGTAGGGGGCGCAGTGGTGCACACACATGTCTCTGGTCTCAGCCACGGTCTTAGTGGGACCAGGACCATCAGCCAGAGCCAGCAGGTTACAGGACGCCTGGGTCTTAGGGATCTTAAAAGGAGCAGAGATCGTCTGCACATAAAACATATAAGAAGATTAAAGACTAGTGAGCAGAGAGAGACCAGAGAGAGAGACACTAGACAGAGCCGAGGGGAGACAGGCCAGAGGGAGAGAGTAGAGAGAGAGAGACCAAAGAGAAATACCAGAGAAATACCACAGAGAGAGACCAGAGAGACCAGTGACGGACCAGAGAGACCAGAGAGAGACCAGGGAGAGACCAGGGAGAGAGCAGAGAGAAAGACCAGAGAGAGAGACCAGAGAGAGAGACCAGAGAGAGAGACCAGAGAGAGAGACCAGAGAGAAAGACCAGAGAGAAAGACCAGAGAGAAAGACCAGAGAGAAAGAACAGAGAGAAAAACCAGATAGAGACACCAGAGAGATACACCAGAGAGAGACACCAGAGAGAGAGACCAGAGAGAGAGACCAGAGAGAGAGACCAGAGAGAGAGACACTAGACAGAGCAGAGGGGAGACAGGCCAGAGGGAGAGAGTAGAGAGAGATACCAAAGAGAAATACCAGAGAAAGACCACAGAGAGAGACCATAGAGACCAGTGACGGACCAGAGAGACCAGAGAGAGAGACCAGAGAGACCAGAGAGAGAGACCAGAGAGAGAGACCAGAGAGAGAGACCAGAGAGAGAGAGCAGAGAGAGAGAGCAGAGAGAGAGAGCAGAGAGAGAGAGCAGAGAGAAAGACCAGAGAGAAAGACCAGAGAGAAAGACCAGAGAGAAAAACTAGAGAGAGAGACCAGAGAGAGACCAGAGAGAGACCAGCCCTCAGCCCAGAGAGTCAACAGTCACAGTCACACAGGGCTATTCCTACATAATCATACCATGTGTGGGTTATGGGGGGACATGGTGTGGGTCGTGTCGTACCTTGGTGGGGGAGCCGATGATGGTGGGGAGGGGGCTCTTCCAGTCGGAGGTGCGGGGGGAGGAGCCCAGTAGCTTGGTGGGGGAGGAGCCCAGGAGCTTGGTGGGGGAGGAGCCGAGGTTCACAGGACGTCCCATCTGAGGAGAGGAGGGCTGCAGGGGGTCGGACAGCTGCTTGTGGAGCTTCTGTCTGGTCTGGTACATGTCTGACAGAGAGGGGGCGCTCTGGAGCCGAGTCCCCAGCAGCTGAGAGGAGGGAGAGCCTGAGGAGAGAGACACAGAGTGGACGTTTAAAGTCGGGGGACCTGACTTTCAGACTGCAACAATAAAACTAAAAAGATCTAATACAATACATGTCGCTAGTTCCTGGTTATATAACAGTTTTCTTCTGGCCTCTCTCTCTCCATCTTTCTAGTCTCTCTCTCTCTCTGTCTCTGGTCTCTCTCTCTATAATTATATCATTAAAGTGAGACCAACCTCCAGACGAGCTGCGGCTACGAGACTCGTGGCTCTGGAGGTGACAGGTGCAGTGTCCGAGCTGCTCCGGGATTGTGCCCACTGCAAATACACACACTGTCAATATACACACACGCACAAACACTGCAAATATACACACACACATACAAGCCTGTAGCATCAATACATGCACTGGGACGAATTGAGCAGAGAGTGAAGAGGACTTTCTCCTCTCTCCCTCCCCCCTCTTCATACTCGCTGTACTACCTCTCTTCTCTCCCCCCCTCTCCTTCTCTCCAATGATTCAAAGGAGCAAATATAACTAATTCCCCACAGACACCAGCAGGTGGAGGCAGAGGGCCAGTTTTGACCCTGTTTTCTACCAGACAGTAAAAACTGTCCTCAGCTCCATCCACCAGTCAAGCCCCGGCGATCCAAGATGGCGCCCTATTCAAATGAATGGTTTGTGCTCAGTAGTGCATGGGACTTCATGGAGACCGGGAGATTAGCTGAACTCGCCTATATTTGGGCATCGTCTGGTCCTCCCGGTTCTGCGCAGTGGATACGCACTAATCGCACTAATCGCGCCAAACGTACGTGTGTCGCTTTAATGCACGCGCACAGAGGGGCTCGGCCGCGCTCTGACCAATCAGATGATCAGCTCTGATGATCAGAGCTGATCATCAGAGCAGCGGAAGAGTGGAGCCAGAGCGGGAAGGCAGGGAGCAGAGTTTGTGGCAGTAAAGTGTGGATTTAAAGAAAACCGAAGGATTTAAGAAGAAAGAGTTCAGGATGACAAGGGACACTAAAATCCCCACAAAATCCGATCATTATGAAAGCTGTAGGCTCTCTGTCATTGAGTTCTATGGCACTTTTTTCTGGGTAGCCCACGTGAATTTAGTCTGCAGTGGGCGCCCCCTGTGTCCATGGGTGGGATAGCTATAAGACAAGAGATAGCTGTCTTATAGCTGGAGTTTCATCCAGTTATTATTATAGATCCATGGCACCAGTTCATCAGAGTCTCTTAGTAGTAGTAGTAGTAGTAGTAGTAGTAGTAGTAGTAGTAGTAGTTCTACCAGGTGGATTGTGGGTACTGTAGTCTTACCTAAAGGGGAGGGGGAGTATGGGCGGGAGCTGCCGATGGACAGACGTCTGCCCACAGTGGGAGCGATGTCCGCTGAGCTCGGGGACCCGGACACCATCTTGGGAAACCCCATAGGACTGGTGTTAGAGCGCCGCACGGTGCCAGACCTGGGAATTACAACCACAGAAAATATTATCAACACATCTAGACATTTTTTAGGATTATAGATCCACTCTGGTCTCTCTCTCTCCACTCTGGTCTCTCTCTCTCCACTCTGGTCTCTCCTCTGTACAGTAGAGGATCCTCAGCTGCTGACTCATTGCAGAGTCATTATAATTCAAATTAAATATAAAACCATGAGTCAGTGTTGTTTATATCACTTCACAGATGAATCAGTCGACACACATGGTTTTAAGGACAAACATTACTGATATTGAGGACATTAGGAAAAAAAAACGTTTTGTACAAAATTTGCTGAATAAGCTCAGGAACATTATATATTGAGACAGGGCCGGAGTGGGACAACATTTCAGGCCGGGAGCTTTTCATCCATTCAGGCCAAACAAGGTTCTAAATTTGGGTTTTTGTCATTGTATTTTGATGTTCTTTTAATAGTTTTAAGATTGACTGTCAAAACTTTTGTTTTCTTTATTTTTTTTTTATATTGACTGTTTATATAATCTCGGACGTTTAAGGATTGTTGTACGTTGCTTAGCAACGTAACGTTTATGGAGTTTAGTGAGAATAAAGACACACACACACACAATGAACTAAGTGTTCATTAGTGTATAACTATAACAAGCTAATCAATTATTGTTAAAAAAGTAGTAAGGTAAAATCACATCGTTACAGCTCATATAAAAGGAAAAATAAAAACGTGTATGAACCATCAGTTGGAGAGACCACTCATTTCAACCGGGGAAGCTACACTGGGTGCACTGCTAGGCTGGCCTGGCTGTGTAGCCGACGTGTGACGTCACATTTGTTTAATTTTGCTCTGGCCCAATGACAGTAAAGCTTTGGCCAGTGTTGTGCCAGTTCACAGCTTTTCTGAACTAGTTCAAGTTCAGTTCATACATGCTCAAAGTGAACAGTTCACGTTCGAAGTTCTCAATTTTAATTCTGAACTAGTTCAAATTTCAGTTCATTTTACTTTTTGCGAGATATTCAAATAAATATTTTTTTTCACTACGAGCTAGAAATCACAATACGTGATATATAATATATATATATATATATATATATATATATATATATATATATATATATATATATATATATATATATATTATATCCTGTACACTGCACAGGATGTTTTGACTCCAATGCAGACAAGATTTACATGGGTTTCAATGGGAACTGAGTTGTCCCATCTCTGCTCATAAGTACAAACTGTAATGCGCTGCAGAACGTGTGTCTATACTTTATGTCAAATGTAAACGGCCCTGTGTCACTGACTTACCCCTGTGTTTTCATCACGGCACATGTGAGTCCAACAACCAATGAATAGCACTAGCATATAGCGCCGCACCGCAAGTACACTGAGTCGGGGTGCGTTCACAGACGGTGGAAACCGTAGGAATTTTTAGTTTTCGGCGGAAACAGTGCGGAGAATACAGGAGGGAGGAACTTTCTCTCGTTGCGTTTCAAAAGAGAAAACAGATTTCACTCAGTTTTAAATGGAAAACAAATTGTCTGCCGTTCATGACACATAATATGAACTAATTCACGTTCAAGTTCTTTATTAAAAAATGTGTTGCGTTCAGTTCAACGTTCACGAAAAAATGAGCGTGTTCAATGAACGCGTTCTTTTGAACTCGTTCACGCACAACACTGGCTTTGGCCTGGGCCTTGCTCATTGGACCAGGCCACCAGGCAGGGTAGGAGTTTGCAAAGGCCGTGAGGATGAAATTAAATTAAAAGAAAAAAAAAAAAAAAAAAGACCGTGATGATAGGGCAGGCCCAGGCCACTTTGACACGCAGGCCACCGGGAGATCTCCCGATGCTCCCGATGGCCAGTCCGGGCCAGTATTGAGATGTCTGTCCTTATTTTTAAATGTGGATTGTGACTGGAGAGACCAGAGAGAGACGAGCGAAAGACCAGAGAGAGACCAGAGAGAGACCAGAGTGAAACCAGAGTGAGACGAGCGAGAGACCAGAGAGAGACGAGCGAGAGACGAGCGAGAGACCAGAGAGAGACCAGAGAGAGACCAGAGAGAGACCAGAGAGAGACCAGAGAGAGACCAGAGAGAGACCAGAGAGAGACCAGAGAGAGACCAGAGAGAGAACAGAGAGAGACCAGAGAGAGACCAGAGAGAGACCAGAAAGAGACCAGAGAGAGAACAGAGAGACCAGAGAGAGACCAGAGAGAGAACAGAGAGAGACCAGAGAGAGACCAGAGAGAGACCAGAGAGAGAACAGAGAGAGACCAGAGAGAGACCAGAGAGAGACCAGAAAGAGACCAGAGAGAGAACAGAGAGACCAGAGAGAGACCAGAGAGAGACCAGAGAGAGACCAGAGAGAGACCAGAGAGAGACCAGAGAGAGACCAGAGAGAGACCAGAGAGAGACCAGAGAGAGACCAGAGAGAGACCAGAGAGAGAGAGACCAGAGAGAGACCAGAGAGAGACCAGAGAGAGAGAGACCAGAGAGAGAGAGACCAGAGAGACCGATCAGAGATCAGAGAGACTTCTGAGATTATGAGACTAAAATTCAAGTTCTGATGCAACTTGGTGAAATGAAAGGTGAATGACGAAAGAGCAGCAGACGTTACAGAGTCAGACCTGAGTCACAGCCGAGTGTGGACTGTTGTTATTAACTATATTTAGAAAACACAAACCACTGATATGATGAAGAGGCATTTAAGGTGTGAGGTCACTGCTGTTATCTACCAGAGACAGATACAATGCCAGCAGTAGACCAGAGAGACCACACAACAGAGAGACCAGAGAGAGAGAGACCCTCAGCACAGATGGGAGAGGTGTGTGTGTGTGTTTTACCTGAGCGATCCGTACAGTGTGGTGTGTGTGCATCTCTCTCTGTGCGTGTGATCCGTACAGTGTGTGTGTGCGCGTGTGTGTGTGCGTGCGTCTGTCTGTTTGTCTGTGTGTATGTATGCACACAGTGTGGTGTGTGTGCGTCTCTCTCTGTGTGCGTGTATTTACCTGTGTGATCCGTACTGTGTGTATGTGTGTGTGTGCGTGCCTGTGTGTGCGTGTGTGTGTGTGTGTGTGTGCGTGTGTGTGTGTGCGTGTATTTACCTGTGTGATCCGTACTGTGTGTATGTGTGTGTGTGCGTGTGTATGTGTGTGTGTGCGTGTGCGTGTGCCTGTGTGTGTGTGTGGGTGTGTGTTTGTGTGCGTGTGTGTGTGTGCGTGTATTTACCTGTGTGATCCGTACTGTGTGTGTGTGCCTGTGCGTCGGTCTGTCTGTGTGTGTGTTTGTTTACCTGGGCGATCCGTACAGTGTGGTGTGGGTGGTGGTGGTGGGACTTCCCGACAGGTTCTGTTTGATCCTCTGATAGTTCCGAACCTGAGTCGGGACCGGGATGGGAGCGGTCTCTGCCCGAGGGGAGACCATGGGGGTCTGACCAGGAGTGGGCTGCTGGGTCCTGAGGAGAGAGAGAGAGAGAGAGAGAGGATCAGAGGAGGACCATGAGGATCAGAGAGACCAGAGAGAGAGAAAGAGAGAGGATCAGAGAGAGAGACAAACACCAAAGAGAGAGAGCTGACTCATACAGGTTCCGTGAGGAAACCAAAGAATCAATCAGAAGCAGCGCTGATCTGTTCCCACTTAGCTGAAGTCAAATTTGAGGACGGAGAAGGCTCCTGATTGGTCAGTTGTCAGGGCTCATATCTGGTTTATCACAATACAAACTACTACTACTAATCTTCCTGAAAAAGTGAGACAGGATCTTTCTTTTGCTGTAACAACTTAAGTATTTTATCATCACTCTTTTTAATGAACGGAATATTTATGATTTCAAAGCCTTGTGTGACCATCTTGTTTCCTTTAGCACTTTGACTTGCCTTGTGTATGAACTGTGCTATACAAAATAAACTTGCCTTGTGCTAGTAACTACTGCTGCTGTTCCAAAGATGCAGTACAATCAACATTTGGTTTGAGTCTGTACCTCAGAGTTAAGTCCTTTGTTGATGTGTCCAACAACAGCAGCAGCAACAACAACAAAACGATGTATTTCTCTAAAAATCTAGAGATCGATGCTTTTCCAATCCTCCAAAAGTGATTTAAAGTGATATAAAGTGATCAAACGCAGGTCTGTATGTTGTAGATTCTGTTCTGTTTTGTTCTTTTCTCTGCCGCCGAGTTCACCGTGTTCTTTAGGGACTCTCCGCATGTTCAGGGAGGGACGAGAAAAAAAAGTAAACACTGAGTTTCAGCCAATCATATGGACAGGGAAGGGGAAGGGGCGGGGCTAGAGGCGGGGCTTGGCTGAGAGCATGTGAGACTGAAGAGTGAGAGCTGTAATTATGGAAGAAATGGTGTTTGAGCTGGGAGAGGAGAGAGGGGAGATAGGGGAGAGAAAGAAGAGGAGAAGGGAGAGAGGAGAGAAAGGTGAGAGAGGGGAGAGAAAGAAGAGAAGGTAGAGAGGAGAGGAGAGAGAGGATATGGGAGAGAGAATAAGAGGAGAGAGGAAAGAGGAGAGAGAGGAGAAGGGAGACGAGAAGACAAGGGAGAGAGGAGGAGAGAGAGAGGAGAGGAGAGCTTAAGGTGGTTAGACAAAGGTAAATTAAATAAATAATAAAAGAGCGAGGAGAAGAGGGGGAGACAGAGGAGCAGTTGATATCAGAAGGGGGAGAGTGAGGAGGAGGGGGAGAGAGAGGAGGGGGAGAGAGGGGAGGGGGGAGAGACACAGGAGCAGTTGATATCCGAGGGTGAGTGTCTGTGGATGTAAATACAGCATGAGCCAATAGGAAGCAGCATGTGTGCGACAGCTGCACAAAAGGACAGAGACGGCTTGTGTTTCAGGGGATTCTGCTCACACTGTTCCTCAGGATCCGCACAGACCTGATCCAGACCGAGGCCACGGAACCAACACAAACTACACAAACAACTAAAACCACAACAGAAGCAACAACACAAACGGAAGCAACAGAAACACCATGATAGCTTTGAGGCTAAAGGTCTGGTCTTAGAAGCAGTGCTGCGTTGTATTAGACACCAACAAAGGGGTAATTTCACTTAGCTCCAATCACAATGAGAGGATCCATGGACAAGAGACAAGAGAGGAGAGAGAGAGAGGAGAAAGAGAGGAGAAAGAGAGGAGAGAGAGAGGAGAGAGAGAGGAGAAATTTTGATTTTTAACAGATCTTTATTTGTCCATTAAACAGGTCAAATAACATCACATGTTACACATTGTAATGTATAGAAAAAAAGACACAGTTTAAAAATCCGGACATAAAAGTGCAAAAAGTGCAAATACTGGCCATAAATAAACAATGCAACACCTCACACACACTTCAATTCATAAGTTTTCAAAGGCAGAAAAAAACAGCTCCCCGTCCCTCACAGAGCACACCTCCCTGAACCCCCAGCGCTCCTCAAACCCCTCCTGATCCCCATTTATCCTGTAGAGACCGAACTCTAGCCTGAGTCTGGCCTGGACCATCCGGACCAGCAGAGCCCAGGGATTGACCTCGCCCTGGTCCTGGACCATCCTCCTCCTGCTCACAAAGACGGCCATCTTGGCCTGACCGACGAGGAAACTGAGAAGCCGCCCCCTCCTCCTGCTGCGGCTGGAGTACCTGACCCACCCCACAAACACCTGGGCATTAAACTCTGCCCCCAGTGAAGTGAAGAGGCCCCTCAGCAGCTCCAGAATGTGCCTGAGCCTCCCACACTCCCAGAAGCACTGTCTCCCTCTTCCCACAGAAGGGACAGCCCTGTTGGGCATTGACTGCTATTGCCCCATGCAGCAGCCTTCACTGCAGGTCCCCCTGTCTCTTGGTCAGAGGGGGCTTGTACAGGGCCCCCCAGGCCGGGCTGAAGTTGGGGCCCAGGTGTGACCTCCACACAGTGTCTACTCGGTCACACAGTCTCTGGTGGTTCAAGGCCTGGACCATGAGGATGTATAAGGTCTTCCCTGAAGACCTTATACAGCGACTGGACTGGCCAGCAGGGGCCCAGAAGAGGAGCCCAGGTCCGGGCTGAGGATGAGGCTGGGGAAGGGGTCAGTGGGTCAGGGGTCAGTGAGCCTGACCTGTGTCCCTCTAACAGGGTCCAGTCCTCCTTTGTCGGACCCTCTCTCCAGAAACACAGCAAACGCTCCAGGGTCCGAGCCTGCCTCTGGCCCAGGTGGGCTCCCAGGGCTTCCCAGTCCTCCAGCTGAGGACCACTGATATCTCGGAGCTGCTGCACCGAGACTACCCCCCCCGCACTGAAACGGCCCCGCAGCACAGGCCCCGCCCAGGCAGGAAACTCCAGGGGCCGCTGTAGGAGCCAGTGCAGAGAGGAGCTCTGCCTCTGCCTCTTCACTCTGCTCCACACCGAGAACACCAGGTTGTTGGCAACGAGGACCCTCCCTCTGTACGACATTTTAGGCAACAGCCACCTCCATTTACTCAACCGCCCTTTAACTTGCTCCAGAGACTGATCCCAGTTCCCCCGGACAAGACCAGGGCCAACGAACACCCCCAGGTGTTTAAAACCCCCTGTCCTCCACACCAGTCCCCCAGGCAGGTTGAGACCCCTCAGGCCCTCCCCGAGCAGAGTGGCCAAGCTCTTGCTCCAGTTCACCCTGGAGCTGGAGACCTGACCAAAGACCTGCACCGTGTCAGCTAGGACCTCCACATCCCTCTGGCTGTTTACGAACACTATGATGTCATCTGCGTACGCAGAGACTTTCAAAGGTCGTGTTCCAGGCAGCACTCTGAGGCGATGCAGAAGGGGCTCGATGGAGAGGGAGTAGAGCATCCCAGACAGAGAGCAGCCCTGCCTGATGCCCCTCCCCACACTGAACGGAGCACTGAGCCCCCCATTCACCTTCAGTACACTCATGACGTCACAATACAGAGTCCGGATGTGGGCGATGAACCCAGGGCTGAACCCAAAGGCAGTCATGGTCTGCCAGAGGAACTGGTGTTCAACCCGGTCAAACGCCTTTTCCTGGTCTATGGAAATCAGTCCCAGGTTGATTCCCAATGAGCCGGAGATCTCCAAAACATCTCTGATCAGGGCGATGTTATACCCTATGAGCCAGCTGGGCACACAGTGCGTCTGGTCCACGTGGATGACCGAGGCCATGACCGAGAGAGGAGAGAGAGGAGACAAGAAGAGAGACAAGAGAGGAGAGACAAGAGAGGCGAGAGAAAAGAGGAGACAAGAGAGGAGAGACAAGACAAGAGAGGAGAGAGGAGAGACAAGAGAGGCGAGAGAAAAGAGGAGACAAGAGAGGAGAGAGGGGAGAGATGAGAGGAGAGGAGAGGAGAGGAGACAGAGGAAAGAGAGACGACTATTCACCAAAATATGCTTTATACTCATTTCCTATTACTCCAATCCCAGTGTGTCTTCAGGAGTCTCAATACTGACTCAGAACTATCACTACTCTATGTTTCTAAATATAAAGCAGGAAGTGTGTGTGGGTCACAAATGGTTAAAGGGAGGAGGGGGCGGGGCTAAAGCTAAGCTGTGACGTCCAATGGCACGTGTCCCTCAGACTGAAGAGAAGTGTGTCGTCTGCACGGCTTTGTTGTGAGAGGAGACACGGTGTTCTTTTCACGTTATGAGGGTGAGAGGGGGAGTAGAGAGGGGGCAGGGAGAGAGGAGGGGAGGGTAGAGGGGGAGGAGAGAGAAGAGGGGATAGAGGAAAGAAGGGGAGAAAAGAGGTTGCAGGGGGGAGAGAGAGGAGGAGAGAGAGAGACCAGAGAGAGAGAGAGAGAGCACATACAGAGAGAGAGACCAGAGAGAGAGAGCACAGAGAATGAGACCAGAGAGAGACTAGAGAGAGACCAGAGAGAGAGACCAGAGAGAGAGGACAGAGAGAGAGCACAGAAAGAAAGCAAAGCGAGAGACCAGAAAGAGAGGACAGAGAGATCAGAGAGAGAGCACAGAAAAAAAGCAAAGCGAGAGACCAGAGAGAGAGAGCACAGAGAAAGAGACCAGACAAAACATAACATGTTTTCTAATCAGATTGTGTGATGCGTCTGATTTGTTCATAACATTTTAGTTCAAGACTCTTTCTGTTCAAACATGTTTTAATTGTTAGGATGAAAATAGATGGATGCAATATTTATTTGAATAGCGCAGTCCTCTCGGTCCTGGTTGGTTTGTAGGTCAGGGATGTAAAAGCCTTGTAAATGTGAAGCGTCACTTTGAGTCTGAAGTGGCAGCGTTTGACCTGGTTTGGATAGAGACTGAGGTGGAAGAGAGATAGAGAGACAATTTATTTCTTTGTAGATACAATACAAAGAGGAGAGAGAGAAAGAAAGAGAGAGAGAGAAAATGGCGAGAGAGAGAGGAGACAGAGAGAGGAGACAGAGAGAGGAGACAGAGAGAGGAGACGGAGAGAGAGGAGTAAGTTTGACCTGGTTTGGAGAGAGACTGTGGGGGTGGGCCCTGTTCTTTAAACTTAAAAGACTTGGCCTAGATCTGAGCTCTCTCCATCAGACCAGAAGTTTCACTGCAAACTTACCAACACACGGATATACAGTGCCTTGCGAAAGTATTCGGCCCCCTTGAACCTTTCAACATTTTGCCACATTTCAGGCTTCAAATATAAAGATATAAAACATTTTTTTGTCAAGAATCAACAACAAGTGGGACACAATCGTGAAGTGGAACAAAATTTATTGGATAATTTAAAGGCACACCGCGGACTTTGTGACCTAAAGAGTTGACATATATGAGTTATTTTATATGAATACTTGGGCCAATATACAGCGCTTGACACTTGCAATGCTCCGAGCGGGGCTGCCCTCTTGAAATACCGCCCATGTAAGTTTCGAGCAGACGGACCGTCTGCCACCAGGTCACGTGACTTGGAAGAAAGACTTGCTTTACGGCTACAGGCGCTGATATACTCATGGAGCTAAGGCTTTTGCTACTCATTTTTCACCTGCTCGACTCCTGGTCATGGCTGAGGCAAGGAAAAATTTTAAACCTTCGGAGGAGGCTAAAAAGAGGAAACGCGAAAGGGATCGTGCTGTAAGCTGCATGTCTGTATGAGCGCTGCTCTTCACCTGGTTCCTGGATGTCATCGACTGCAAAGATGTCATTCCACGCAGCACGAGCTAGACGCAGAACTCCCTCATCCAGGATATAGAAGTCCATGTGTGGTAGATTACTAATGCAGCGGTCTGGAGGCTGACCACAGCAGAGTCTCTCAATATCTGTAGGCATGTCTCTACAGTTTGAACACACACACCAGTGCATGCTGTCTGAATACACACTCAAAAGACACCGGCTGACTGTTTGTTGACTTTTGCGACAGTGCTGAGTTGCTTGTGGCCACTAGGGGCGCTAAACGTGAAAGTTGCAGGTCTAGCGCCCCTAGTGGCCAAGAGTTACACGGTGTGCCTTTAAACTTTTTTAACAAATAAAAAACTGAAAAGTGGGGCGTGCAATATTATTCGGCCCCCTTGCGCTAATACTTTGTAGCGCCACCTTTTGCTGCAATTACAGCTGCAAGTCGCTTGGGGTATGTCTCTATCAGTTTTGCACATCGAGAGACTGGAATTCTTTCCCATTCTTCCTTGCAAAACAGCTCGAGCTCAGTGAGGTTGGATGGACAGCAGTGTTCAGCTCTTTCCACAGATTCTCGATTGGATTCAGGTCTGGACTTTGACTTGGCCATTCTAACACCTGGATACGTCTATTTGTGAACCATTCCTTTGTAGATTTGGCTTTCTGTTTTGGATCATTGTCCTGTTGGAAGATAAATCTCCGTCCCAGTCTCAGGTCTTTTGCAGACTCCAACAGGTTTTCTTCCAGAATGGTCCTGTATTTGGCTCCAAGATTCCCTGTCCCTGCTGAAGAAAAGCAGGCCCAAACCATGATGCTGCCACCACCATGTTTGACAGTGGGGATGGTGTGTTCAGGGTGATGAGCTGTGTTGCTTTTACGCCAAACATATCGTTTTGCATTGTGGCCAAAAAGTTCGATTTTGGTTTCATCTGACCAGAGAACCTTCTTCCACATGTTTGGTGTGTCTCCCAGGTGGCTTGTGGCAAACTTTAAACGAGACTTTTTATGGATATCTTTGAGAAATGGCTTTCTTCTTGCCACTCTTCCATAAAGGCCAGATTTGTGCAGTGCACGACTGATTGTTGTCCTATGGACAGACTCTCCCACCTCAGCTGTAGTTATCTGCAGTTCATCCAGAGTGATCATGGGCCTCTTGGCTGCATCTTTGATCAGTCTTCTCCTTGTTTGAGATGAAAGTTTGGAGGGACGGCCGGGTCTTGGTAGATTTGCAGTGGTCTGATACTCCTTCCATTTCAATATAATTGCTTGCACAGTGCTCCTTGAGATGTTTAAAGCTTGGGAAATCTTTTTGTGTCCAAATCCAGCTTTAAACTTCTCCACAACAGTATCTCGGACCTGCCTAGTGTGTTCCTTTGTCTTCATGGTTCTCTCTGCGCTTTAAACAGAACCCTGAGACTATCAAAGAGCAGGTGCATTTATACGGAGACTTGATTACACACAGGTGCATTCTATTTATCATCATCAGTCATTTAGGACAACATTGGATCATTCAAAGATCCTCACTGAACTTCTGGAGTGAGTTTGCTGCACTGAAAGTAAAGGGGCCGAATAATATTGCACGCCGCACTTTTCAGTTTTTTATTTGTTAAAAAAGTTTAAATTATCCAATACATTTCGTTCCACTTCACGATTGTGTCCCACTTGTTGTTGATTCATTTGTTTGAAGCCTGAAATGTGGCGAAATGTTGAAAGGTTCAAGGGGGCCGAATAATTTCGCAAGGCACTGTATATGATGTGTGGAATCCCCAGTCTATCAAATACAACTCTGTATGGAGCAAGATCACTGAAACACTGCTCAGGACACAATGGAGAAAAAGGAGAGAGAGGAGAAAGAGAGAGCAGCTTGATGCAGTAAACTCAGACAACGTCTACATTTCTAACTAGAATATTAGCATTAGCGAGTAAAGAAACAAAACTAGTCATTTGCTGAATCAAATAATGTGTGACCATGGACCAAAGCTGAGGACATGTGAGTTTGTGTGCGTGCGTGCGTGCGTGTGTGTCTGTGGTCAGAACTGCAGACGTGAAAAGAAGTGGTCAGATCTGATTTAGCCTCTGTGTCACACTGCTGCTTTGGCTCGACGTTTGTACCACAACAATATGTGTGTGTGTGTGTGTGTGTGTGTGTGTGTGTGTGTGTGTGTGTGTGTGTGTGTGTGTGTGTGTGTGTGTGTGTGTGTGTGTGTGAGTGTTTGTGTGTGTACAGTGTTTGGGAGGAGGCTGAGAGCAGAAGACACAGCAGTGAGTTACAACAACATTATCCCATGATCTCGGTCTGAGGTCTGGAACCTGTGTCTCAGACTGAGCCGAGTCTACATTTATAGTTTTAAACAAAACATTACATTCTGAGACTAATATGACACAATGTGTCATGTTAAAAATCACACATATTCAAAACAATGTGAATGTTTCGCAAATAAACACATTTTAAAGTATGAGACCGTTTTGGTTCAGGATCTCTGCTCTTAAAGACACTGGAGCAGAAACCTCTCTGATCCCACAGACAGCAACTACTGGAGCTTGTCGTGGTCCTCTCTGGTCTCTCTCTCACTCTCTGGTCCCTCTCTCTCACTCTGGTCCCTATCTCTCACTCTGGTCCCTCTCTCTCACTCTGGTCCCTCTCTCTCACTCTGGTCCCTCTCTCTCACTCTGGTCCCTCTCTCTCACTCTGGTCCCTCTCTCTCACTCTGGTCCCTCTCTCTCACTCTGGTCCCTCTCCAGCTTCTAGTGACAAACACTGTTCAGAGCGACACATATAGATAGAACCACATGTTGGGACTCACCCTCCGCACATCAGGAACTCACTGGAGGCTCGTCGTGGTCCCATCTGGTCGTCTGTTAAATACACAGGTGTCAGGGCAAAACACACTAAAACCAAGGTCTACAGAAACCATTTTGTCAGCAGGAACCCCCTCACCTTCTCCACCTCCACCTCCACCTCCTCTCTCTATTCCTCCAAACCCTAATTTTGTCTCCTCCTCTCTCTCCTACCCCCCTCTCCTTCCCCTCATCCCCCTCTCCTCCTCCTCTCTCTCCTCCTCCTCTTTCTTACAGCTGTCTGCAGAGATGTGTGGGAGGAGCACAAAGTCGTCTGTGTCGCAGGAGGAGTTCTTGCTGCTGGTGCTCCCCGCCGACTCCTTCGACAACTGCAGGAAGTTGGGAGGTCCCATCGGGGGAGACGAGAGCTCTTCCGCCAGGGTCTGCATGTCTGGGAGAGACTGGGGGAGTGAGGGAGGAGAGGAGGAGAGAGAGGTAGGAGAGATTCAAATACACATCACAATTCATCACCATGTCTTATGGTGCTTTCAGACCGCCAACGCTGAAACGCTGAAGCCCCGCTCACCAGACGCACATTCTCTAGTTTTCAGACGCAGAGGACTTCACACCAGAACGTCCTGACGCGAGCCGGAAGTACCGGAAGTAGCCGGCCGGCTCTAATGCTAACAGAGCTATGCTAGCGGCTTCTTGTGTACAGATCTTCTCCAATATTCAGCTTTGCAGCGTGTCTTTGCTCACAGACATTCCACAGGCTTTATATAACAGTAGTATGTGTTCACGGAGGTGCGCCATACGTTTATTCATATTATTAAATGGAATTTCCGCATTGGAGAACACACTCGAAGCAGTTGCATAAGGTCACGGGAGCATGACAACGCATATTTTCACAAGCACACAGTCTCCCATCGTCAACCCTGGAGTTCTGGAGTTCTGGTGAAGTCTGGTGTGGGTCCTGTTTTGGCTGTTTACAGTATGTTCAGTCTGCTCGCTCAGTCCGCTAATGTCCCCGTGACCACTTTGCTGCTCTCTGATTGGTTGTCGCACGAACGTCCCAAGGAAAGGATGAGCAGAATCCATCTCCTGTGGGCGTTGATTTTTCGCTCCTGCTCCTCCCTTTTCACTTTCCCGCCAAGTCTGTGCGTCTTGTTGTATATTTTAATATTTGACCATTTGAACATCATAGCCAGAAAGACCTCTGTGCACTCAGGAAAAACCCCAAGGACACAGGATAATCAGACATGAGTCATAAAGATAAAATGCTGTTTAAACAGGGCGAATTATTAACTTTAAATAATAAACATTTTGACGAGGACAAAAGTACAGAACCTGATCTTGAGGCAGACTGGGAGATTCACCAACTGCATTCTGACGCCTCCCAGTGGATAGGGGACGTCAGCACACCCGGAAACCTCCACCCTTGGACGCATAAGGATGACGTCATCGGAAGTCTCCCTCATGAGCCCGTGTGTGTGTGTTTTTTGAGGTCAGACAGGACAGGGCACGGACAGGGAAAGACCAGGCAGAGAATAGGAGCACTTCTGTTGAACATTCTGTATCTGATTGTAAAGATAATTAAATGCAGATGTTAAACTTGAACATCGTTTGCCTTACTTCTGCATCCATTTTGAAACACGTTAGTCAAAGGGAATTATTGACTACAGTCTCTACTGAACAGTCCGTTCGTGCGTGCCGAGAGGTCCGTGCGTTGTGACGGTCGAACATGCGCCACCATAGACTTTGCATTGAAACCCGACGCAACGCATGATCCGGTCTGAAAGCACCATTAGGCTCAAAAACCTCACTATTGTCATATTTCACTCTCTGCACTCTCGCTCTGCTCTCTCTCTCTATCTATCTGCTCTCTTTCCCTCTACTGTCTGAAAAATCTGATCTAAACATATGAGTGTGACTTAAATTATGGCACATGTGGAAAGAGGTAGAAGCGACTCTTGTAGTGTGTCTTGTCTGTTTCTGAATAACTGTGAGGAAGAATGGGCCAGAATTCCACTGACCGGAGGAGAGTTGTAGCGGATACAGGGCGAGCTGCCACAGGAGCTGTCGGTCACCGTCATGGAAGCACTGGGCACCGGCACCGGACACGCTGACAGGAAACAGAATCATTACAGTTTGGACCAGATTCTATACAAAGAGGAGGTGAACGTTTAAGCTCAGACTCACATTTTTTAATGGTGACTGGAGACTCGAGGAATGGATGACTGAAGAAGGAGTCTGTAAAGAGATCACAGTTCAGTCTCTGCCTCAGTCTCTGCCTCAGTCTCTGCCTCAGTCTCTGCCTCAGTCTCTGCCTCAGTCTCTGCCTCAGTCTCTGCATCAGTCTCTGCCTCAGTCTCTGCCTCAGTCTCTGCCTCAGTCTCTGCCTCAGTCTCTGCCTCAGTCTCTGCCTCAGTCTCTGCCTCAGTCTCTGCCTCAGTCTCTGCCTCAGTCTCTGCCTCAGTCTCTGCCTCAGTCTCTGCCTCAGTCTCTGCCTCAGTCTTAGTTAATTCATAAACAGATGTAAAATATAAGGTACCAAAGTCCATGCGGTCCTTCTGGTTCCGCTGCAGCAGACCCAGAAGAAGGTTTGAGAGCGGAGCAGACGTCTCCCGGGGAATTCTGGCGGAAATCAAACCAGTTTCATTAAAGAATCGTCAAATTTAAGCGTTGAACAGCCCTCGCAGGCCTGTGTGTGTGTGTCTCTGAGTGTGTGTGTGTGTGTGTGTGTGTATCTCTCTCTCTCACATGGGTTGCAGGTTCTTGTTCTTCTCATAAAACAGACGCAGATCCTGAGGGCTGTTGGCCTGAAACATGCACAAAACAACTGAAATAGAGAGACCAGAAAGAAAGAGGCCAGAAAGAGACCAGAGAAATAGAGCCCAGAGAGAGAGAGACGGGGGAAAGACCAGAGTCTTCCAGACTCTGAGTACAGAAGTCTCACCTGGAACGGAGGTTTCCCCACGAGGCACTGGTAGATGACAGTTCCGATGCTCCACAGATCTGCTTTGGCATCGTAGTTCTGAGACATGATGACCTCTGGAGCCTGAGGAAGAGGAGGAGGAAGAGGAGATGATATAATATTATGTCATGTTAAAACACAAGGTCTCCCCCTCTCTGGTCTCCCCCTCTCTGGTCTCCCCCTCTCTGGTCTCCCCCTCTCTGGTCTCCCCCTCTCTGGTCTCCCCCTCTCTGGTCTCCCCCTCTCTGGTCTCCCCCTCTCTGGTCTCCCCCTCTCTGGTCTCCCCCTCTCTGGTCTCCCCCTCTCTGGTCTCCCCCTCTCTGGTCTCCCCTTCTCTGGTCTCCCCTTCTCTGGTCTCCCCTTCTCTGGTCTCCCCTTCTCTGGTCTCCCCTTCTCTGGTCTCCCCTTCTCTGGTCTCCCCTTCTCTGGTCTCCCCTTCTCTGGTCTCCCCTTCTCTCACCATGTACATAGGAGATCCGCACAGTGTGGCTGCCATCATGTTGCTCTGTAGATACCGTGCAAAGCCAAAGTCCGCTGTGGATCACACAACAGTAATATCTATTTAAGTTGCGTCTTTCACACAGAGTCACAATGCACTATACAATTGTTGTGGGTAAGTGCTAGTGTTAAGCCTGGTTCACACGAGACGATTTTAAAATTGTCGGCCGATTTTTTCCCCCGTGTGAGACCCCACACACGGAGATAAAAAATCACGGGTTTAACCACTTTGGTCGTACAGTGTGTGGTGCGCAGCCACATGGCAAAATCACGCAAACCACACACATCACACACGAACCGATTTCACCCCTGAGCATTCACAGGTCAGACGGAAATCTCACAACATCTCTCGAGATCAAGCGTGACTTCAGAGTAAACAGAGTGTGCGGGCCTCTCCGCTTCACGCAGCCTATAGAGAGTCTCGTCTGACCACAGCAGCCACAGACACCGTGAGGACAAACACATACATGTGGATTTTACTGCTCTACAGTTCTCTGGCCCGTGCTGTCTGTGCTGTTCAACAATACAGTTTGTACGGACTACCTGTGAACGCATCACACACACTGCTAGACATGAAACTTTACATACGCGCAAACCAACAAGCACGGCTGCGGTAACGGCTGCACCAACACGTCTGTACTGTATTAGGACAGAGTGCAAAGTAAACGTACAAACACAACCATCCGTCTGATCATTTAGTGTACTAATCCTGTCCGAATAGGGCTTATGCCAACACTACCTGTGCAGCAGCAATTTCTGCCCAATTCCTCGTCTTCTGATTGGCTACACACCGCAGTCATGGCAACGCGCTCGTCTGTCCTCGGGGGACACCACACACGAAGAGAAATCGGGCCAAAACAATCCAACATGTTGGATATCCCCGATATTGAGATCGGAGCAGTCCCGAAGTCCTTCCGAGCGACAAGCGCAGTCTTAACACACAACACACGGCAGGAAAATCCTTCAGATTTTTTGTTACGATATTCGGAGCGTTCTTACGATTGTCGTAGGGGTAAATCGGGTCCAAAATCGGCCTAATTATCCTGCCGTGTGAACCAGGCTTAAGTGTGTGTAAAACAGAAACTAGAAGTTCTGTACCAATCTTGACCCGGATGCCGCTGACCCCAGACTTCTTGCGGCCGGCGTACGACAGCAGAATGTTCTGAGGCTTCAGGTCTCGGTGGATGATCCCTTTACTGTGGAGGATCCTCATGGCTGCGGAGATCTGCTGCAGGAACACACGGAGCGTATCCTCCCGTAGGGTGCCTTTGGCTGAGGATACACATAGACACACACAGACTTTAACAGCCTTTTCTAAAGCCGGGGTGTGTAACTTTGACTCTCACAACACTGTCTCATTCAGGCCCCTCCCCCAGAGCAGAGGGCAGGACCAGGGTCTGGACCATGGCCTGAACCAGGTCCAAAAGTTGGCTCTTGATTCAACGCTACGTTCCAGATGCTGTCAATGCTGAGGGGAGCATGGTCCAGACCCTGGTCCAGAGGGTGTGGGACCAGGTGTGGGACCAGGTGTGAGGAGTTTCTTACCTTGGAGATAGTCGGCCAGGTCTCCTCCGTTACAGTACTGCAGAGAAGAGCAGAGGACACAGACGTTACAGGGAAAAGAGACTGAGGCCAGAGCGAGACAAGAGAGAGCAGAGAGAGCAGAGAGAGAGAGAGAGACACAGCCCAGTTCATGTTAGAACCAGTTTTAACTATTTTTGTTGTTGATCCTAAGTCTCCGTTGTTTAGTCCCTGCTCAGAAACATGAGTCACAGGAGTTTGTTTCATTTGTTTCTTATTCTGAAGTGTGACGTTTGGAGCACATTACAGAAATACAGAGTCTGTCAGGAGAAAGACTGGAGGAGGAGAGAGAGTCCATTTGGAGAGAGACTGAAGCAGGAGAGAGTCTGTCTGGAGAGAGAGTAGAGCAGGAGAGTGTGTGTATGTCACAGTAACTCGTTCAGTTTCTCATCGTCTCAAATGTGACGAGAGCAACATGTTCTTGTAAAAGCTTTTTATGTCTCATAAAACTTTCTATTTTTAAATGTCTGGACTCAGTCTGAAGTGAGGACACAGTACAGTCAGGACATCTTTAGAGGTTGAATTATCAGGAGAATTTATCAAAGAGTCTTTTAGAAAACCTGCATATTTAAAGGTGTTGATTAAATCTCTGTGCAGAACTTTGGAAACTTGTCTCTCTCTTTCTCTATCTTTTGCTCTCTCTGGCCTCTCTCTCTGTCAGGTCTCTCTTTCTCTCTCTCTCTCTCTGGTCTCTCTCCCTCTAGCATCTCCCACCCTCTAGCCTCTCCCTCGCTCTAGCCTCTCCCTCGCTCTAGCCTCTCCCTCGCTCTAGCCTCTCCCTCGCTCTAGCCTCTCCCTCTCTGACCTCTCTGACCTCTCTCTGACCTCTCTCCTCTCTCTGACCTCTCTCCTCTCTCTGACCTCTCTCCTCTCTCCCCTTTCCCTCTCTCTCTCTCTGATCTTGCTCCTATCTCTGGTCTCTCTCCCTCTCTTTCTCTGGTCTTGCTCCTATCTCTGGCCTCTCTCTCTCTGGCCTCACTCTCTCTGGCCTCACTCTCTCTGGCCTCACTCTCTCTGGCCTCACTCTCTCTGGCCTCACTCTCTCTGGCCTCACTCTCTCTGGCCTCACTCTCTCTGGCCTCACTCTCTCTGGCCTCACTCTCTCTGGCCTCACTCTCTCTGGCCTCACTCTCTCTGGCCTCACTCTCTCTGGCCTCACTCTCTCTGGCCTCACTCTCTCTGGCCTCACTCTCTCTGGCCTCTCTCTCTGGCCTCACTCTCTCTGGCCTCACTCTCTCTGGCCTCACTCTCTCTGGCCTCACTCTCTCTGGCCTCACTCTCTCTGGCCTCTCTCTCTCTGGCCTCTCTCTCTCTGGCCTCTCTCTCTAGCCTCTCTCCCTGGTCTCTCCCTGGTCTCTCCCTCTCTCTCCTTCTGTGCATGCCTTACATAGTGAAACAGCATCAGTGGAATGTGGCTCCTGTTCTTAGAAAACCTTTGGCTTCGTGTTCTGTTCTGTTTTCAAAGAACGTTACGACATCAGTGTTTACGCAGAGTTTCATTCAGACTGAGCAGAAAAACAACTGCAGGAACCTGACAAATCTACACTTTATACTATTATTGAAATAATTGAGGACAAGAATGTGCTGCAAGAGAGGGGCCAGAGAGAGAAAGAGAGAGAGAGAGGCCAGAGAGAGGAACCAGAAGGAGAGAGAGATCAGAGACCCAGAGAGAAAATAGGGAGAGACCAGGGAGAGAGCAGGGAGAGAGCAGAGAGAGAGACCAGAGAGAGAGCAGAGAGAGAGACCAGAGAGAGAGCAGAGAGTGACCAGAGAGAAATTAAAGAGAACTCCAGAAAGAGACCAGAGAGAGACAAGAGAGAGACCGGAAAGACACCAGAGAGAGACCAGAGAGAGACCAGAAAGAGACCAGAATAAGAGAGGCAAGAGCGTGGATCTATTATAATAACTGGATGGGGTATAACTAGTTTGTAGCTGAAGAACCCATGTGCTCGGGGGATTATCGCAGTACTGCAGACTAAATTCACGTGGACTACCCAGAAATTGTCCCCAAAGAACTTAATGTAAATTAAAACAGCTCAACCTCAGCTGACAGAGAACCTACAGCTTTCATAAAGGTCGGATTTTGTGGGGATTTTAGTGTCCCTTGTCCTCCTGAACTTTTTTATTCTTAAAGGACAACTCACCTTTTTTTTGCTGATAAATGGTATAAATGAGTGTCCAATAGTGTTGTCTACATATCCTGGTCATAATTTTGTCACTTTGGTGCAAATTAGTTGAAAGTTAAACTTTCTGCCTAAAACCGTCTGTGAGGCGCCATCTGCTGGCGACCTGTATTACTACATTTGAATTTTGAATCTGGCGCCAACACTGGCGCGGCCGCAAGACCTGACGTCTGAAGCAAGACCTGACGTCAGCAGCCCCCCGCCCAGAGCAATGTAAACGGCCCAGTCTCGTTCATGCCCCCTTTAGTCCTCCAGGCTACGCCCATTTAGACGAAGATTTGAACAGGAAATGTGAGTAACGTAAGCTCCGAGGAGCGGGGGTGAGAACCACTTTAAATCCTTCAGTTTTCTTTAAATCCACACTTTAGAGCAACAAACTCTGCTCCTTTCCTTCCCGCTCTGACTCCTCTTAGAGCACGGCCGAGCCCCTCTGTGCGCGTGCATGAGAGCCACACACGCGTCTTTGGAGCAACGCATCATGGGAAATCATCCACTGTGCAGAACCGGGAGGACCAGACGATGCCCAAATACGAGCGAGTTCCCATGGATCTTTGCGAGTGCCAGGCGAGTTCTGCTAATCTTTCAGCCCCCATGCCGGCACAACGCGCCACTAAGCACAAACCATTCATTTGAATACGGCGCCATCTTGGATCGCCGGCGCTTGGGCCAGAGAGACCATATTGCTAACTAGCATATGAGCATTGATCAATCTCTTCCTATTCAAGCACCTATGAATCCCATATCACATAGACACAAATCCTGTGTGTCTCCCTGCACTGCCCCTAGTGGTGGCTGATGTGAATGACGCTGAGTTTCTTGTGTCTTTTCTCACAGGACAGAACTGAGAGGCGGGTCCTGTCTGTCACGTGGGACCATGTGGGACCATGTGGGACCATGTGGGACCGTGTTTATGGACTTATTTTGACCCAGTCTGTGGTGTGTTGCAGATTTCCTCCGGGTGTTTACAGAAGCGGTTCTAATGTTGTTCTGACTCACCTCCATCACCAGGAACACAGAGTTTGGAGTTTCCTGAAACACAAAGAGGAACGAGGTTTTAGCGCAAACAACACAATTAAACACACAACACAGGACGGCGATGGAGAGAGAGAAACCACAAGATACGTATCCGATTCCAGATCAAATGGTATTGTATCACAAACACAAATATCTTCTTATATCTTTGAGCATGAGCTGTATTCGAGGAGAGGAGAAAGTGTGACATCACAACCTTAATGCAGAAGAGGCCGATTTTAAGTTTTCTTTACATGTAAGTCACCATGAGCATGTCCATCTGCATCCTCTCTCCCTCTGGTCGGTCTCTCTCTGGTCTCTCTCTGGTCTCTCTCTGGTCTCTCTCTGGTCTCTCTCTGGTCTCTCTCTGGTCTCTCTCTGGTCTCTCTCTGGTCTCTCTCTGGTCTCTCTCTGGTCTCTCTCTGGTCTCTCTCTGGTCTCTCTCTGGTCTCTCTCTGGTCTCTCTCTGGTCTCTCTCTGGTCTCTCTCTGGTCTCTCTCTGGTCTCTCTCTGGTCTCTCTCTGGTCTCTCTCTGGTCTCTCTCTGGTCTCTCTCTGGTCTCTCTCTGGTCTCTCTCTGCTGATGCTGCATGTGTGAATTATAAACACAAAGCTCAGGAGCTTAAGGGCTTTTCCAGACTGTGACTGGGGCAGATGGTGCTGAGAGGGAGGAGGGGGGAGGCAGGACGGGTGAGGACAGAGGGGAGAGGGAGGGAGGGGAGTTACATAATGAACAGTGTGGAAGCATCAGACCTCAAACCTACAGCCCAGAAATAATTGGAAGAAATGTAAACATGAAAATATGGAAATAAATAGGAAAATCATTGAGAAAATATAAAAAAATAGTAATTTCTTCAATCCCTTTTTCTATCTTTTTATGAGCCAAATTAGAGTCTAAAGTTGTGTAAATGACCCAGGGCTGGTCAAGTTAGGAAAATAAATGGGGAATAAGAACGGGAAAGGTTTATTTTTTATAAAAAACATATGAAAAGAGATATAATTATCTAAAAATGTATTGTTTTTTTATTCCAGCAAACCCCAGGTCACAGTCCACAGCAGACACAGAAACACACTGTGCCAGTCCAGAGGGACAAGGGACAAGGGTTAAAGGTCACACACACACACAGAGACACACACACATACAGAGGGAGAGAGAGGCACACACACACAGAGACACACACACACAGGCACGCTCTGACCTCAGCTCATGAAGTGTTTACGGGTCACAGTGACGCTGCATGATTAACTATGTCAAACAGACACGGTCGCAAGCGGGATTGGATGCCCAAGTGTGTGGGGGGGCATTCCAATGGGATTATATAAGATTATTATTTTGAACTAACATTTGTCAGCCGATAGTTATGCGTTTTTCCAGGAATAAACCAGGACTGGACCAGGACAAGACCAGGACAAGACCAGGACGGGACCAGGACGGGACCAGGACTATGCCTGTCTCTGTTCCAGGGATAAAGTGGACTAAACCAGGATTTGAGAACAGGATTACCATTGGACTAAACCAGGTGCAAAACGGAGGAACCAGGCCGAGACAGATCCAGGGATTATAGGAGCTGGTCCATGGCACGACACACACACATGGTATAAAGAGGGCGTGGTTTAGTTCGATACAGCGACAGTTGTGGACTATAAATGTTATATTATGATCAACCTGGGACAACAGGGCGAAAGGTTGGAGAGTTGTTTGGGCCAGTGTCAATATAAGAATTTTTCGCTTTCAAAATAAGTCTTAAAGTTACAGTAGGAGTACTCAGGACCAGAGAGAGAGAAAGAGACAAGTGAGAGAGAGACCAGGGAGAGAGACCAGAGAAAAAGACCAGAGAGAGAGACCAGAGAGAGAGAGATGTGATGGTGGGAATTGAGAGTTGGATTACATAAAGATCATCATATTAACGTGGTTTATTCAGAGTTGGATCGCGGTTCATATTTGTGGATTACTGTAACAGTTTCTCTAATCTGAGGTATCAGCTCCACATGTTTACACACTTACACAACAACAGGACTTTGGAAACACATACAGTCCCAGATCCAAAACCTGACCTAGAAACCTGTCTCCGGGGTCTCCCTCTGGTCTCTCTCTGGTTTCGCTGAAGACTCTCTCTCTCTCTCTGGTCTCTCTCTCTCTCAAGGGTCTATCTCTCAAGGGTCTATCTCTCAAGGGTCTATCTCTCAAGGGTCTATCTCTCAAGGGTCTATCTCTCAAGGGTCTATCTCTCAAGGGTCAATCTCTCAAGGGTCAATCTCTCAAGGGTCAATCTCTCAAGGGTCAATCTCTCAAGGGTCAATCTCTCAAGGGTCAATCTCTCAAGGGTCAATCTCTCAAGGGTCAATCTCTCAAGGGTCAATCTCTCAAGGGTCAATCTCTCAAGGGTCAATCTCTCAAGGGTCAATCTCTCAAGGGTCAATCTCTCAAGGGTCAGTCTCTCAAGGGTCTGTCTCTCTCCCTGGTCTCTCTCCCTGGTCTCTCTCCCTGGTCTCTCTCCCTGGTCTCTCTCCCTCGTCTCTCTCCCTCGTCTCTCTCCCTGGTCTCTCTCCCTGGTCTCTCTCCCTGGTCTCTCTCCCTGGTCTCTCTCCCTGGTCTCTCTCCCTGGTCTCTCTCCCTGGTCTCTCTCCCTGGTCTCTCTCCCTGGTCTCTCTCTCTATTCATGTTAAATCCAGTGACAGCGTCAACACCATAGACTGTATATATTAACGGACAGAGTCACGCCTATCTTCGCTGTTCTAACTAATGGGCCAAAAATAATGCTCTACTGGAGCTATCCAAAATGGCCACGAGTGGTCCCGCCCACAAGAAAATTGTGAGAAAATGCATCTGCGCATGCGTCAGCTGGCGCAGCTCCATTCATTTGAATGATAGACTTCAAAAATTCACAGCAAGTAAACTAGAGTGGTCCAAAATAATCCACCCCCCTCAGCATTGACACACATGTGGAACGGAGCTTTGGGCCAAGAGCCAACTTTTGGACCATCCTGTAAAGACGTTTTCCAGAGGTCTACCAATGCTATATGTTAGCATTGGCTAATTCTTCTTCTGGGTCCACCCCCATCGGCCCGGGGTGGTATTGCAAGCATGTCAGCACACATCATTTTGGCCACTTTTGAGCCGGGACCCGCCCCCACTGATTAACACATAATTCAAAACACTTTAGGCAGTATTTGAGTATTTTCAGTTTAAGCCTTAAACTCCAACAGTCAAATACCACCTTAAAGTTTATGGTGGTATTTTAAGGCGGCTCTGTGAGTAGAGAGGCTCAGTCCCAGATCATGTGAGGCTGAAGCATGTTCATTATGTCATGCGAGAACCAGAGGCACGTGTTATGTAAAGGGTGAAAGGGTGGGGGGAGGGGGGGAGGAAGAGGGGGAGGGGAGACGGCTCACGGACACACACACACAGTAAAAGTCACAGGATTCACCCGCTTTTGGACTTTGTTTGAGCCCCTCTCCCCCTCTTTCTGCCCCAAACCCACTGCGCTCCTCTCTAACCGGGACAGTGTGTTCTTAGAAAGCAGAGAACACTGAGACAGTTACATCAGGCGCTGGTTCAGAGTCCAATAGAATGACGAGTTTCATAACAGACAAACAGAACTGTGGGTCTAAAAACATAGGAGAGGGGGGGAGAGGGGGAGAGGGGGACTGTTAATGTTGTTCTTTAGCTAATTCAGAGCTGAGGTTGTTGGAGCTCCATGCCAGGAGGAAGACAAACAGAGAGAGAGAGAGACCAAAGAGAGACAAGAGAGACCAGAGAGACCAAAGAGAGATAGACCAGAGAGAGACCAGAGAAAGACCAGAGAAAGACCAGAGAAAGACCAGAGAAAGACCAGAGAAAGACCAGAGATAGACATAAGAGTGAGACCAGTGAGACAAAAAAAATATAACATGTTTTCAAGTAAGAGGATTTGAACATTATATACTTTTGGGCAAACTCCATATGTTACTTATGAAAATCTGTGCTGCTGTTTGTGGTTCAGTGAGGACAGCGGTCACAGATGGTGCTGTTGTTTAGACGTTTCATCAGACACAGAGATAAGAACGTTACCTGGACGTCGTAAAGAGCCACTATGTTCTCATGCTGCAGCTCCTGGAACAAAAACAACACAACATCAACACACAGTGACACACACACAAAGACCAGGGACAACAGAAGTCAGCAAAAACATCTTTGAGAGAGAGACCAGAGAGAGAGACCAGAGAGAAAGACCAGACAGACCAAAGAGAGAAACCAGAGAGAGAGACCAGAGAGAGAGACCGGAGTGAGAGACCAGAGAGAGACCAGACAGACCAAAGAGAGAGACCAGAGAGAGACCGGAGGGAGAGACCAGAGAGAGACCAGACAGACCAAAGAGAGAGACCAGAGAGAGACCAGACAGACCAAAGAGAGAGACCAGAGAGAGACCACAGTGAGAGACCAGAGAGAAAGACCAGACAGACCAAAGAGAGAGACCAGAGAGAGAGACCAGAGAGAGACCAGACAGACCAAAGAGAGAGACCAGAGAGAGAGACCAGAGAGAGACCAGACAGACCAAAGAGAGAGACCAGAGAGAGACCAGACAGACCAAAGAGAGAGACCAGAGAGAGACCACAGTGAGAGACCAAAGAGAAAGACCAGACAGACCAGAGAGAGAGACCAGAGCGAGTATTTGGTCCTAACTCACCTTGAGGATTTTGATCTCTTTGCCGAGCAGGATCTGGGACTTGGACAGGTTCTTCTTGTTGATGCTCTTGATAGCTACCTCCCAGTCCGTTTTCTGCAGTAGACAGGGTTACAGTCAGAAGGTACAACGAAACCAAAACTACTCACACAAATAGAAACTGGTGTCATTAGCCCCGTTTCCACCAGCTCTGCTCGGCTCTTCTCTACTCTATTGTGTTTTTCCATCACACTTTAGTAGCCGGTACTGTATCCTAGCAACCTACCCACAACAAACCAGTATCACAAAACTCAATCCGTCTATAGCACTCGTGAAGCTGGTGAGAGTAAACATTTGTCATCCAGCCAACTTCAGCTGCGATGTCATACCTCATTATAAAAATTCACAACAATTTTCCCATGTATGTTGCCGGTTCCCTGGACAATTGCGGTAAACTAAAGTTGTCATTTAACTAAAAGGTTTGGACACTTAGAACATCCCAAAACAATGCATCTATTGAGAAGATTTGTATGGAAGAATGGGCCAAAATACCAGCTACAGTTTGTGGAAACCTGGTGGATTATGTGAATAAATTGTCACACCCTGTCATCTCTCACAGTTGAGCTGCACCTATGATAAATATTAAAGCCTCCACACGTACTTTCCTTAAGAACTAAATACTTATTTGCCGCGGGGGTAAACGTGGAGGAGACTGTGGCAGACTCGGGGTAAACAGTCACTTTCAGATGAAATTGGATCTGTGTGCTTAGCGTTTAGTTTCTGAGAGCGGATGACAGGAGCTCTGTATGCTAACGGCTTCATTAGACTGATGAATGACAAGGCTAAAGCTAACAGCTACATTAGACTGATGAATGACAAGGCTAAAGCTAACAGCTACATTAGACTGATAAATGACAAAGCTAAAGCTCTTCCCTCTGAAGTGGATGATGAGGCTAAAGGCTTCTTCACGTGAACAAATCCTCCAGGCTCAAAATAACTCTGGTGTTTACAGAAGCGACCCACATCAGACTCTACAGCTGATGGAGACTGGGTTTGGGACCTAGGTAGGACCACGTTTGGAGCATGTTTGGACCTGTTCTGGTCTTGGTTTAGTCCTTATTTGGACCTAGTTTGGGATCAACTCTGAACCCGGGTTACAGTGTAAACTTTACACTGTGTTTGGAACCAGTTTGGACCTGGATTATGATCTAGTTTGAGTCTTGTTAAGGACCTAGGACCTAGATTATGCCTGGTTAGGGAGCTAGTTTGGGGCCAGATTGGGCCTGGTTCAGTCCTGGTCTAAAGCAGAGACTTAGTTTGGGACCAGGTCTGAACCAGGTTTAGATTTAGTTTGGAACCAGTTTGGACATAGATTGTGATCTAGTTTGAGCCTTGTTTAGGACCTAGCTTATGACTGGTTAGGGGGCTAGTTTGGGGCCTGGTTGGACCTGGTTCAGTGCTGGTCTAAAGCAGAGACTGAGGCAGAGACTGAGGCAGAGACTGAAGCAGAGACTGAAGCAGAGACTGAGGCAGAGACTGAGGCAGAGACTGAAGCAGAGACTGAGGCAGAGACTGAAGCAGAGACTGAAGCAGAGACTGAGGCAGAGACTGAGGCAGAGACTGAAGCAGAGACTGAGGCAGAGACTGAAGCAGAGACTGAAGCAGAGACTGAAGCAGAGACTGAAGCAGAGACTGAAGCAGAGACTGAAGCAGAGACTGAAGCAGAGACTGAGGCAGAGACTGAGGCAGAGACTGAAGCAGAGACTGAAGCAGAGACTGAGGCAGAGACTGAAGCAGAGACTGAAGCAGAGACTGAGGCAGAGACTGAAGCAGAGACTGAAGCAGAGACTGAGGCAGAGACTGAGGCAGAGACTGAGGCAGAGACTGAGGCAGAGACTGAAGCAGAGACTGAAGCAGAGACTGAAGCAGAGACTGAAGCAGAGACTGAAGCAGAGACTGAGGCAGAGACTGAGGCAGAGACTGAGGCAGAGACTGAAGCAGAGACTGAAGCAGAGACTGAAGCAGAGACTGAGGCAGAGACTGAGGCAGAGACTGAGGCAGAGACTGAAGCAGAGACTGAGGCAGAGACTGAGGCAGAGACTGAAGCAGAGACTGAGACAGAGACTGAAGCAGAGACTGAGGCAGAGACTGAGGCAGAGACTGAAGCAGAGACTGAGGCAGAGACTGAGGCAGAGACTGAAGCAGAGACTGAGGCAGAGACTGAGGCAGAGACTGAAGCAGAGACTGAGACAGAGACTGAAGCAGAGACTGAGGCAGAGACTGAAGCAGAGACTGAGGCAGAGACTGAGGCAGAGACTGAAGCAGAGACTGAGGCAGAGACTGAGGCAGAGACTGAAGCAGAGACTGAGGCAGAGACTAAAACAGAGACAAAAGCAGGATGTCAACAGATTATTCTTCCATCTGAATTACAGATTAGTCATTGTTCCTTCTTTATGAATGAGCAAGTCTTTTTCTAATAATAAGGGGAAAAACTGCTACTACTGCTGCTACACATGTCATATTTAGACTAAAACATACTGTTATAACAGTATAAACAGAACAAGACAAAGATTATCAGCACAACATGGGCCAAAATGCTGCTTTATAGAAGAAATTTGTAAACAATCTGGGACGTACTCTCTGCCTCAGTCTCAAATGTTTCACTGTGGCAAAGGTTTCAATGCAAACAGTGGATTGTGTCATTGAGAAAATATTGCCCAAAATATGTGACGCTCAGAGCCATATGCTGCTCACTGCAATGCCCTAGATTTCCCAATGAATATTTAACAGTGCCACTATAGACCAGGCATCTAGTAGAGCAGCCATTCCCAAACTCAGTAACACCGAGGCCCCCTTAAAAATCTGACGGGTCTGCGTGGCCCCCCAAAATAATAACCAAGAAGACAACATTAAGAATAGGCTCTTCTGGTTATTTTATTTTGGGGAAATAGCCTCTGCTACAAACATTGTAATACAAAAATGATTACAGTGGATTATTAAAGTCAAATAATGAACACAAATATTTTAATATTACAAACAAAACATTATAAATTTAACATAAAATAATTACATTATTATTATTATTATTTTTTTATGACCTCCCGCGGCCCCCCTGCAGTACCCTCGCGGCCCACCAGGGGGCCGCGGACCCCACTTTGGGAGACACTGTAGTAGAGTATTAGGGAGAGGAGAGCGGGAGGAAAGAAGAGAGAACAGGGGGGAGAAAGGAGAGATGAGTGGGGAGAGAGGAGAGAAGTCTGGTGGAACTAAAGTGGCCCTGCTATTATTACTGTGTATTTACCTTTCTATGGCGTCCTTTAAAGACCACTGCGAAGGCCCCGTGTCCCACCAAGTCCTTCCTGCTGTACTCGAAATCTCCCACTATCTCCATTGCAAAAGAATGAGACGTCTTCTTTCAAATGATCCACTTTATGTTTAGTTCTCCAGATGCAGAAACATGGGATGCAGTACTCCAGGACGTGGGCAGGTCACACACATACACACACAGAGGATGGGCAAGCTGCAATTATGTGTTATTCCACTGGTTTTACAGCAATCCAGCTTTGCAATCCTCTTCACACAGGCTTCCCCTCGCACAGAATACGTTCACCATTGATTTCTACATGATGCCAAACCTGTCAGAGACTTAAACACAAGGAAATGTGCCCAAGATGAGAAGCTATCTGTGTGCAAGGCGATGACACAAGCCCACTGCTGCTGCTGCTAACGTCATAGCTGCTGCTCCTTCTCTGCCAGCATCGAAAAGGCAAATACAGAAGACATTTATTGCATTTCACGTGTTTCGCAGTGTTTTGACACGTAGAATTGACGTGGTTAGCATGAATTAGCATGAATTAGCTATGGAGCAAACAGCAGACATAGCTTTAGGATGTCAACACAGCAGCCCCGTGATGGAAATGTCCTTGTTTGTCCGCTAATTGTTTATTACGGAGGCTCTCAAAGGCGTCGCGATGTCCGTCACGTAAAAACAAATAGTTGTTATTCCAGAAATTAGCCAATAATCCAGGGAATCTGAGTTGTTCGCGTCCTTCGTGCTAAAAAATAAAGGCACGGGAAGCTAGGAGTTTGCAGCGAATTCAACCGTAGTGTCAGGTTGAAGTCCGGTTGATGATAAAACACAACAAAGCTGCTTATTAATGTTTTTTGTGAGGCTTTATTATGTGTGCACAGTCTATTCTAGTTAAGGTTACGCAAGTGCACGCGTCTTGCGACTGACAACACTGCGTTAAAAAGGGCTGCCTCGGTCTTTATACCCGTGCGTCAGCGCGAACGCCTACGTCACATGAACCTCCGCGAAAATAGTCCGTGGGAAAAACGTGAAAAACAAATAAACACAGTACCTTAATATTGAAAATGTATCAGTTTAAAGTCTATACTTAAGTTAATTGTATACACACAAATAATTAAAACTGAAGTGACTATATGTTGCCTTGTAGGTATCTGTGTATATATATATGTGTGTGTGTATGCTCTTACACTGAAGGGTCAAACCGGAAGTGTATGTCTGTACCCAATAAATGACGCGGTGCGCTCCATGCGTGAGATTGAGCCGGTCAAAGAGACTGATGAGTTGTGTGTTTTCCTCCGTCAGTAGATTCTTGTTACCACGGTTATCCCGCCCTCATAATGCTGCGATCAACAGGTTATGGGCCCAGAAGGGATGGAGGAGGCCGATGGAACCGATTGTGCTTCGACGGGGACGAAAGAAATTATGAACTGTGGGAAACTAAATTCTTGGGACACCTGCGGCTGCTCGGGCTGAAGGAGGCCATTTTAAACGAGCCAGGTGAGCACGAGGAAGATGAAGATTCTCACGAAGCTAAGAACGAAGAAGCTTATGCTGAGCTTATTCAAGTCTTGGACGATAGAAGCCTCTCACTTGTGATGAGAGAAGCTACAGACAATGGAAGAGAAGCGCTTAAGATACTAAGAGAGCACTACTCTGGTAAAGGCAAGACTCGTGTTATTAGCCTGTACACGGAGCTAACATCGCTTCAGAAGACTGAGAGCGAGAGCGTGACAGACTATATCATACGAGCAGAGAATGCCATCACAGCTTTAAGAAATGCTGAAGAGACTTTGAGCGATGGGTTGCTTGTGGCAATGGTACTAAAAGGATTGCCTGAAAGTTTCAAGCCATTTTCCATCCACATTACCCAGAGCGAAAAAGAAATCAAATTCAGCGAGTTCAAAGCAAAGCTAAGGAGCTACGAGATCACAGAAAAGCCTGTAAACTCAGAAGACAACGTAATGAAGATGAGTAACTGGCAGAGAAATAAAAACAGAGACAATGTAGAGATCAAATGTTACAACTGTGGAAAGAAAGGTCATATTGCACGTGAATGCTATGCGAAGAGTGACAGACCTGAGTCTAAGGAGAAGCAGTGGTGTAGTTACTGCAACAGTTCCACACATAAAGACAATAATTGTAGACTACAAAAAAAGACGAATGTTAAACATGTTGCAGATTCTGAAGATCATAGTTTTGCATTCAAAGTAAATGACTGGAATGTTCCGGGGCTGAAACAGAGAGGCTTGATGGTCGATACAGGAGCCACGTCTCACATTGTAACGAACATTAAAAGTTTCAAAAGGTTTGACGATGCTTTCACACCGGAAAGTCACTTCATGGAGCTGGCGGACGGGACGAGAGCGAGTGGTGTCGCGCTAAAGAGAGGAGCGGCAGAAGTCTACCTGCAGGACAGCGAGGGACACCGTGTAAAGGCAACGCTGGAAGGAGCACTTTACATCCCCTCATATCCACAGGACATCTTCTCAGTCCAGGCAGCGACGACCAGCGGAGCAGCAGTCACATTCAAGAAAGGATGCAACCAACTTGTTCACAAGAATGGTACAAGGTTCGACATCAATGAATATGGACGCTTGTACTACCTGAGTACAGTTGAGGTAAACAATGACTATGATGAATGCAATGGATGTCATGATATTGAAACTTGGCACAGAATTCTTGGACACTGTAATTATGAAGATTTGTCTAAACTAGAAAATGTTACTATGGGTATGAAGATCAAAGGGAAAGCTAAGCAAGATTGTAAAGTGTGTGTTAAAGGAAAGTTTATACAAACCAGAAGTAGAGAGCCTGACGAGAGAGCAAAAGCGGCGTTAGAGCTAGTGCACACTGACTTAGCGGGACCGATTGACCCAGAGGCAAAAGACGGGTTCAGATACTCTATAGCTTTTACTGACGACTATTCAGGTACAACTTTTGTTTATTTCTTGAAAGCTAAAAGTGACACTGTAGAAGCGATTGAGAAATTTCTAGCAGATGTCGCCCCCTATGGGAAAGTGAAAAGAATCAGATCAGACAACGGCACAGAGTTCACTTCCAGAGAGTTTCAATCATTACTTAGAAAGAACGCAATAAGACATGAAACCTCTGCACCGTACTCACCCCATCAGAATGGGACGGCCGAGAGAAATTGGAGAACACTATTTGAGATGGCACGTTGTATGTTGCTTGAGAGTAATTTACCTAAAAGACTATGGACTTATGCTGTTATGACTGCTGCAGTGATTCGCAACAGGTGTTACAACAGACGCACAGGACAGACCCCTTACTATTTGTTGACAGGGAGAAAGCCTGACATGTCTAAAATGCACGTTTTCGGATCAGTTTGTTTCAGTTATCGACAAAACAGAAAAAAACTAGACGCAAAATGTGATGAGGGAGTTTTTGTGGGATACGATAAAAACAGTCCGTCATATCTTGTCTATTATCCAGAAACGGGTCGAGTTCTCAAACACAGATTGGTTAAGTTCCTCACTACAAGTGGAGATGAGTGCCAGAACGAAAAGACTCTGGACGAAGATGATTTTCAACCAGTTGGAATATACTGTAAAAGGTTGGACAAGACAATCAATAAAAGTATGGAAGAGACAAAAGAGCCGGACACTGAAACACAGGACAATGTGACAAGTGACAGTGAACAAAGACCGGAGAAACACAGTGAAAACACTGAAGGACGATATCCGAGACGAGATAGAAAGACTCCACAATATTTGAAAGACTATGTTTATGCTGATGATGACCAAACTTTGATGAACATTGACTATTGTTACAGGTTGATGTACGGCGTACCAAAGACATTTGATGAGGCTATGCACTCTCCGGAGTCCGGGTGTTGGTCTAATGCCATGGAGGACGAAATGAGATCGCTAAAAGAAAATGACACTTTTACCCTGACCACATTGCCAGAAGGTAAAAACGCAGTGGGGGGAAGATGGGTGTATACAAAAAAGGAGAGCCCAGGCCAATCTGAGACATTTAAAGCCAGATATGTTGCTAAAGGCTACAGCCAAGTAGCTGGGATTGACTTCAAGGAAACATTTTCGCCGACTGCAGACATGACGTCAGTTCGTTGTTTAATGCAGATGGCAGCACAGTACGACTTAAAACTTCACCAAATGGATGTAAAAACTGCTTACTTGTTCTCGCCTATTCATTGTGAGTTGCTTATGGAGCAACCAGAAGGTTACGAAGTTAAGTCAAAGACTGGTATGAAGCTAGTTTATAAGTTGAATAAATCACCATATGGTTTGAAACAATCAGGGAGAAACTGGAATAAAATGTTACATGATCATTTGTGTGACATGGTTATGAAAATCTGTAATGGTTATAGTAGCTAAAACATTAATCTTGGGGATGATGACTATGTACACAAGACCAAAAATAGGAATGTTGATAAAGATCAAAATGAAAGACCTCAAACAATGACTTACAAGTCTAGGAGTAAAGATAATCAAAAATAAAAAACTGGAAAGATTTAACATGTCAGACTGTAAGCCACGTTCTACTCCTTGTGAGCTGAAACAAAACTTTGAAGTAGAAGGTGAACTAGTAGATTCTGGTAGATACAGAGAACTAGTGGGCAGCCTGATTTATTTAATGACATGTACAAGACCAGATTTAAAGTTGGATAGTGAGTAAACTGTCACAATACTGGTCTGCACCAAAAGAACATCACTGGACAGCAGTAAAACATGTGAGTTATGTTATAGAAAGACAGACGGTAATCTCAGTCTTATAGCAGACAGTGATGCAGATGTCACAGATTTGTGTGACAGGAGAAGAACGACAGGACTGTTTTACACTCTCTGAGAGTGGGCCTATTATATGATGGAAAGTAGAAAGCAGGCTACAGTAGCTTTGTCAACGTGTGAGGCACAGTACATGGCGATGGCCGCCACAGTACATGTTTATACCTCTCACAACTACTTAAAGGATTGGACTCTGAGAAACAATATTTACCCGTTACCATGTATGCAGATAACCAGGGTGCAATAGCATTGTCTAAAAACCCTATTAACCGACAAAGATGTAAACATATTGACATTCGATTCCATTTCATTCGTTCTGCACTAAATGAGAACAAAATAAATGTTGTATTTTGTGCAACAGCAGACATGGTAGCTGATGTAATGACTAAATCAGTGAGCAAAGTTAGAATGTTCGCAAATTTTCTGTTTGGAAATGTAAATGTGTAAATGTAATGTAAATATGCCTGTGTATTTTTTTTGCAGTGTTAAGAGCAAGTGGGGGTGTTGCCTTGTAGGTATCTGTGTATATATATATGTGTGTGTGTATGCTCTTACACTGAAGGGTCAAACCGGAAGTGCATGTCTTTTACTACAATAAATGACGCGGTGCGCTTGATGCGTGAGATTGAGCCGGTCAAAGAGACTGATGAGTTGTGTTTGTTTTCCTCCGTGAATGGTTCGTGTTGCACGTTATCCTGCACTTACTTGCTGCGACCAACAAGCTGAAGGAGCTAACAGGGCAGAGCTAAATCAAGAGAGGGCTGAGAGCTAATAAAGCTAAAAAGAGACGGCATTATCACAACAGGCTAACAGCTAACAGGAGCTAACAGGAGCTAACGGGAGCTAACCCAGATAGAACAGGCAGAAGTAACCTCTGTGGGGACATAAAGGAGGAACAGAAGTGAACACACACACACATGACGAAGTTCAAAATCCCTTATAAAGATGGAGGAAGACTCTGAGCTCAAAAAGACATAAAACAGCTGATAAACCATCCTTATTCTCTATCTAGTAAGATTTTGGTGGGCGCTCACACAGGTCTAGACTAACACAAGCATGATGGTTATTATAAGTAAATGTGCATGAAGAAGGGGGCGTGTCGTATCAGGCAGATGTCTGGTCCAAGGTCCTCGGCCTTTTTCCTCCGTCTCGCCAAACCTTAACAGAAATCATTCACGCACTACCCCTCCCTAATTCTATCGATTTATTAGTTCCTTTGAGAGATAAGGCTGAGGTATCTCAAGGCTTCTCCTCCAGATTCGTGGACTCCATCTCCTTCTTTCACAACTGAATGGATTAGCAGAATCCCCCCAGATTAACTATCATTAACTCCACCCATGCACTCTTGGACAAATGGGAACAGGGGAGGAGGGCAATACAAGGTCTTTCTTTTTGCTTGGAGACAGACGAGTTCAATTCAGGTCAATCTAATTCACATGCCTTTTAGCCTATATTTAATAACAACAGTCCCTCTTTGGCCGCTATTAAAAAAAAGGCCACACATTTCATTAAACCTTCTCAGGCGACGGGACGGGGGAATCCTCAACCCCTGGCAAGCATTTGACCTCCTCAGTCCCAGGTTAACAGCGGTGTCTATAGCTTTAACACAACGAGAACGTATACAGGTATTACAGCTGCATCCTACAACCATTATTATGCAAGATGGCCGAAGGCTTGTGCTAACACAGACAAAATTACATGCTTCCACTTCCCCAAGGATGCTGTCCAGCCACGCATCCATTGAGTGAGTGGGTTAAAGGTGTAATGTGCTTTTCTGTGGGAAATCATAGGGGGCTGAATTTCTGAATCCAATTCCTGGAAAGCAAATACTTCAAACAGTGAACAGTTGATAGGGATGTCTTAGTCTCCTCAGTAGGTCCTTTTCTTGCCAAAACTACTTTATATACAATTATATACCATCTACATCTTTGGGAAAAGTGGCGCAGGGCGGCTGTATACAAGTGGGAGTGCAGTGGAAACACTCTTACTAGCTCCTTGTCCTATCGGGTAGGGCAATTGAAATCCATTGTCTAATGTCTCCTGGGTAGGGCATTGAATGTCTAATGTCCCTGGATAATGTCCAATAACGTAAGTCCCATTCACATCAATCCCACAATTTTTCACAGTGACTAGCACCGTTGTTTGTGAGTGGTCTGTAGTCAGAATCACTCGTCCCTTCAATCTGTGTTCATTATTATAACCCCAATCAGGACCTGTATTGGATATAACATACTCCCAAGCATCACAGGTGCAGTCCACCGATGCTCTAAAGCTTTTTCCATGTCTCTCATATTTACATGTTGACGGTGTGTAACACAGGTAGAGTGTGTAGTCAGGTCGAAAAGGATAATGGAAAGATTGTTGCCATTGGTATGTGGGCTGTAATTGTCGCACCCACCGGGCATTTTACTGTCACAGTCGTAGGTAGGGAGTCTCTAACGCTGCCTTCTCCTATGGATCTTTTATTTCTGTCAGTCTTATTGGACCAAAGACTGGATTGTGTTACAAGTCTGGCCCTGTCTCTTAGCTGTGTGTTTTCTAACACTTCCCATGTTAAAATTCCCAGGACCACGACCAAACCAACTGCAGCGATAGCCCATAGGATGGCTCTCCCTCTTTTGGTCGTGGGCCAGGGCTCCCTGTCCCAAGGCAACATATTAAGAGCGAGTGTAAGCGTGTGTGTGAGTCACTGTCCAACCCGTGAGCGTGGTTACGAGGGTGGGTCAGATGGTCTCGTATGAGAGAGATGAAACCACTTTGTTCCCGTGTCCCTTCAGTTGAACAGCTTTGCGAGTGCGGGCCACCACTTCAAAGGGTCCGGTCCAGCGGGGCTCGTTCCACTTCCTTTTGAACACCTTCACACGGACCCAGGCAGGTGGATCCTCCGAGGCCTCCTTCTCGCAGAGGTCGAGACTTCCTTCAACCTGATGGGAAAAACTAGACAACATTTCTCTCAATTGTTCCCAGTACACCCGCACTGGGGGTGTTGGGGAGTCGTCTTTTGTGAAAGGCACCACCCTGTTTCCTGGTCCTGGCATAGGCCTCCCTGTTAACGGCTCGTATGGGGAGAAATGGTGAATGCGGTTAACAGAGTGCCTTGTTGACAACAGGGCAATAGGCAATGCCTGTAGCCAATTCAATTTACTCGTTGCCAGGATTTTAGAGAGTTTACTTTTCAAGGTCTGATTCATCCTTTCAACTCGGCCCTGGGATTGAGGATGGTAGACCGTTCCAAATTTATGTTTTAGCCCCAGATGTTTTTCTACCAATTGCAAGTGTTTGTTCCTGAAATGCGTCCCATTGTCAGACCTTATTAACTGGGGAAAGCCATGCGTTGGGATGTAATGCTGAATTAAGGCTTTGATTACAGAGGCAGCATCCTCTTTTGCAGCAGGATATGCCTCAGGCCATCCCGTAAAGGTGTCAGTGATGACCAACAGGTACCGCTTTCCTGCGCACCTGTTAATCATATCTGTGAAGTCCATCACAACATGTGCTCCAGGCCAAGTAGCAGGTGTGAATTTTCCTGGGGAAACAGCTGAGCAGGGCGATGGGTTATAATTCTGACATATTTGACAGGACCTAGTATAATCTTGGATCATGCTTGTCTTAAAGGGATGCCACCATTGTGACATATTCCTGAGCATCTGTACCTGACCCACATGGGCTAGCCCATGTGCCTCAGATAAAGCCGCTCGTGAGAGGTACCCCATGGGCAGGGCGGGGCGGCCATCAGGGCCGTACCAGATGCCAGTATCTGGATCCTTCTTTGCCCGTTTTTGAACCCACATGGATATTTCTTCAGGAGCTGCTCTTGTTTGGGCCTCAGCTAAAACCTGAAGGGACAGATCGGGCAGGCAGTCTGCCAGGTCTGGCCCCTCGTCCCGAACCACAAACACTCCTGGAGTACTGACCTTGTAGTTGGCAGCTTTCTTTGCGGCCTCATCCGCCGCCTCGTTTCCCCTGGCCTCAAAGTTGTCTGACTTGGAGTGCCCTTGGCACTTGATGACGCTCACCTGTTTTGGAAGCTGGAGAGCGCTGTCCAGCCTCTCCACCAGGGCTCTATGTGTGATGGGTCGGCCTTTAGCAGTCAAGAAGCCGTTTCTTTTCCACTCGGAGAGGTTGAAATGGACAGCCTGAGTAGCATACGCAGAGTCGGAGTAAATATTTACAGATTTACCTTTAGCAAACCCAAGGCGGCGCAGAGAGCCTCTAGTTCTGCCGCCTGCGCTGATGGTTTGTCAGTTAAAACACCGCTGTTTACTGTAACAAAATTTTCACCGTTAACACTGACAACTGCATATGCCGCTCTCAGGCTGCCATTCCTCTCTCTCCAGCAACACCCATCTGTGAAAAGCTGTAAGTCGGGGTCCTGAAGTGGGTCAGTCTGGAGGTCAGGTCGCACTTTCAGACTGTCTATTACCCTTACACTGCAGTCATGAGGCTCACCCTGTCTTGGCATGTGGTCAGCCATGTTAATGCCAAGAGGTGTAAAAGTTATGTGGGGCTGAGTGAGCACCTGTAAGAGCCGTGACTGTCTCAAAGGTGACATAGTGAAGGCAGCTGAGGACACATATGCACAAACGCCATGATCAGTCAATATTTCTAAAGCATGCCCCATGACTAAATGTGCTGTTTTCTTAATCAAATGTCCCACTCCTGCAGCATACCTAGAACAGTCAACCTGTCTAGCCTCGATTGAATCCAATGGAACGCTAATATACTGTAAGATTTTTCTCTGGCCTCTGCACTTTTGATATAACACCCCGTTAGCTACCTGAGACTGCACTGTGGCATCTAAATAGAACGGGTGCGAATAATCTGGTGACGCCAAATGAGCCGCAGAGGATAGGTCCTGTTTGAGTGAGATAAACTGTGCCTCACTATCTCTGTCCCAATTCAGTTTAGCCCTTGTGTTTCTCATGCCATGTTCATTAACTAAAGCTCTTAAAGGTTTAGTTTTGTCTGCAAAATCTGCCACATAGTGTCTGCTATAGCCTATCAGACCCAGGAAGGACAACATGTCCCCCACCATGGTGGGTCTGGGATATGACAAAATAGCATCTCTATGCTCTGGAGACATATTTGTGGATCCTCCAGACACACTACGTCCCAGGAAGGTCACCGCAGGCCTGCAACATTGTAGCTTTTCCTTACTGACCTTAAATCCTTTTGAATGTAAGAAGACTATAGTGTCCCTAGTGGCTTGTAGACAGGCCTGCTCCGTTCTCGAGGCGAGGAGGAGATCGTCCACATACTGTAGGAGTACCACGCCCTCCGGAAGCACCAACTCTCTCAGCAGAGCGTTCAAAGTCTGATTAAAAATGCCCGGGGAGCATTTATGTCCCTGGGGAAGACGGGTGTAACGCAGTTTTTGGCCCCTGTGAGTAAATGAGAAGAAATCTCTGCTTTCCTCTGCCAGGGGAATACAGAAAAATGCATTAGCCAAATCCATAACAGTAAAATACTGGAGGTCTGGTGACAGTGATGACAGCATTGTATAAGGGTTTGGGACCGGGAGACACTGAGTTAATGTTAAATCATTTATTTTTCTCAAATCATGGACCATTCTATATTTATTCTGACCTGTTTTTGGCACAGCTAGAGTGGGCGTGTTCCACTCTGATTTTGATGGCTCGAGGACTCCCACTTTCGTAAGTCCCTCTATCACCTGTGAGATACCCTCGACAGCGTCTGGTTTGGTGGCATACTGCTTTATGCGAATCGGGCCTCCTGGCTTCATCTGCAAAGACACAGGAGGGAAAGAGGTGCACAACCCCACGTCCGTGGGACCTTGGGACCAAACTTCTGCAGGCACCTGTTTCAATATTTCATGAGTATCATCATGATCTGTCATGTGTCTACCATGATGTCTGGTCAATGTTTCGTGCTCCACTTCCCCTGTGTCTATCATATTTGCTTTTATTCTGTATGACTTATTTTCAATGCTGTACTGCACATGAGGCAGTTGGGTGTCAGACCAATCGTCAGCTTTTACCAGTCTCTTTACCATTGGACCTAAAGCTCTAGCCTCGTGACCAGGGTGTACAGCCAAGGTGATGTGTGGGACAGCAGAGGAAGACATGTAATACCACTCACACTGTTCAGGAAGAAGCCGTGTATGGGCCGCCACACCCTCAGGCCCAAAATAAATGTAATCTGATTCTAATGTCCACCTATCACTTTCAATTTGTTTGAATTGTTCTCTGTACATTAAGTCTTGGTCTCTGTCATAGAATAATGTCAAGTGGGCAGGGTCGATGGGGGAGGTGGTAGGAGGCCAAAGAATTTATCCAGGGTTTCCACTTGAAGAAGACGGAATGCACACCATTATTGTCCGTGGACTTGTTTTCTGGGTCCAGTCTCACCCAGTATATGTCTGCATACTGGTCTGGCATCTCTTCTCTCAGAAGCCAGCAGGAGTCCATCGATACACCGGTCACACATCTGTAAATTTGCCCCCCTGGAAAAGTCACTTGTAGACCATCCGGTCCACATAGAATTGACGCATTGGTTTTAGTCAATAAGTCTCTTCCCAGCAGGTTGACAGGTGTTTTAGGAGCATTTACAAAAGAATGCCACAGTGTCTGTGTTCCAATTTGTGTCTTTAAACGTTTAGTGAGTGGCAGTACCTCAGGTGTCCCAGAAAATCCAACCAGGGTGATGTGCTCCTCAGAGAGCAGGACAGGGCGTATCTTTGTATTGATGGTAGAGTAGGTGGCGCCAGTGTCCACCAGGGCCATCAGGTTGTCGTCCTCCACCCTTATGGGAAGCATAGGCTCTGCAAGCACCTTGTCCCCTGGATTTCCTAGGCAGCCCTAGTAAGATTGTTCATGTTCATACTCGCCCCAGTAGTTCCCATGCTGGAAATATTGTCCATCTCTCGGGGCCAGGTTGTCATTCGGAGCCGTCCATGGGGAGGGAGGGCCTGCGCGCTCTGGTCTGGGTCCCATGCCTCTCTGGGGGCCCCTCCCACGCACCATCTCAGGCGCTCCATGGTAGTAGGAGGCCTCTCCTTCAAAGGGGCAGTCCTTCGCCCAGTGACCGTGCCTGTAACAGAGGTGACACACATCCCTGCCCCCTCTCCAGCTTCCACCCCTTCTTCCTCCCCGGCCCCCACGCCCACCACCTCTGGCCCCTCCCCTTGTCCAGTCCTGTCGTGGTTGAGTCGCAGGTCCAGCAGGCATATTAGTCATCTGATTACTAGTTCCTTTTTTATTTTGGGTGGCTTTATTTCTCGCTTCACTAAGCTGTAACTTCAAAAGTTGACAAGTCATATCTTCAACACTCTTTCTTTCTTTAGTTTTATTTTCAACATATCGCTTAATGTGAAAGATTAAATTTGTTTTCCACTGTGCTGAATCCGGGTTAATATTATCTGGGTTGTCTTCAATCTTTGAGCGTATTGTTTCTGGTAAACCATTCAAAATAGCTGCTCTAAAAGGCATGACTTCACTGACCTTGTGAGGGTGTCTTCCTACTGTGTCCATCCACTTGGTCACACTCCTGTCATAAAATACAAGTGGGTCCTCAGACTCCAGCCAAGTTAACTCACGAGGGGCAGAAGACAGCGGAGTTGGAAAGTTTTCCCTCAGTGCTTCATACCAGGCATTTGCATATTGGCCAAATCTGGAAGAATCACAAACATCAGCAGTACCAGCTTGTCTTTCAATAGCGTCTCTCTCCCAAGGTTTACTGCATGCTGCCATCACTGCCCGGACGTCACCCCATCGCGACATCATGACCTGTAAACCATGTGTTCAGACTGGAAATCCAGTTTCCAGCTCCCTGACACAATGGAGGCATTTTGTCTTTTATAGTCTGCATGTCACTTACAGAAAAAGGATGGTACTCCCCAGCTGCGCCTCGTCCTGGTCTCAGAGGGAACATGGATTTTGTCTGAGACCTGGTTCTGCTTGCCACCGGTCTAGTTTCTCCAGGCTCCTGGTCTCCGTCATCACTACTGTCAGAAGAGAATTTAGCTCCTTTTTTAGCCTGTTTAGCTTTAATTGCTGGTGGGGCCATGGCACCGTCTCCCTTGTCACTTTCACTGTCCGTCCTAGTCATGGCTCTGCGTGCGGCTTTATTAATTAATTTTGCATTCTCCTGTCTAGCGGTCTCGTAATCATGGGTCCTACTTGCGGTTTCTTCTCTCTCAACTCTGTCTGTGGTGCATTCAAAGGTCGGTTTCCTAGCTCTAATATTTCTGAGAGAGTGCAGGAGCTCCTCTTGAATAGATGGGGGTTGGTGAGGGGTGTGTGGGAGCTGTGGCGGGCTGCTGACAGCTGGATTTTGACTCGGATCTCTATTGTCCCCCACAGACTCCTCTTCTGTCCCTTCGTCAAATTCACTGTCTACAAAGTCATTGTCCCCTCTCTTTCTTACCGCCACTTCTCCTGAAAATGTATATTGTGGCAATATTAGATTTGGCTTACCTGGTTCTAAACCTAGAGAGTACTTTGGTGGAGCCGTGGGTAGGGATGGGTATATATTACTCACCGGCATTGCTCCGTTTTCTGTTTCCTTGTCTTTACTTACCATCGGTAATTTTGCCAACGCCGTGGCAGCCAAAGCAAAATTATGTACCTTGGTCCTCAGTTTCTCAGCCTTTTTTAGTTTCTTTTTAATTTTTCTACGCTCATTCCAACTCTCTCCTTGCTTTCCCTCAAGCTCAAGTTTATCCTGTTTTAAATTATTTTCCTCTTCCCGCAATATCTTAGCCAATGCGGACGCTGTCATATACTCAGGTATGACCCTTTTGTTCTGTATTTTTTCCCATGCTTTCACAGCCTTTCGTTTTGCCTTGTTCCTATATTTTTTATCCAGACCACTCAGAATCTGAGCCTCTATTTCTCTATATAGCTGCTCGATTGGAATGCCTGTCTCCATTTTTCGGGGGGGCCCAAAATTCCCCCAGGTTCCAATGGGTTAAACCTAACTTGTGTGTTGACGCGTCCGTCAACCACGCTAGTCACAGCGGGCTTTCCTGTTTCTGGCAAGGCTTCTCAAAAAATCTTTACTTTTAATATATTCTCGCAGGGTTCTAACTACTTTTTAGGCTTTTACTATTTTTACTTTTTGAATTAGCTCCTCCGTGGACAAAACTTCTCTCCCCTTAATTTGTTTAGTCCAATATGCAGATTTTTAATTAGTCAAAAGGTATCTGCTTACCTTCAGTTCAGCGGCCGCTTTGAGGAGAGACGCAGAGTCCAAGGGAAGGCGAAAAGTCATCAAAGGGATCACGTCGAGGGTCACCAATTATCGTATTAAAAAATGACGTGTTCAAAATCCCTTATAAAGATGACCAGGATTCAGAAAGTTAAATTCAAAAAAGGTTTATTTCCCTAATACAAAAGAATCTAACACAACGACCTGGACCAACTTTAACTATCCCTTATTCCCTATATAAAGTATAAAGTATAACTTTGGTGGGCGCTCCACGCAAAGTCACACTGCTGTCCCTGATCCAGTCTAGTCTAAAAAAAGCATGAGGTTATTTAAGCAAATGTGCATGAAGAAGGGGGCGTGTCGTTTCTCTCGGGTCCCGGGTCCGGCCTCCATCATGTCTTCTCCGTCTCGCCAGACCTAGACATAATCATTCACACACTCCCCCTCCCCAGCCTATAGATTTATTGGTTCCTTTGAGATAAGGCAGAAAGCTCTCCTTCTTTCACAACTTGAAAAGATTAGCAGAATCCCCCCAGATTAACTATCATTAACTCACCCATGCACTTTGGACAAAATGGGACAAGGGGAGTAGGGCAATACAAGGTCTTTCTTTTTGCTTGGAGACAGACAGAGTTCAATTTCAGGTCAATCTAATTCACATCGCCTTTTAGCCTATATTTAATACAACATGGCCCAATCCGGCTTTTCTCCCTAAAGTCATCACTTCGGCCTTCAGGTCGAGAGTGATCAGGATTAGGGCTTTTCATCCGCCGCCGCATGCCTCCCTCGATGAGGAGCGACGGCACCTTCTGTGTCCTGTCAGAATGCTGAGGCGTTACCTGGCCATGACATCTTCATTCAGGTTGGTTGATCAGCTGTTTGTGTGTCTGGGCCCCAAGAACAGGGGCGCCCCGCTGTCGTCTCAGCGGCTGTTACCTATGTAACTTAAGTTCTACGAATAGGTGCGTAGTCCCTTAGCTACGAGCCCATCAGGCCAGCCCGGCTTGGCAGAGTTCAAGAGGGGGCGCGGCTATGGAGCAGGGGCTTTTATAGATGAGGGTCGCTAGTGATTGGAGCCTTTTTTTGTTTGATCTCTCTGGCGTCTGTGACCTGGGGGTCACGTGATATCCCACTAGCGAAGTCCACTAAGGGACTACGCACCTATTCGTAGAACTTAAGTTACATAGGTAACTATTAATTACGTATTGTTCATGTGTGAGTCTGTTGTGTACACACTACACAATTTGCCTCCTGTTGTGTTAACACTGTCTTTGTGCATGTGGTTTGTGATGTTGACACTTTGCTGCTATGACGCTGGACTTCTACATAATTATTTTTCTAAAAGATTGTTGTTTGGATCGTTCTTTTACATAACTGGACCTCCATGGTTCTTTTGTATAACTGTGGTCCTTCATGGTCCCTCCTTCCAACTTGTGGAAAGCAACATCAGTAGCTCATGTGAAAAGAAAACGCGTTTCTTGCTTCCTTTTTGTCCCTTAGCCCACTACTGTTTTCAAAAAACATGGTGGAGGTAAATATTCTTAAAAAGGTCACATTTGTTATTAGTTAACCTGCTTTTTGCATATGGAGCAGCTGTAAAAATTACATAGGGTGGCTTTAAAAACCAATCGGAGAAAATGTGAAACTATTTGCAGATGAGAACTATTTACAGAAACATGATCATAAGAAGGGTTTTACATTACAATGTTAATATTATATTTGAATGCTGCGCACTCCAGTGTTACACTGTAACAGCTGATCACAGGTCTCTCTAAACATGCTGTAAAACACCTGCAGTCAGTTCACAACACTGCAGCTTGGGTCTTGACTTGAACCAGGAAGTACCACATTATTCTTGATCTCAGGTCTCTGCTTCCTGTGGCTCAGAGAATAGACTTTAAAACAGCTCTGTTTGTTACAAGTCTCACCATGGCCTCAAATGGCCATCTGTGACATGTTAGTGCCATATGAACCAAGTCTGAGGAGCACAGGGACTGGCCTCCTGCTGGTGCCCAGCTAAAACTAATAATCTAGAACAGTCTTTCTGAAAATGTGAGACAGGCTTCTTCTCTGACAGTGTTCAAATCCAGGTTAAAAAACAACATCAACTGAAGCATTATTTCTTTATTCATTTTAATACACTGTGATTATTTATGTGTTCGGGGCAGTGAGGAAGCCTCAGTCCTGGGTCTACAGCATAGACTGTATATATTAACGGACGTAGTCACGCCTATCTCCGCCGTTCCAACTAATGGGCCAAAAATTGGGCTTTCATGGAGTGATTCAAAATGGCCGCGGGGGCTGGAAAATGTGAAAAAAAGCATCTGCACATGCGTCAGTCTGCACGAGCCCCATTCATTTGAACGAGTGACTTCAAAAATTCACAGCAAGTAAACTAGACTGGTTCAAAAAAATTCACCCCCCTCAGAATTGACACACATGTGGAACGGAGCTTTGGGCCAAGAGCCAACTTTTGGACCATCCTTAAAGGTGTTTTCGAGGGGTAAGAAGATGCTATATGTTAGCATTGGCTAATTCTTCTTCTGGGTCCACCCCCATCGGCCCGGGGTGGTATTGCAAGCATGTCAGCGCACGTCATTTTGGCCACTTTTGAGCTGGGACCCTCCCCCACTGGTCTAGAGTCTCAATCTGAACCTGCACTAAACCAAGACTAGAAACTAGTTGTAGTTTCTCTCTGCTCCACGTGAAGGCGCCCCACTCAGCAGTTTAATTGCTCTTTGGACTACACTGAGTGTAGTTTGTGTGTGTACAGTATGTGTCAAAGCACAAAAAAACATAAAGCACAAATAATGTTTTGATAAATGCTTTATTTATTTATTGAACTGGAACATTTCTGTAAATGCATCAGGTTCATCTGTCGCTCTGAAGAAGGTCACAACCTGAAACACACACAATTCTACTTACTAATGTTTTAACATGCAAACACACACAAACACACGCACGTACACATAAAAATATACAAACACACAAACACACTTCTGTTCTCAGCTTCATTATCCTCGACGTTCATGAGGTGCCATCAGCTCTGAAGAAAAGACAGCAACAACATCAGAAATCAGTGTTCTACAGCAGGAGGAGAGAGGAGGCTCCAGACCTCCTCCAGGAGCAGGAGGAGAGAGGAGGCTCCAGACCTCCTCCAGGAGCAGGAGGAGAGAGGAGGCTCCAGACCTCCTCCAGGAGCAGGAGGAGAGAGGAGGCTCCAGACCTCCTCCTGGAGCAGGAGGAGAGAGGAGGCTCCACACCTTAGATAGTTATATCGACAAATTGTGTGTTGTTGGTGAATCCACACATTTGTAAAGTCTCAGAGACACAAATAAATTGAGTTGATCTGAATAGAATGAGTTACAGTTGTTACCGTTGTTCAGCTTCACGTCTCTGCGTCTGCGTCCGTGATTTCCCATGGGTCCTGGCAGCCCTGAAGAGACCCCCCCATCATCGTCGTCGTCGTCGTCGTCGTCGTCGTCGTCGTCGTCGTCGTCGTCGTCGTCGTCGTCGTCGTCGTCGTCGTCGTCGTCGTCGTCGTCGTCGTCGTCGTCGTCGTCGTCGTCGTCGTCATCAACAAAAGCGTGGCCCAAACACAGGCCTCCTCTCATCAGCTCAACTGGCTCCTCTCTACTCTGAGCTCCACCCTCTTTCTTCAAGGGACCAGTCTCAGACCAGGACCTGAGAGGACGAGGACCCGAGAGGACCAGGACCCGAGAGGACCAGGACCCGAGAGGACCAGGACCCGAGAGGACCAGGACCCGAGAGGACCAGGACCCAAGAGGACCAGGACCTCCGTGCTCACTGCTGGTATGTGTATGCACGCTGCAAGTCTGCTCTGCTGCAGCTCTCATTTGCGTTTGGGACATTACCATAAAACTGTGAACTCAGGTCCACATCTCTGCGTCTGCGATGACGAGATCCAGGTTCTCCTTTCATCAGCTCTGAAGAAAAGACAACAACATCAATCATCAGTCCAGGAATCGAGCATATTTAACAGCAGGAGCCGGAGGAGAGAGGTGGCTCCAGACCTCCACCGGGACTGGACCTGGTGAAGGTCTCAGTGTTTGGAGGTACTGTAGTTACCAGAGTCCTGAGGCGCCAGGTCCACGCTTCTCTGATGACAAGGATGAGATTCTTGTCTCATCAGCTCTGAAACAAAGAAAACATACAGAACGTCACATGAACAAGAACAAGGTGCAGGTTCTACAGCAGGAGGAGGTCCAGCTTTTTCTCCCCTGGCGGTACCGCACTCAGAGCAGATACCCAGAGGAGCAGCAGGAGCAGGGCAGGAGGCCCGAGCAGAACCATTGTGCTGGTCTGAGGAGGTGCAGGTTCGAGGAGGTACAGGTCTGAGGAGGTGCTGGTCTGAGGAGGCGCGGGTTCAGACAGTGATAATCACCTCTTGTGGATCTAGTTTGACCAGATGTGAAACTGGGTTAGGAGGAGGTGAAACTGGGTTTGGAGGAGGTGAAACTGGGTTTGGAGGAGGTGAAATTGGGTTTGGAGGAGGTGAAACGAGGTGAAACTGGGAGTGAAGTTGTTCTAGTAAGTTTTTCTTACAAGAACAACTGAAGTTGTTGAAGTAAGGTGTTGTCAACCAATAGAGGCTCTGTACCACCACGTGACCTACACAGAGCATCACAGTAAATCACATGAACCAATAGGTGGAGACAGTCCAAAGATTCAACAACACTCTTATTTGTTTGATGAAGGCGAAACGCCGAAACATTGCGCTCCCAATTAATCCTTTTTATTTGGCAAATAAGACAGTGTGTAGGAATCATTCTTTCTATTCAACTGTAGTCCATACATGCCTCTCCTGAGCACCCGATCTGAAGATACTGATGTGCGAATCCTTACTCCAGTGTATTTAACACTGCCTTCACACTATACGAGAGCACCCTTTATTTAGACCTGATTTTGGAGTGATGGGAAAGTTTTGCTGCGTTTTTTATTGTGGAAAACGCTCAGAGCGAGACCATAATAGCTGTCTATCCGCCGTAGCTTCAGCAAAGTGGTGATTAGGACTCTATTTTGGAAATCGTTTTTCAATGGACATTTATGGATTCAATGCATGAATTACTTAGATCTGATGAAGTCTAAAGGGAAGAACAGTGATTAATGTATCATTTGACGCCCACGGGCCATTTTTATTAATTTTTTTATGTTCTTTGTACGAGCAAATGTATTTTGGTCATCAAAACCTATAAGCTGTATATCATTTTAAAGCTTATTTTCTCATCTACATTTATATACAAGTGTAAGCAATACTAGAAGTTACTCTAAAAAGATATAAAACACAATACAAAGCCAGAAAAAAATATCCACTTGGCCGTTATTTTTCCCTCTTTGCTAAAACTAAGGTAGATTTGGCCCTAAACACTGGGCATGTTTGTAATCTTCTTAGCTAAATAACGAAACCTTTGCTGAAGCTGTATGTTCTTTAGTTTTATTTTAAAAATCAATCCACTGCGCCTCACTTCACTTAGCATAGTTATAGCAACCTATCTTGCTAGAACTATGGATTACAGCTGGTATTTTGAAAAATTAGACATTTTTGTCTCGCTCTGAGCATTTTCCACAGTTAAAAACACAGCAAAACTTTCCCAAGTCAGGTTTAAGTAAAGCTTGCTCTTGTATAGTAATAATAATAATAATAATCATCATTATTCTGGACTCAAGGTCCATACAAGAGACAACACAGTACCAGTGTACCAGTGTTCCCAGAACTGAGAAATACAGCGTGTTGTACTGAACTTGACATTCACCAAAACAACAACAACCAGGTTCACAGTTTAATCGGCGAATAAAACTAAACATTGCTTTTCTCAGGACAGACTTCAGTGTGTTCACTCTGCTGCTCACGAACAACTCACTCGCATGAGTCGATCTGGGCTTCTTTACACACCAAAGCATACAACAAACAACAAACGATACTGCCGAATAATGTCCTCATCATCTGTCAGCCGATCTGTGATCAGATGGCCAAGATATTTAATTTCACTACAGATATTAAGAACCTTTCCAGCGAGTCGAAACGGCGGAAAGATTAAATGTCTGTCCTCTGTGGTTCTGCAGATCATAATGGCACTTTTGGAATCATTGTACTTTACATCATGATTTTCCCCAAACACTGAACATATACTAAGATAAGAAGTTGCTGCAGACCAGCTGAGCTCGGACTAAAAATGACACAATCATCTGCATACATTAGATGGTTCAGCATTGTGCTGCCGACCATGCAGCCAGTTTTACATGAGTTAAGACTATGAGATAATTCATTCATATAAAAATTAACTAAGATGGGGGATAAGATGCTCCCTTGTCTTACTCCATTACTCACATGAAAGGGAGCAGACAAGCAGCTGTCTCATTTCACTTGCATGGTCTGTTGGGCATACCAATATGACAGGATTCTGACAATGTATTGAGGAACACCTACTGCAACCAATTTCTTGAATAGTTTCCAGTGATTCACTCGGTCAAATGCCTTAGACACATCTAAGAAACATATAAAAACAGTTGAGTTTTTGCTCCTATAGTTGTTCAAAAGTTCCTTTAGAACATAAATACACATATCCGTAGAATGTTTTGCTTTAAAACCAAACTGATTATCTGTAGATATAATCAGTTCATTAATCCTCTCTAGGAGAATTAGTTCCACAACTTTGGATAAAATATCAGCTAGAGCTATAGGTCTATAGTTATCTGAGGAGTCCACTTTTCCTGCTTTATCTTTAATTACAGGAGTCAGTGTCACAGACATCATTAAATCTGGAAAATAGCCGTGGATCATAAAGGCAGTGAAACAGAGTGCCAGTAACATACGCAGCTTTGGGCTCGCATGTTTGAGTTGTTCAGCAGAGATAGAGTCTGGGCCAGTTAATTTATTAGCTGCCAAGTTTGAAATGGCTTTAGAAACCTCATTGTATGTGATTTCCTCAATAAAATCAACACTGTCTGCTTCAAAGCGTTTAGTCTGATTACAATTAAACAGTTTACAATAATGCTTACGCCAGAGCTCAGCAATTGCATTTGCACCAGAGACTCCATCCACTGAACATGGCAGTGAAGGTTTGCAGTTATTTGTGCGTTTCACTTCTTTCCAAAAATCATTGTTTGTGTTATCTAAAAGTCTGTTGGCCATAGACTCTGCCCTCAGACGCTGCTCATTCTTACAATTGAAACGTATTGCATATTTACATTTTGCATTTGTGCTCTTCTTATGTTCAAAAATGGGCCCTTGTCTTGGCTTTCCAGCTATAGCCCATGATCTAGTGGCTTCACGAGCCCCTGCATAGTGTGATGGCAGTGTTCTAACATCTAACATGGCCGTGTAGAGACGGTTGCTATGTAAAGTCACATGTGCAAAACAGCTAAAACGGATATCTTATAATCAACTCATTTCATATGTTCCAGTCTGGCTTTAGACCCCACCACAGCCTGAGACTGCTGTTGTCAAAGTAACAAACATTATCGAACTGAACACTGATCTTAGATCAGGACTATGTGGTAGAGGACTCTGTGGTCCTCACAGAGACTAGTGGACTAGATAGGTGTCGCTGGCACGACCTGTTTGTTTCTGTTGTAGCTAAATTGTAGTTCCTTGTGAGGGCGCCACTCAGTACTAGACCAGGACTAAACCAAGACTAGACTAGGACTGAAACAAAAGTCTGTGTGTGTGTGTCTTTGTGTTGTGTGTGTATAAAAGACAGCAGACGTGTAACATTATATTACTTTAATATCTTTTGTACAGTGTAATTACAAACATGTGTTTGATACAAAACAGCTGTAAATGAGTTTGTTTTCTTCCTGTTTAAATAAAGTAATTGCTCTCCCTCTTCCCGTTTAATTAAACTTCTACAATCAGTTCGGGGGCTGCCATGTTCAAGAACTCGGGACACGGATCTTCTGAAACTAATGCTCTGAAGCTAATGCACAAGTGCTTTATCCAGAGCTGGGCGTGTAAGCTTAGCATTTATCAATACAAAGAAATACTGTTGTTTTTACTGCATCAAGCTAATGTTAACATTAAAACATCATTAATCCTAACACAAACAATTTGTTCAGGGCTGTGGTTGTTAGCTTACCGTTTAAATAATAAGATCCTATTGTTTTTACTGTAGCAAGCTTATGCTATAATTTCTTTCTGTTAAGTTTATTTATTTTCTCATTATTCCATATTTCTGTTTTCAACTGGGGGAAAGCTTTGTGAAAGAAAATCTTGATCAAAACCCATAATATATTGGAGAGAAGAGAGAGGTGAGAAAGGAGAGAAGAGACAGAAGAGACAGGAGAGAGGGGAGAGAGGAGAGAAGAGAAAGGAGAGAGAGGGGAGAGAGGAGAGAGAGGGGAGAGAAGAGAAAGGAGAGAGAGGGGAGGAGAGAAAGGAGAGAGAGGAGAGGCGAGAGAGAGGGGAGAGAGAAGAGAGAGAGAAGAGAAAGGAGAGAGGAGAGAGGAGAAAGAAGAGAGGAGACACAGGAGAGAGAGGAGAGAGGGGGGAGAAGGAGGACAGATCCAGGTGAAGCACTGAAGTCTAGATCTGCATCCTGTCACTATCAAGGTTTTCCCAAAGACCTGGAACCTGTTCCCAAGGTCCCGAGTGTGAACGCTTGTGTTGCCCCCGACAGGCGCTGTGGTTACCTTGTGGTTACCCTGTGGTTGCCGGGGTAAAGCTGGGCACAGTGAGTTTTGGTGCTTTTGTTTGTGGTAAATATTCACACTGAGAGAGAGATCTGCAGACATAGGCCCTGATGAGAGAGTCTGTGTTTGTGTATACTGTATGTGTGTGTATGTGTATATGTGTATATGTGTATACGTGTATATGTGTGTATGTGTGATGTGTGTGTGTGTATTTGCAACAGGGTCCATGTTTTTTGGTTAAAGTTGTCATTCATGCTGTCATCACAATACTACTCAAATAAATAAGATACAAATCAAACAGTTCTTAAAACACTGCGTTAAAATATAATTAATAATAATAATAATAACAATAATTATAAATATAATACAAAATAAATAAAGTACATTTGGCCGTTTGTCGCTCAGGGTCCAAAGAAAGAAGATGGAATGAGTTTTTAAAGAAATAAAGAAAATTAACGAGGTTCATAAATCTGAGCGGCGTCTGCCATTGTTAAAGAAAGTTTAAAGAAACAAGAGTTTAAAAGTGCTGTTTGTAGAAAAAAACACAACAATGTAATGTTTTTCAATCTATTTGCAACAAACAAGCTGATTGTGGCTCCATCTACGGGTCGGGTCTCACTCGGGTCGGGTCTCTCTCGGGTCGGCTCTCTCGGGTCGGGTCTCACTCGGGTCGGGTCTCTCTCGGGTCGGGTCTCTCTCCTCTCTCGGGTCGGCTCTCTCGGGTCGGGTCTCTCTCGGGTCGGTCTCACTCGGGTCGGGTCTCACTCGGGTCGGGTCTCACTCGGGTCGGGTTTCACTCGGGTCGGGTCTCACTCGGGTCGGGTCTCACTCGGGTCGGGTCTCTCTCGGGTTGGGTCTCTCTCCTCTCTCGGGTCGGGTCTCTCTCGGGTTGGGTCTCTCTCCTCTCTCGGGTCGGGTCTCTCTCGGGTTGGGTCTCTCTCCTCTCTCGGGTCGGGTCTCACTCGGGTCCGGTCTCTCTCCTCTCTCGGGTCGGGTCTCACTCGGGTCGGGTCTCACTCGGGTCGGGTCTCTCTTGGGTCGGGTCTCTCTTGGGTCGGGTCTCTCTCGGGTCGGGTCTCTCTCCTCTCTCGGGTCGGGTCTCTCTCCTCTCTCGGGTCGGGTCTCTCTCCTCTCTCGGGTCGGGTCTCTCTCCTCTCTCGGGTCTGGTCTCCCTCGGGTCTGGTCTCTCTGGGCGGCTGGGTGTGACACAAACAGCTACGGAGCTAAAGTTTCCTTTTACATGTAAGTCAATAGGAGCCAGAGCGAGGAGCCAAACTTCACCATGAGTAACCCGCTGCTGTGACCTAAAGTGCTGCTGCTGCTGTTGCATTTTAATACTATTGTTATAATTATCAATTTATTTGTTTTGTTGGTTTGGATGGATGTGTTTCTGCTGCTACAAGACACCTGCATTTCTCCTACGGGGATCAATAAAGAATCAATCTATACCAGCAGCACTTCCCTATTGAGCTTCATTGAGCTAAAGGATAGCATTGCGCTAGCAGGTTAGCATTGTCCTGTGTACTCTCCACGGCAGAGCTAGGCAATTCTTATGTCGCCATTTTGTGGGCTGGAGTTGTTATGGTGCAGTGACCATTAAAATAAATTTGGCAAAAAAAGAGACAGAGAGGAAACAGGAATTTAACAAATCCACAAACTGTACTTTAAAATCCTTAAAAAATGGTTTTTGCAAAGTTCCAGACAATTCCCGACGCCGCCAGAGTTTAAAACATTCCATTTGCATCCCATAATATTCCTGCGGTCGCTTTGGAGTCGTCACAGCTCGATTTCAAAAGTCTTCTGCAGGCTGTTGGAGAAAGGGTTAGCAGCATTAGCATTAGCGTTAGCAGCAGCATTCGTAGCACTAGCAGCATTGGTCCCAGCTTTGGTCTCCAGCGCTGCCCACTTGGCCTCAAACCGCTCATCATCCTTCGCCGAGCTCGTGGTCAGCTGACTCCCCTCAGGCGGCCATGTTGTGCCGGCATTTGCACCGTTCACTAACCCAACTGCACCGCAATTAGCTGTTAGCACTGCGGTTGCCGTGGTGACCCCGCAGGACTGGCTTGCTCCCGTTCGACTGGAGGAGGATGGTGTTGCGGTGCAGAAGACGTTAGCCACCATCTGCGACGGCGTGATCCCCACCACGGGCACCACGTTCGGGAACGCTGCGGCGCTAGATAACCGCGGAGTGTAGCCCGGCACCGGCACGAGCGCAGGCTGCAGAGGCGGGCTCCCGTACACTGGGGCTGCGTCAAAGGACAGCGGGAACGGCTGTGGGAGGAGCATCGGAGCTGCCGTGGTCATGGTCGCCGTCATGGTCGGGACGCACATGGACGGGAGAGACATGGGAGGTCCCACCATCGACGGGAGAGACATGGGAGGTCCCACCATCGACGGGAGAGACATGGGAGGTCCCACCATCGACGGGAGAGACATGGGAGGTCCCACCATCGACGGGGGAGACATGGAGGGTCCCGCCATCAATGGACCAGGGATCAGAGGGACACACGGGAGAGACAGAGGTGGGAACTGGGCGGAGGGGACGCCCCTGGAGGAGGGAGGGGCTGGCAGGGGGGGGATGGTGGTGCTCCCCGCAGAGGGAGGAGTCTGCTGAGGTCTCACGGCGTTGGACACTTCCTGTAACCATCGCTCGGCCTCAGACGGCGTCCGCTTGTGTCCGTGAGTGAACGGAGCCGAGGGAACAACCGGAGGGGACACAGGGACGTCCGGCTGCACCCAGGACGAGGACACTGAGGGAAGACCAGAAGAGGACGTGAAACCAGGACCATCTCACGCATAGACTGTGTGAGGAGTGGACTGTGTGTGACATCGCCTTAACCCTTAAAAGACGATGCCATCGCCTTTTAAGATGGTTGCGCACATGTTTTACAAGTGAAGTACACATTCCAGCCTTTCCGAAACTTCAGTTTGTCTGTGCTACGTACGGAGGATAAACTACGTGTGTATGAAAGTCAGTCCCCCAATCGGATCTCCTCTTTATACTACAAAGAGATTTCCTGGTTACCAATAGTGTCCTGGTTCGATCCTCGCGCACAGACCCAGAGGAGCGTGGCAGACCGGTAGGTGTGTAAATTTATGCTTGAACGTGTTTCTAATCCGCACAAGTGTGCACTTTGGCGAACTAGTAACTGAGGCGAGAAACGGACGAGAAAACGGACGAGAAAACGGACGAGAAAATGGACGATGCGTCTAGATGTTACGTATGAATGGAAGGAGGGGCGAGCATGCGCGAGTGTGTGTGTGCGTGCTGGTGTGTGTGGTGTGTGCCGGTGTGTGTGTGCGTGCCGGTGTGTGTGTGCATGCTGGTGTGTGTGTGCGTGCTGGTGTGTGTGTGCGTGCTGGTGTGTGTGTGCGTTCTGGTGTGTGTGTGTGTGTGTGCGTGCTGGTGTGTGTGCGTGCTGGTGTGTGTGGTGTGTGTGTGCGTGCCGGTGTGTGTGTGCGTGCCGGTGTGTGTGGTGCGTGCTGGTGTGTGTGTGCATGCTGGTGTGTGTGTGCGTGCTGGTGTGTGTGTGTGTGCGTGCTGGTGTGTGTGCGTGCTGGTGTGTGTGCGTGCTGGTGTGTGTGTGTGCGTGCTGGTGTGTGTGGTGTGTGCCGGTGTGTGTGTGCGTGCTGGTGTGTGTGTGCATGCCGGTGTGTGTGGTGCGTGCTGGTGTGTGTGTGCGTGCTGGTGTGTGTGTGCGTGCTGGTGTGTGTGTGTGTGCGTGCTGGTGTGTGTGTGTGCGTGCTGGTGTGTGTGTGCGTGCTGGTGTGTGTGGTGCGTGCTGGTGTGTGTGTGCGTGCTGGTGTGTGTGTGCGTGCTGGTGTGTGTGCGTGCTGGTGTGTGTGCGTGCTGGTGTGTGTGCGTGCGTGCTGGTGTGTGTGTGTGTGCGTGCTGGTGTGTGTGTGTGCGTGCTGGTGTGTGTGTGTGCGTGCTGGTGTGTGTGCGTGCTGGTGTGTGTGTGCGTGCTGGTGTGCGTGCGTGCTGGTGTGTGTGCGTGCTGGTGTGTGTGTACGTGCTGGTGTGTGTGTGTGCGTGCTGGTGTGTGTGTGTGCGTGCTGGTGTGTGTGTGTGCGTGCTGGTGTGTGTGTGTGCGTGCTGGTGTGTGTACGTGCTGGTGTGTGTATGTGCGTGCTGGTGTGTGTGTGTGCGTGCTGGTGTGTGTGCGTGCTGGTGTGTGTGCGTGCTGGTGTGTGTGCGTGCTGGTGTGTGTGTGTGCGTGCTGGTGTGTGTGCGTGCTGGTGTGTGTGTGTGTGGTGTGTGTGTGTGTGCGTGCTGGTGTGTGTGCGTGCTGGTGTGTGTGTGTGCGTGCTGGTGTGTGTGTGCGTGCTGGTGTGTGTGGTGCGTGCTGGTGTGTGTGCGTGCTGGTGTGTGTGTGCGTGCTGGTGTGCGTGCGTGCTGGTGTGTGTGCGTGCTGGTGTGTGTGTACGTGCTGGTGTGTGTGTGTGCGTGCTGGTGTGTGTGTGTGCGTGCTGGTGTGTGTGTGCGTGCTGGTGTGTGTGCGTGCTGGTGTGTGTGGGTGCTGGTGTGTGTGTGTGCTGGTGTGTGTGTACGTGCTGGTGTGTGTGTGTGCGTGCTGGTGTGTGTGCGTGCTGGTGTGTGTGTGTGCGTGCTGGTGTGTGTGTGCGTGCTGGTGTGTGTGGTGCGTGCTGGTGTGTGTGCGTGCTGGTGTGTGTGTGTGCGTGCTGGTGTGTGTGTGTGTGTGCGTGCTGGTGTGTGTGTGTGCTGGTGTGTGTGTGCGTGCTGGTGTGCGTGCGTGCTGGTGTGTGTGTACGTGCTGGTGTGTGTGCGTGCGTGCTGGTGTGTGTGTGTGCGTGCTGGTGTGTGTGTGCGTGCTGGTGTGTGTGCGTGCTGGTGTGTGTGAGTGCTGGTGTGTGTGTGTGCGTGCTGGTGTGTGTGTACGTGCTGGTGTGTGTGTGTGCGTGCTGGTGTGTGTGTGTGTCGTGCTGGTGTGTGTGTGTGCGTGCTGGTGTGTGTGCGTGCTGGTGTGTGTGCGTGCTGGTGTGTGTGTGTGGGTGCTGGTGTGTGTGCGTGCTGGTGTGTGTACGTGCTGGTGTGTGTGTGTGCGTGCTGGTGTGTGTGTGCGTGCTGGTGTGTGTGCGTGCTGGTGTGTGTGTGTGCGTGCTGGTGTGTGTGTGTGCGTGCTGGTGTGTGTGTGTGTGTACTGGTGTGTGTGTGTGCGTGCTGGTGTGTGCGTGTGCGTGCTGGTGTGTGTGCGTGCTGGTGTGTGTGTGTGCGTGCTGGTGTGTGTGTGCGTGCTGGTGTGTGTGTGCGTGCTGGTGTGTGTGTGCGTGCTGGTGTGTGTGTGCGTGCTGGTGTGTGTGTGCGTGCTGGTGTGTGTGTGCGTGCTGGTGTGTGTGTGCGTGCTGGTGTGTGTGTGCGTGCTGGTGTGTGTGTGCGTGCTGGTGTGTGTGTGCGTGCTGGTGTGTGTGTGCGTGCTGGTGTGTGTGTGCGTGCTGGTGTGTGTGTGCGTGCTGGTGTGTGTGTGCGTGCTGGTGTGTGTGTGCGTGCTGGTGTGTGTGTGTGCGTGCACACTGGCATGAGAAGGACTGGTCTATGTGAAGTACGCTTTCTAACTCGAGTGATTGTAGCATTTCTGATATTTGTACCGCATGCGTACCTGCGTACCACTTATGTGCACCCCTGGATATAGACACTAATAAATACAGAAAAATGATATAATGTGTATATAATGTATTTATATATATATATAAGATGTTTTATGTATTTTTTTGTCTTATTTTCTTTTGTTCTACGTATTTTACAGCTGTCATAATGAAGCAACCACAGCCTCATAGATAAACTGCTTGAGGAAGGGCATCAGAAATACAGCGTTTTTGGCTTTTATAGTGGAATTATGTAAAAAGTATAATAGTCACAGGTTAAATTTTTTCCCGATTATCCCCAAGACCCTAAATAACATTTCTATGCAGTCTAAAAAGTTGTTTATAGCATTTCATTGTGTTTTTTCAATACATTTTTGTTTTCCGTTTCATTTTTTTCTTTGTCTTCATGATTCCATATTTTCTATATAATTGATATGACAGCTCTAAAATATGAATATTCTAAAACCCCAGGTTGTGCTGAAAAAAACAAAGTATACTGCTTGACTCTGCATCAAAAAATGACTCTTTTATGAGCAATTATACACAAAGAAAACCAGGCGAGGAAAGTTCCCCAAAGTGACCCTAGACCTTTAATGCACTATTAAGGGGCGATCACACTTCGGCGTCAAAAGCGTCAGGTTTCCATTGAAAGTGAATGGTGAAGTGCGTCAGGTGAAGCCGAGAGCCCCGGCGTCACTTGACGCACGTCAAAAGCTTCAAAAGTCGCGCGTACTACGCGCTCACTTGAAGCTTTTGACGCGCGAAACGCTTGCGTATCAAAACAATCCCTTTGACGCCGAAGCTGAGCAAAGCTGAGCTTTTGAAGCTTTGACGCGGGCTTCAACCAATCAGGAGATGAGGAGCAGCAGCAGCAGAGGGTCTGTCTCTGTCATGGAGATAAGTCATGTATCTGTTGCTGCTGTTTTATTGTCATTATTGTTATTAGTAATATTATTTGTATGAGTAGTAACATTCTGAGTAACAAAACCATTGTACACATGCTGTGTAGTAAACGTAGTTTATTTAATATAAGAAGAGGCTGACGATGAGTCTGGCTCAGAGCAAGGCAGCTCCGGGCGGGCGAGAGGCGGGCGAGAGGCGGGGAGAGGCGAGAGCGAGGTGGGGAGAGGCAGGGAGAGGCGGGGAGAGGCAGGGAGAGGCAGGGAGAGGCGAGCTCCGGGGTTTGAGAACTCAGACTGGGTGAGTGACATGCGGAAGTACCGCTGAAAGCGAAACTCCTCCGTACGCAGCTCCTGGAGTAAATGACGGAACTCTGCAAACACTGCAGCCTCTCAAGTCTGTGGTGAACCCAGAACATGTTTTGTTGAAGCCCTACAACAACGTTATTTTGCTTTATATAACAAATAAAGGCTCCCTGTGCCTGTAGCACTTACGTCTGTCGTCATGAAGTCATTTGAACGCCTGGTTCTCTCCCATCTCAAGTCCCTCACCTCCCCCCTCCTGGACCCCCTGCAGTTCGCCTACAGAGCCAACAGATCTGTAGACGACGCCATTAACCTGGCCCTCCACCACATCCTACAGCACCTGGACTCCCCGGGGACCTACGCCAGGGTCCTGTTCGTGGACTTCAGCTCTGCCTTCAACACAATCCTGCCATCCCTGCTCCAGGACAAGCTCTCCCAGCTCAACGTGCCCGATTCCACCTGCAGGTGGATCACTGACTTCCTGACGGACAGGAAGCAGCGAGTGCGTTTGGGGAAGAATGTCTCGGACCCTCGGATTATAAATACAGGAGCCCCACAGGGCTGTGTTCTTTCTCCCCTTTCTCCCCTGGGTTAGGGTAAAGTTCGCGGACGACACCACCCTCATTGGACTCATCTCCAACAACGATGAGTCCGCCTACAGGAGGGAGGTGGACCGGCTGGTGTCCTGGTGCAGTGGTAACAACCTGGAGCTGAACGCCCAGAAGACAGTGGAGATGATTGTGGACTTCAGGAAGAGCACTGTCCCCCCGCCCCCACCCTCCGTGATGGACTCCCCCATCACCTCTGTGGAGTCCTTCCGTTTCCTGGGCACCAACATCACCCAGGACCTCAAGTGGGAGCCGACCATCAGCTCCCTCATCAAGAAGGCCCAGCAGAGGATGTACTTCCTGCGGCAGCTCAGGAAAGCCAAGCTGCCTGCACAGATGTTGGTGCAGTTCTACACGGCCATCATCGAGTCCATCCTCACCTCCTCCGTCACCGTGTGGTTCGCTGGAGCCACAGTCAGGGACAAACAGAGACTACAGCGCATAGTAGTAGTCTCTGCTCTGCAGAGGAAGTGATCGGCCGCAGCCTTCCATCGCTGCAGGACCTGTACGTCGCCCGAGCTCGAGGCCGGGCTGGTCGTATCACAGCCGACCCCTCTCACCTGCACATGGACTATTAGAACCACTCCCCTCAGGCAGGAGGCTGCGGTCCATCAGGACTAGAACCTCCCGCCACAAGAACAGTTTCTTCCCCTCTGCTGTTGGACTCTTGAACACTTCTTAACCTGTCCCCCCGCCCTTTATAAAGTCACTTTACTGCCCATCATACGTCACTTTACTTCACTGTACTGCTGTCACCTTACATTGTGTGTACCATGTGCACTTGTATATTGTAAATAGTAACTGTAACTCTATTTTAAATTTAAATTTATTCTTTAGAAGTGTTTTTTATTCTTATTTTTATTATCTCTTTTTGACTGTTGCACTGAGCCAAAGCAATTTCCTAGTCTGTGACCTCCTGTTACTTACGTGGCAATAAAAATGATTCTGATTCTGATTCTGATTCTGAAAAATCCACCGCTGTCCTGACTACAGACAACAGAGAAGCTCCTCCCACCGGCGTCAGGCGCGTCACTCGCGTCAAAAGCTTCAAGCACCAAAATGACAAAACTATCCCGGCGTCAGTTAAAGCGCGTCAAAAGCTTTTTGAAGCTTTTGGTCTGAACGCGCCTTTACTGCAGTTAAAACTAAAGTTGTCGTGTGTGCTGCAGTACCGCTTTTACCCTGAGGAGGCGCTGGAGGAGGTGGCAGCAGGGGGGGTATGGTGCAGGGAGGACCTCCATTCACCGCAGCAGCAGGAAGAGGAGGATGATGATAAGGAGTGATGAAGAGCTCGTCTCTGGTGAAGGATGAGTTGATCTGAGAGCAGAGCGCATTCACGCCACCGTCTGCCTCACAGGCCACGCCCCCTTCCAGATCTGAAACACAAGATACCAGCTCCTGATTGGCTCTTTGGTCGCTAGGTTATTGTTATCACAGAATTTGGCTCCAGTTAGCGGTATACTAGAGATATTTAAAGAGACCAGAGAGAGTGAGAGACCAGAGAGACCACAGAGAGACCACAGAGAGACCAGATAGAGACCAGAGAGAGACCAGAGAGAGACCAGTGAGAGATCAGAGAGAAAGAGACCTGGGAGAGAGACCAGAGAGAGAGACCAGAGAGAGAGAGAGACCAGTGAGAGATCAGAGAGAAAGAGACCTGAGAGAGAGACCAGAGAGAGAGACCAGAGAGAGAGAGAGACCAGAGATAGCGAGACCAGGGAGAGACCAGGGAGAGAGACCAGAGAGAGAGACCAGAGAGAGAGATCTGGGAGAGAGACTAGAGAGAGAGACCTGGGAGAGAGACTAGAGAGAGACCAGGGAGAGACCATATTATGAGTAGTAAGTAGTAGTAGTAATCTTTATTTATATACCGCCTTTTCACTGCAGATCAGAGTCTCAAAGCGGTTTACAATTGTTAATTGTAAACCGTTAATAATTATGACAAGATGAATACAGATTCTTGTGTCTGATGTGTTCACAACAGTTACTACGTGTGTGATTTATGAGACTGAAGTTACAGACCCCAGCTTTAAGCACAGGGGTCAGGGCAGGGCCACAGTATCACATACACAGCTCTGCTCACTATTGTCTCGGTACAATAGACCCATCAGTCTGCAGGAGACCAGCAGAACCCAGGGAGGCAGGCCCTGATGTAAGTGCTTCTGCCTGTGCTCTACCTGTGTGTATGTATTTGCATGTTCTACCTGTGTGTATGTATTTACATGTTCTGTGTGTGTATTTACATGTTCTGTGTGTGTGTATTTACATGTTCTACCTGTGTATGTATTTACCATAGACTGTATATATTAACGGACGTATACGCCTATCTCCGCCGTTCTAACTAATGGGCCAAAAATAATGCTCTACTGGAGCTATCCAAAATGGCCACGAGTGGTCCCGCCCTCAAGAAAATTGTGAAAAAACCATAGACTGTATCTATTAACGGATAGAGTCACGCCTATCTCCGCCGTTCATAGGAGTTGGCCATGAAAAGTGCTTTCATGGAGCTATCCAAAATGGCCGCGAGTGGTCCCGCCCACAAGAAAATTGTGAAAAAACGCATCTGCGCATGCGTCAGCTGGCGCAACTCCATTAATTTGAACGAGAGACTTCAAAAATTCACAGCAAGAAAACTAGAGTGGTCCAAAAAAATCCACCCCCCTCAGCATTGACACACATGTGGAACGGAGCTTTGGGCCAAGAGCCAACTTTTGGTCCATCCTGTAAAGACGTTTTCGAGAGGTCTACCAATGCTATATGTTAGCATTGGCTAATTCTTCTTCTGGGTCCACCCCAAGCCCCGGCGATCCAAGATGGCGCCCTATTCAAATGAATGGTTGTGCTCAGTGGCGCTTTGTGACGGCATGGGGGCTGAAAGATTAGCGGAAGTCGCCTGGAACTCGCAAAGATCTATGGGAAACTCGCCTGTATTTGGGCATCGTCTGGTCCTCCTGGTTCTGCGCAGTGGATGATCTCCCATAATGCATTGCGCCAAACACGCGTGTGTGGGTCTCACACCGGGTCTCACGCACGTGCACAGAGGGGCTCGGCCGCGTTCTGACCAATCAGAGCAGTTCATCAGAGCGGGAGTTAGAGCGAGAGCCAGAAGAGCAGAGTTTTTGGCAGTAAAGTGTGGATTTAAACAAAACCGAAGGATTTAAGAAGAAAAAAAATTCAGGATGACAAGGGACACTAAAATCCCCACAAAATCTGACCTTTATGAAAGCTGTAGCTTCTCTGTCAGCTGAGGTTGAGCTGTTTTAATATGCATTGAGTTCTATGGGGAAAATTTCTGGGTAGCCCACGTGAATTTAGTCTGGTTCAGTCTGCAGTACCGCGAGAATCCCCCGAGCACATGAGTTATTCAGCTACAAGCTAGTAATACCCTATCCAGTTAATATAATAGATCCATGGTCCACCCCCATCGGCCCGGGGTGGTATTGCAAGCATGTCAGCGCACATCATTTTGGCCACTTTTGAGCCGGGACCCGCCCCCACTGATATTTGCATGTTCTACCTGTGTGTGTGTATTTGCATGTTCTACCTGTGTGTGTGTGTATTTGCATGGTCTACCTGTGTGTGTGTATTTGCATGTTCTACCTGTGTGTGTGTATTTGCATGTTCTACCTGTGTGTGTGTATTTGCATGTTCTACCTGTGTCTGTGTGTATTTGCATGTTCTACCTGTGTGTGTGTATTTGCATGTTCTACCTGTGTGTGTGTATTTGCATGTTCTACCTGTGTGTGTGTGTATTTGCATGGTCTACCTGTGTGTGTGTATTTGCATGTTCTACCTGTGTGTGTGTATTTGCATGTTCTACCTGTGTGTGTGTATTTGCATGTTCTACCTGTGTGTGTGTGTGTATTTGCATGGTCTACCTGTGTGTGTGTATTTACATGTTCTACCTGTGTGTGTGTGTGTGTATGTATTTGCATGTTCTACCTGTGTGTATGTATTTGCATGTTCTACCTGTGTGTATGTATGGAGCTATTGTGAGATTTCATAACACTTTTAAGCAACTTTTGTTAAAGTTAAACTCATCATTCTATCAATGTGCAGAAGCCAGTACTTTTCCCTTGTTTTGTCTATCTGAAGGCCAAGCTACATGGCACTGTGGCAGCTGCTGATTGGAGGTCTCCATGCCTCCGCTCTGTATAATACACTTGCATTCTGTGTTCGTGTTGTTCGTGCTGTCTCTACCATCGACAATAAAACATGTCTTCTGTCTGAATGAAAGACACGATCCCAGACTATGTCATCTTCTTCACTATTATTGTTTCAATAATATTTGTGTGTGCGTAACCAGATTTGTGTGTACATAAAAAGATTTGTGCGTGCGTAACCAGATTTGTGCGTGTGTAAATAGATTTGTATGTACGTATCAAGATTTGTGTGTGCGTAAAAAGATTTGTGTGTGCGTAGAAAGATTTGTGTGTGTGTAAAGAAAGAAAAAAGTAAGTTTTACACACAAGTTTTTTTTTTTACACACAAATCTTTTGACGCAGTCCTGCCTTCGCAGATTCGCAAGTGTAACTTGGACTGTGTGCGTCTGTACCCAGATTTGTGTGTGTGTAATTTGACATTTGTATCTGTAACAGAACAATCTGTGTGTAAATAACCACGTTGTACGAAGAGAAGAACGGAAAAAAGCCTAAGTGCTACGCACAGGCTCCGTTTTACACACAAATCTCTTTTTGACACACCTCTGCCGCCAAGCGTGTGTCAAAAAGATTCAGTGTAAATATATAAATACTGTGGTTGTTCTAGCAGTACACCAGCAGATGGTGCTGTTGTAGCTGGTTATTGACCCCTTGCATGTGACGTCCCGGCCACGCCCACTCTCCATGACAGACGGCAGAAGGCCCAGTCCCAATACGCACACTGCACCCTACGCCCTCCTATGAAGTGTGCATGTGTCTGAAGTGCGCAGGTTGCAAGCGTGCACAAAAAGCGGAATTGGGACAGTGCACACTGAGTGCAGGTTACGTCATCGACTCGTCAAGAGATGGTCATTTTCAGACCTAAACTTTATAAACATTAAAGATAATTTTGTCTGACCCTTTGGGAAACAAAATGAATTGCTTCACACACGTTAAAATACATGTATATTAGTTGTTTTTAATTAGAGATAGCTGTATAATTTTAAGTTAAATGTGGGTAACTAACTAGCTGGTCAGTTTTTATACATTCTAAGACTATTGTACTAAGTGTAAAGTTTAAATTGAATGTTACATAAACACTTGATTTAAAAAGTTATTAAATTGTTAAAACACAATGTCCGTAATTCTTCATCAGACGTTTATGCTTCTTTCCAAGTAACATAGCAAAACTTATTTACACACATACTGCATATATATTTCAAAATTTATATTTAAATTCATTTTCCCGATGTTTTGGTGTGTACCGCAAAGAATTATGGGCAATATTCTTCGCCAGAGTGCGCATAGATGCAGGCTACGGCGAAGTGTGGATCGGGGCGCAAAGGGGGCGGGGCCAAAGACCTCCCTGGAGAATTGGGACACCCTACGCACTCGCACCCTTTATCGGGAACGCGCAAATGAGGGGCGCGAGGGTGGAAGTGCGAGTATACATAGTTCCCACAGACCAATGAATGTCACATGACCTCCTCGGAGACGCCATCTTTGATGGCACGCTGCTGTGTTTGTGCATTCCATTAAACAGAAGAATGAGAATAAATGTAGATATTCAAACGCAAATTGGAAAAAAAAGGGCAACTTTTGAGCAAATAATTGTATATTAATACAATGGCACCACAGTTTAACGTGCTACGGACATGTTTTACATATTTGATCAAATTATGCAGCAAAAATTAACAAGCAATGCAAACATTTCTCAAAAACTTTAGATTTAATACCAGTTGGAGCTCCATTTAATTATTTTAATTATATTAACAATTAATTTAATTAATGCTAATGCCACACGGACACTCTGGATTGCTGTTATTGTTTATTTCCGCGTTTTTGACCGTATGTTTTGGTGAATGGTGGGCACAAAGTGCTCCGAGCATATTCTTGCGTGTTTTGAGGGAGTTTCTTGCCTGTTTATCTTCGCAAGCCATAACCTCCGTGGTTGTTCTGACAAAAGCTTAGTCTTCTCACATTCATGAAGTCTAATGATGGGTATACTGTAAAATCCAAGTTTAACGGAACCTCCGGCACGATTTGAACATCCATTGACCCAGCAGGAGATGACCATTTTCAACTTTATCACGACATTAACACGTTTCAGCTTCTTTTTCTATTGTTTTGCCCACAGAATGCCAACACAAATGTCGCCGGGTCGGCAAATCCCCGTATGTAGTGACGTCATGATTTGCCGACCCGGCACCATTTGTGTTGGCATTCTGTGGGCAAAACAATAGTAAAAGAAGCTGAAACGTGTTAATGTCGTGATAAAGTTGAAAATGGTCATCTCCTGCTGGGTCAATGGATGTTCAAATCGTGCCGGAGGTTCCGTTAAACTTGGATTTTACAGTATACCCATCATTAGACTTCATGAACAGTGATGGGAATAACGGCGTTACTAGTAACGGCGTTACTAACGCCGTTACTTTTTTCAGTAACGAGTAATCTAACTAATTACTTTGACTGTAACTATAACGCCGTTATCATTTCCGACATCCCGTTACTGCGCGTTACTCAAGACGCACAATGAACTTCTCTTTTTACTTCGTGATAGGACTCGTGCGCGTGTTGCCATGAGAGAAGGGAGGATGAGAAAACCTCTCAGCAATTATTGGCTGATGTAAAACATATTTCCTTTACAATCCACATGGTTACAGTTGAGAGGATGGTCATAAATTGTGTTTTTGAAACAAATATGGGTCTTAGTCGCGCTCAACCACAGCTTGTATCACCGTGAGGGCTCAGAGGAGCGCATGTGAGTGCAGAAGTCGGCTGCATACAATTCCATCAGAAAGCTCCTTTCTCTTCCTGGTTTATCTGCTAAGGGCTGCAACAAGTTTGGCTAATATACATATAACACATTTTAAGATAATTTAAAATGCACTTACGGTAATTTTTCAATTACTATAGGAATGATAAGAAAGAGAGGTGAAGTGTAAGACGGTTGATTTTAGAAATTGGATGCACCCGGCTGCACCTAGCAAAACAGAGTAGTTTACGGAGGACACACGCGTTTTTAAAACTCATTTCCAAATGGAGGATTACATATCTACGCTCAAACTATTATCTGGACTTAAACACAGAACTGGTCTGAACTGAAGTGGTCTGTGCAGGTCATTTATAAGGTAAGACCCATAACTCATAGTTTTGCGTTTTGTATGAACAAACAATGCGGCCATGAAACATATTTTGCTGTAGCCAAACAAATTGTCCACTTGATTTATATGATATATATATGTTCATCTGATTGGGCTGAAGTCAGTGCTTCACCGGTGTTTCCACATTCACAGTGGAGGGTGTTGGTGTTTAGTGCTTACAGCACAGAGAGAGATGGAGACTGAACAGGACTTCAGCAGCAAAACAGCCTTTTCTAGATGGAAATATTGGCACTATTTCAGACTCACTGAGGTTAAAGGTAAAAATGCGCACGTCGAGTGCACATTATGTTCCAGAACAAAACGAAAAAGTAACGCAATAGTTACTTTTACTGGTAACTAGTTACTTTTATAGTGGAGTAACTCCGTTAGTAACTCAGTTACTTTTTGGGAGAAGTAACTAGTAACTATAACTAATTACTTTTTCAAAGTAACGTGCCCAACACTGTTCATGAATGTGAGAAGACTAAGCTTTTGTCAGAACAACCACGGAGGTTATGGCTTGCGAAGATAAACAGGCAAGAAACTCCCTCAAAACACGCAAGAATATGCTCGGAGCACTTTGTGTCAGGTGCGTATCGTATCTCATAATGTGTTGACAGACGTAATTTACTCAGTACTAACTTGTGTATGCTGATAGCTGGTAACTTGAGAGTTTCATTATTTAGATGACTTTATTATGAGGAGGATCGGTGTCGCGTCAGAGGCTCTCGAGGGCAACGTAAATGTATTAAATAGATAATAATAGTTCTATGGTGGGCTAAAACAATGTTCACAAACAGCATTGCTTCTGTAAAAAGATCTGTGTCATAAAATAAACTGCTCTTTACGCCTGGAAAAATCAGTTGCCCACCATTCACCAAAACATACGGTCAAAAACGCGGAAATAAACAATAACAGCAATCCAGAGTGTCCGTGTGGCATTAGCATTAATTAAATTAATTGTTAATATTTATTTTTATTTATTTATTTATTTAAAGGGACAATGCATATTAATGAACATGTAAATGTAAATATGCCAGAATTAGCCAATGGCTACTTTCCATCTGTAGTCCCTGGCAGATCAAGAAAATACAAAGACTAATATACGACATTTAAAAGACAAAAGATCATCACACAAATCATCCACACAATTAAACTGGAGACATAAAACAAAGATACTGGTCAGTGGTTACATGTCTGATTCCCCTTCAGCCAACCTTTAAGTTTAGTTTTAAATACTATGAATGTAGTACAGTCTCGAATTTCTGTTGGGATGCTGTTCCATACCGTGGTCCCTTTCACTGACAGCACCTGTTGACTAAACGCTGTGCGTCTATAAGGAACCACACAGTCACTTCTGGTGGTGGCTCTGGTCACTCTACCACTTGTACTGGATATGAACTTAATGAATTCATTCAAGGATGGTGGAGAGAGTCCATGCAAAATCTTATAAACTGAACAAGCCATTTTAAATGTTCTAAAATTTTCAAAGTTTAGAATATTATATTTTTCAAGTATTAAGCAATGATGAAATGAATATGGTTTTTTATCAAATATTTTTAAAGCTTTTTTATATAGAGACTCAATTGGTTTTAAAGTAGTCAGACTCGTCAGTGACCAGTTAGTAATGCAATATTCAATATGTGAAAAGATCATACAATGAAGAAACATTTTAGCTGCATTTTCTGGCAGTAATGTTCGGATTTGTCTAAAATTACGAAGATTAAAATTTACAATTTTACACATATGCTTAACATGATTTTTAAAAGATAACGTTGAGTCTAAGATAACACCAAGATATTTAAACTTGTCCACAATCTGTAGCTCCTCACCTTTTATAAATACATTTGAGCTTATTCTTGCTGTTGGGCGTTTGGAGAAAAACATACACACAGTTTTTTTTGAATTCAGTAAAAGACAAGACTTACTGAGCCACTCATCAATGCAACACATTGCTGAAGTCAATTTTTCGGAGACTTCGGCATTAGATTTTGCATTGGTAAAAATGACTGCATCATCTGCATAAAGCTGGGTATGGAAATGTGGACAAATATTTGGTAAGTCATTAATATATAATGAAAACAGTATGGGTCCAAGTATGGAACCCTGTGGAACTCCAACCTGACAGTTTAGAAACGTAGATTTGATACCACTGACTGTCACACAATGAGTTCGAGTTGACAGGTATGACTTAATCCAAGTTACGGCTTGTTCTGAGAAATTAAACTTCGTTAGTCTAGATAATAAAATTTGGTGGTCAACTGTATCAAATGCTCGCTTTAAATCAAGAAAAACAGCTCCAACAACAGGACAATAATCTAAACCATGTTTCACTTTTTCTAAAAACAGATTTATCGCACTTTCTGTTGAGTATTTGGCACGAAAACCAAACTGCATGGGATGCAGAGGTGTATGACCCTTGTCTAAATGAGTTGTCAATTGTTTAGCAACCCATTTTTCAATAATTTTTGAAATAATGGGCAAAATGCTAATTGGCCGGTAATTATTTACATTATTCTTATTCCCTGACTTAAAGATTGGAGTAATTGTGGCAACTTTCCAAGCTGTTGGTACAATAGAATGTCTAATTGATATATTTATCATACGAGTGATTGGACACACTAAAATATCTTTATGAGCCTTTATAAAATTGGCATCTATCCCATAGACGTCCTTTGCTTTAGAGTTTTTCAAACCTTTTATAATTGATGCTACTTCAGTCTCATTAATTTCTGCTATTGTGAAAATAGGTAAGGACTCATTCACCGGATAGGTGACATTTTCATGTAATGTAAAAAGTTGCGAAATTTCAGAGACTGAGTCTTTAAAAAAGTTATTAAATTCCATTGCCACAGTGGCTGGATCTTTCACCAACTGGCTTTCAATTTGTAGTACTACTTCACTGTCTTTGTTGGCCCCTCTGCCATTTATATAATTCAAATAATTAAATGGAGCTCCAACTGGTATTAAATCTAAAGTTTTTGAGAAATGTTTGCATTGCTTGTTAATTTTTGCTGCATAATTTGATCAAATATGTAAAACATGTCCGTAGCACGTTAAACTGTGGTGCCATTGTATTAATATACAATTATTTGCTCAAAAGTTGCCCTTTTTTTCCAATTTGCGTTTGAATATCTACATTTATTCTCATTCTTCTGTTTAATGGAATGCACAAACACAGCAGCGTGCCATCAAAGATGGCGTCTCCGAGGAGGTCATGTGACATTCATTGGTCTGTGGGAACTATGTATAGGGACGGGGCCGAAGTCTAATTGCGAGCCTACGGAGACCTGACCAAAACAACCTGTTTCAGCGCATTACAGCCAAAACTGTGACATTTTGCAGTGCGGTTGATTATACTAACAGGCAAGGACATAAGCTTTTTTATCTGATACCTGCTCGTCATGAAGACAGAAGACGACGATGGCCAGCGGCAATCAACCAAAAGGACTGGGACCCATCCAAGTACTCCCTAACATGCAGTGAACACTTTTTACAAGATAAAGCAATCACAAGTTTGTATTTATTTATTATTATTTCCATTAATTTGGAGGACAATGACACACGTCAAACGTGTCTCTTACTACTGTCCTGTATGTGCGCTGCAACATTGACATTTTTATCTTTTAAGTCAATTGCGTGTTTCACTATTTTCCTCTCCGTCAGTACGTATCATGTTTGGCTGTAGACAGAAAAGCCACAGAAAAGTGGACTATTGCTAATGCTACCAGCAAAATGTACATATAAATCTGCTCCAGTGTGAGGGGGTGCATTGTTAACGATAATGATAAAGATCATGTAGGGTGAATTTGGGCAAAAATAGACATTTCATTTAATCAATACAATTGACTGGGGGGAGAAGGCACGGGTCAACATCCAGTTAGGCAATCCTTAACTTCTCCAAATACCACTCTTTGTGAGCCCTGACCTGATGTCCTACTTCCACCTATAACGTAATCGAACATGTGCTTGAAGCAGCCACTTCTCGATTTAGGAGAGGAAGCTCCGTTTTTAAGAGTTGTAGTCCTTTGCTCTTGCAGAAATGCTAGTTTCCAATACATCCGCCGTAAGCTCATTCACAATCACGTGACTGGATGACGTTGATGCATCTGGTCAATACACGCAAGCAAACCAGCAGAGTTTGTAGCACTATAGTGTAGATAGAAAAAACCGAAGGATTTAAGAAGAAGAAATGTTCAGGATGACAAGGGACACTAAAATTCCCACAAAATCCGACCTTTATGAAAGCTGTAAGTTCTCTCAGCTGTTTTAGTTTACTTTGAGTTCTATGGGGAAAATTTCTGTGTAGCCCACGTGAATTTAGTCTGCAGTACGCGAGAATCCTTCAGCTCCAAGCTAGTAACACCCAAACCAGTTATTATAATAGATCCATGTATCATACAGTGGTGTGAATGACAGGATTTTGAATATAGGAAAAAAATATTAACAGCAGCTGCAGTAGTGTGTCTTGTCAAGGCAGTAGGTTTTGGTTTGCTTGCGTGTAGGTAATAACCAGCTACAACAGCACCATCTGCTGGTGTACTGCTAGAACAACCACATTACACTTACGAATCTTTTTGACACACGCTAAGCGGCAGAGGTGTGTCAAAAAGAGATTTGTGTGTAAAACGGAGCCTGTGCGTAGCCGTACAACGTGGTTATTTACACACAGATTGTTCTGCTACAGATACAAATGTCAAATTACACACACACAAATCTGGGTACAGACGCACACAGTCCAAGTTACACTTGCAAATCTGCGAAGGCAGGACTGCGTCAAAAGATTCGTGTGTAAAAAAAAAAATCTTTTTACGCACACACAAATCTGGTTACACACGCACAAATCTTTTTAAGCACACACAAATCTGTTTACGCACACACAAATATTGGCGTTACCATGGCGGCGCATGAACATGCTGCGGCTTCTCTCTCTCTTGACAAGGTGACGTTTCTACCCTTTTCTACCCTTTTCTGCAAACTGCATTTGCAGTTTTTGTGATCCGCATTGTTTTGCAAGATGTTGTTGTACATCTTTGCCATGTTTTTGTGGAGTTCAGCAGATTTTTTAATGCCAAAGCTCTTTACTAGCAATGAACAGAGGATGTGTTAAGTAAACACACAGTTAGCATCTGAGCTAAAGGCTTTTTGAGCAGTATTTAAGACCTACAAATCCAGAGATATCATCTTCTGAAGCGCTGACAGGTCACCGAGGGCCCCACGCATCTGCAGCACAGTGGAGGCGTCACAAGAGGCGCTACAGGAGTCCCGGCCTCCGTTGTGTGCAACTTCTACAGAGGGACTGTAGAGAGCATCCTGACCAGCTCCATCACTGGGTGGCACGGCACCAGCACTGCCTCCTGCCGAAGGAGCCTCCAGCGCATCGTGAGAGCAGCAGAGAAGATCTGTGGAGCCCCTCTCCCCACCATTAAGGACATGTACTCCACCCGTCTCACCCGCAAAGCCGTCAGAATCACCAGGGACCCTACGCACCCATCACACAGGCTCTTCAGGGTAATGCCTTCAGGGAGGAGACTGCAGAATTTACGGAACAGTTCCAGTCGACTTAAAAACAGTTTCATTCACAAGGCCATCAGGAAGCTGAACTCCCTGCCCTCCCTCCCACCCCCTGCTCCACAATCAAGGATGAGAGAAATATAATTTCAAACCATTCACTTGGTTTGACAAATAAAAATCTTGAAAAAAATATTATTGAAACAATAATAGCTCCATATGTATGTATTTACATGTTCTACCTGTGTGTGCGTGTACTTTCATGTTCTGTGTGTGTGTTTGTGCATGTTCTGTGTGTGTATTTACATATTCTATGTAAGTGTATTTGCATGTTCTGTGTATGTGTATTTACATGTTCTGTGTGTGTATTTGCATGTTCTGTGTGTGTGTATTTACATGTTCTACCTGTCTGTGTGTGTGTATTTGAATGTTCTATGTGTATGTATTTGCATGTTCTACCTGTGTCAGTGGTCTGAAAGTCGGTCTTGCGCTGCAAGGTGGAGGGCAGGTCGTTGAGCCTGAGTGACAGCTGTCTCTTGAAGGGGGAGTTCTTCTGGCTGAGGGCCGGGAACCCTCTGAACGAGCCCTGTCGCACCAGCTGCTCCAGCGGGGCGTGGCGGCGTGGAATAGCAGCTCCTCCCCCTGCTGTGGCTCCTCCCCCAGGCTCAGGGCGCTCCATGGGGGACGCAGCGCCCTCTGGAGGCGAAGGAGGGAGCGAGGGGACTAAGGCCACATGGTCTGAGCAGAGAGAGAACAATCAGGACCAGAGAGAGACCAGAGAGAGAACAATCAGGACCAGAGAGAGACCAGAGAGAGAACAATCAGGACCAGAGAGAGACCAGAGAGAGAGACCAGAGAGAGAGACCAGAGAGAGAGACCAGAGAGAGAGACCAGAGAGAGAGACCAGAGAGAGAGACCAGCTTTCAGACCAAAGAGTCAAAGTCACAGAGATCTTTCTTAAACACACATGAGCCATGGCCTCGGTCTCGTACCTCTCCTCCTGTCTGGTGTCCTCTCCTCGGCCGGCTGAACTGAGGTCGAGGTGCAGGTGGAGGAGGAGGTGCAGGAGGAGGTGCCTCTGAAGGATCCTTCTCGTACGAACGAGGTCCGTGAAGCGTCGAAGGACGCGGTGACGCCGCACTCTTTCTCTCGCCGTTGTTTACGTTCCAGACACGCAGCAAACGCACAGCCCACCGCATGGCTCAGCCGCTCCCCCTGAGACCAGGAGAGACCAGAGGTAAGACCAGGAGAGACCAGAGGAAAGACCTGAACAGACCAGAGGTAAGACCAGGAGAGACCAGAGGAGAGACCAGGAGAGACCAGAGGAAAGACCAGAGGAAAGACCAAGAGAGAAAGGTAACCCAGACCCAGACCCAGAACCAGACCCAGAACCAGACCCAGAACCAGACCCAGACTCAGACCCAGACCAGTTTTAAATCTTACTGTACAAAAGTGTTTTCCCACAACCACAGAGCTGTATTAAACCCATGTCTCTGGTTCTGGCTCTGACACAGTTGCTTCTGTCACATTTTTAGATCAAAGAGAGGACCACCCTTTCTCAGCCAATCAGCTCTCAGCCCAAAGAGGCAGATAGCGACTCTCAGGGATCTTTCTTAAAGTAAAGATTAGATATTTTGTGTAAAGATGCAGAGAGAACAGTGACGAAGGATTTCTGTTTCCAACTCATCAGTTTAAGCCACTGCTAATCCAGCTCTGGCCTATAATCCTTCACAGACCTGCCCCACATAACACACCAGGGACCAGGAGGAGACCAGGCGGAGACCAGGAAGAGACTAGAGTGAGACCAGAGAAAGACCAGTGAGGGAACAGGGAGGTACCAGGAGGAGACTAGGGGGAGACCAGAAAGAGACGAGGAGGAGACCGCAGACCATTGTTTGTAGGATCGTTAGAGAGATCAGGAAGAGACCAGAAAAAAATTGGAGAGAGAGAGAGAGCGAGAGAGAGACCAGAGACCAGAGAGGACAGCAGCATCAAGCCTCATATTGTACAGGAAGCAGTCATTATAACAGAAGCTTTTATTCGTGCAGCAACCCTCCTCCTCCCCATCACCCCTCATGCACCTGGGGTAATCTTTATTTACATTTCCACTTCTGCATCATCATGCAGGTCTTTGTCAGAGTCCAAGCGCCAAATCTGAACCACATTTTTCTCGTTCAGCAAATGTAACCTGCAAACATCGTCTTCAGAGTCTGAGCTGATTCATGTCGATTAACTGCAACCAATTTGTGATCGCAGATTAAAATAACTTTCCCTAAAACCTATATTTATCAAACTTATTTCTTAGTTTCTCTTGGTGTCTCGCTCTGGTCTCGCTCTGGTCTCGCTCTGGTCTCGCTCTGGTCTCGCTCTGGTCTCGCTCTGGTCTCGCTCTGGTCTCGCTATGGTCTCGCTATGGTCTCGCTATGGTCTCGCTATGGTCTCGCTATGGTCTCGCTATGGTCTCGCTCTGGTCCCGCTCTGGTCCCGCTATGGTCTCGCTATGGTCTCGCTATGGTCTCGCTATGGTCTCGCTATGGTCTCACCGAGTCCTTGATAGCCATGAAGCAGTGACACATCCATCTCCTCGTGGTCCCGTCTCTGCAGATGTAGGAGAAAGCTTTGTCGTAGTTTCTGTCTGGAGCACAGAATGAGACTTTCTCGATGGTCTGGTCCACGATCAGGTCCTAAGGCAAAGGAGACCATGAGAGTCTGGGATCCACCAGGTGTATCACAAGTGTGATGTGACATCACAGGTGTAATGTGAGGTCTGTACCTTAGTTTTTTCATCCACAACTCTCAGTCCATCTGCAGACACCCACAGCACGGCCTTCACGGTCTTCCTCCCGCTCTAAACACACAGACACACACACACAAACAGACACACACACTTTAGACTCAGACTCAGTTTAAACCCGATGAGCCGTCTTGGTTTAAACTCACAGCTTTAAGTTTCTTCACGGCCTCTTCACACACGTGCATCCCCCTGGACTCCTCCACCTCCACAAGCCCCAGGTACTGAGACACACACACACACACAGGTACCATTACAACACCCTCACCAGGTACTGAAACACACTCTTATACAGTATATTATGTTAGCGTGTGTTAGCATCATCCATCTGCACACACACCCTCACACTCAGGCCCCGTTTAGACGGAGACGCTGCAAAGCAATTAAACGACGATGGAAAACAATTCTAGCTTGCGGCCAGTAGGGGGCAGTGGAACTTTACACCACGACACACTCGACCCCCAGCAGTAGAACCACTTCCTCAACAACATCCTCCTCAGGCCGCCGCAAAGACGGGAAAGAACCAACATCATTCTGCATTTAACAGCAGCAAAAATGGAAACTGAAACTAGAACTTCTCGTAGTTTAGTTTGGACGAAGAAGAAGAATTTTCCTCCATTAGCGAAGCACACATAGTGTGGCTGCCGGATTCGTCCCGGAAACCGGATTCGTCCGGAAGTTCAGTTTGCGCATTTCAAAAAGTGTAAATAAACATGTAAACAGTTTGTGTTGTTATATACAGATTATATTCTTGATTCGTGCACATATGTATCAAGGTTTATTACGAGAAATGGCGGAAAAAGAGCTCCGAGAAAAAAATACATTTAGTAGCCACGAAGCTAACGCCCAGATGCGTTCAAAGGCACACGGAAATGAGGCAAACACAGACAGTTTAATTCTTGAGTAGATTCACTGTCCTTCACTATTAAATACTAATAAATAAACACAGGGATCTACATAACAGGTGTATGATATTTAAACAAGTAAAGGACAGTGAATCTGATCAAGAATTAAACTGTCTGTGTTTGCCTCATTTCCGTGTGCCTTTGAACGCATCTGGGCGTTAGCTTCGTGGCTACTAAATGTATTTTTTTCTCGGAGCTCTTTTTCCGCCATTTCTCGTAATAAACCTTGATACATATTTGCACAAATCAAGAATATAATCTGTATATAACAACACAAACTGTTTACATGTTTATTTACACTTTTTGACATGCGCAAACTGAACTTCCGGACGAATCCGGTTTCCGGGACGAATCCGGCAGCCACACGTAGCATGAGTCGACCCGCCGCCATTGTTGTTTACGTTTGTTCTACTGCACATGTCTGAATGTACGTGCAGGAAGTGGAGGTCAGAGCAGCAGAGAATTCACACCTTTTTCTTCTCACGTCTGAAACTGCAGCGGCCCCTCTTCACCACCTCCTCACCCTGACACTGAAGCTGCAGCAGCCTTCACCACCTCCTCCTCTTCATCACCACCTCCTCACCCTGACACTGAAGCTGCAGCAGCCTTCACCACCTCCTCCTCTTCATCACCACCTCCTCACCCTGACACTGAAGCTGCAGCAGCCTTCACCACCTCCTCCTCTTCATCACCACCTCCTCACCCTGACACTGAAGCTGCAGCAGCCTTCACCACCTCCTCCTCTTCATCACACTACCTCCTCACCCTGACACTGAAGCTGCAGCAGCCTTCACCACCTCCTCCTCTTCATCACCACCTCCTCACCCTGACACTGAAGCTGCAGCAGCCTTCACCACCTCCTCCTCTTCATCACCACCTCCTCACCCTGACACTGAAGCTGCAGCAGCCTTCACCACCTCCTCCTCTTCATCACCACCTCCTCACCCTGACACTGAAGCTGCAGCAGCCTTCACCACCTCCTCCTCTTCATCACCTCCTCCTCACCCTGACAATGAAGTTGCAGCCGCCCCTCTTCACCACCTCCTTTTCTTTACCACCTCCTCCTCTTCACCACCACCTCCTCCTCCTCACAGCACCTCCTCACCCCTGAACCCTCCTCACCCTGACAATGAATCTGCAGCAGTCCCGCTTCACCACCTCCTCCTCTACACCACCTCCTGCTCACAGCACCACCTCCTCACCCTGACGCTGAAGCTGCAGCGGCTCCTCTTCACCTCCTCCTCGTCGCTCTGCCACTGGTGTGGACGGCTGGCCTCTGGGACGTACGCCGGCTTCTTCCTCCTCAGACTTTGACGCAGTTTGTTCATCTCTGGGCTCTGCGGCGCCCCCACACTGCTGCTGAGGAGAAGACAGGGACAGGGTTAGAGAGAGAGAGTGTGACATCACCCCAGTGTTAGCCTTAAAGTTTTGTTAGGATTGCATTAGCTTCGTGCTGTAACAGGGATAGACCAGAGAGAGACCAGAGAGAGACCAGAAAGAGACCAGAGAGAAAGATCAGAAAGAGACCAGAGAGAGAGATCAGAGAGAGAGACCAGCGAGAGACCAGAGAAAGAGACCAGAGCGAGAGACTAGAGAGAGAGACCACAGAGAGACCAGAGAGAGACCAGAGAAAGAGACCAGAGCGAGAGACTAGAGAGAGAGACCAGAGAAAGAGACCAGAGCGAGAGACTAGAGAGAGAGACCACAGAGAGACCAGAGAGAGACCAGAGAAAGAGACCAGAGCGAGAGACTAGAGAGAGAGACTAGAGAGAGACCAGAGAAAGAGACCAGAGCGAGAGACTAGAGAGAGAGACGAGAGAGAGACTAGAGAGAGACCAGAGAAAGAGACCAGAGCGAGAGACTAGAGAGAGAGACTAGAGAGAGACCAGAGAGACCAGAAAGACCAAAGAGACAGACCGGAGAGAGAGACCAGAGAGAGAGACCAGAGAGGGAGACCAGCGAAAAAGACCGGCGAGAGATCAAAGAAATATGGATCAGTTGTTGTAAATCAAGGCCTCTGATTGGCCCTTATCTCACATATAAACAGCAGGATCACAGAGAGCAATAAACCACAGATTTAAGCCAAAAACGGTGATGTCACACAGACGATACTGAGCTAGAGGAGTTTACTTTTACATGGAAGTCAATACTTCACTGTGAGCACTTCTCTATTGGGCTTCATTGAGCTAGCGTTAGCATTGTCCATCTGTGCATCTTAGCGGTGGTGCCTTGATCCCAGGGGAAGGGCATTTTTTTATTATGACAGACAAGACCAGAAAATGGACCAGACCCAGACCCAGACCAAGACCAAGACCAAAACACTGCAACCCAAACAAAAATTTCCAGTACAGTAAACAGATCAGTTCAAACACATGCGAGTGAAGTGTTTTGCCCAAAGACACAACAACAGCAGAGTTTGAATCAATGTGATGATCCAGGACACCCAACCTTCTACAACAATTAAGAACATTGATCAACTCCCCCTAATCTGTGTTGGCGATTTAAACGGTTTTGTTAAGTCTCTGTGGAAACTACTGTTGTGATTTAAGGCAATACAAGAATACATAGAATTGAAATTAAGTGGGTTCTTACGGTTTTTGTCCCTTTGGAGCCGCCATCCTGAACACACAGCACGCATAGTACCTCTCCATGTCTCCAGGATACTGTCTTAGTACTACTACTGCACACACTAGTACTACTACTGCTTCTGCTGCTGTATATACCAGTGTTGCTCCTGTTACCGTCAGAGTGAGACTGAAGTTTCCGGGACACCGACATGACATTTCTGTGAATTGAGACTGATACAAGAACAGCTGATGCGTGGGAGGGGGGAGGGTGTGTGTGTGTGTTACCAGCCTCTACAGTATGTTTGTATGTGTGTGTTACCAGCCTCTATGTGTGTATGTGTGTGTGTGTGTAGATAGATACTTTATTGATCCCCGTAGGAGAGTGTGCGTGCGTGTTACAGCCTCTGTTTGTGTGAGTGTGTGTGTGCGTCTGTGTCTGTGTGTTACCAGCCTCTATGTGTATGTGTGAGTGTGTTTATGCGTCTGTCTGTGTGTGTGTTACCAGCCTCTCTGTATGTGTGAGTGTGTTTGTGCCTCTGTATGTGTGTGTTACCGGCCTCTCTGTATGTGTGAGTGTGTTTGTGCCTCTGTGTATGTGTGTGTGTGTGTGTGTGTGTGTGTGTGTTACCGGCCTCTGTGTATGTGTGTGTGTGTGTGTGTGTGTGTGTGTGTGTTACCGGCCTCTCTGTATGTGTGAGTGTGTGTGTGCCTCTACGTGTATGTGTGAGTGTGTGTGTGTTACCGGCCTCTCTGTATGTGTCAGTGTATTTGTGCGCCTGTGTCTGTGTGTGTGTGTGTGTGTATGTTACCGGCCTCTCTGTATGTGTGAGTGTGTCTGTGTGTGTATGTTACCGGCCTCTCTGTATGTGTGAGTGTGTCTGTGTGTGTATGTTACCGGCCTCTCTGTATGTGTGAGTGTGTCTGTGTGTGTATGTTACCGGCCTCTCTGTATGTGTGAGTGTGTCTGTGTGTGTATGTTACCGGCCTCTCTGTATGTGTGAGTGTGTCTGTGTGTGTATGTTACCGGCCTCTCTGTATGTGTGAGTGTGTCTGTGTGTGTATGTTACCGGCCTCTCTGTATGTGTGAGTGTTCAATGAGAGAAAAATCAGCTCCTGTTCCACCAGCAGCGTCTAGGCCCCAGGGGATCAGAGATTGCCTCATTTCAATTCAATTTATTTGTGTATAGCCCTAAATCCCAACAGCAGTCTTCTTGGAGGACAAAGTTGTTGATCCACCAACAACAGATCAGAGAATCAAACAGGAAATGCATTTATAACAAACACATAGCATCGTCCATCTGTATACAGTCTGTGTTAGCATTGTCCATCTGTATCATGGATCTGTATACATTCTGTGTTAGCATGGTTCTGTATACATGTGAAAAGCCAGTGATAAAGAGCAGGAGAAGGTTAGTGTGATGGAGTCCAGCTGTTCTATCCCAGAATGCATCAGTACAGCTGTGGCCTCACACGCCCAGCGACACATCTGGAGCTAGCATAACAAAACGGCTAATGCAAAACAGACGCCAAACACAGAACAGGCCAAAGAAGAATGTGAGAAATGTGAAAATCATCTGCAGATTATTCTCTCAAACGTGTGAACGAGAGACGACCTAGGTCTGGTCTTGGGTCAGGTCTAGTTCTGGGTCCGTCTCTGGGCCTTGGTCTGGGTCCAATTGAGTACTTCCTTCTCCTAACATGAACCTCAAAGTTCCTGGTCTCTCTCTGGTCCCTCTCTGGTCTCTCTCTGGTCTCTCTCTGGTCTCTCTCTGGTCTCTCTCTGGTCTCTCTCTGGTCTCTCTCTGGTCTCTCTCTGGTCTCTCTCTGGTCTCTCTCTGGTCTCTCTCTGGTCTCTCTCTGGTCTCTCTCTGGTCTCTTTGGTGTCTAGTGTCTCTGGTGTCTAGTGTCTAGTGTCTGGTGTCTGGTGTCTCTGGTCCTGGTCTGATCCTCACAGTGATGTCACATGCAGCTGGAGGGTGTGGTCCCAGATCTTACACAGTTCTTGTAGAAAACACATTTTTCACTTGTGTCCTGACTCTGAGGACCAGGAACACAACCTCAAACTAGTTTTAACTGAAGCCAAAGTCTGTGTCACGAACCAGGAATGTGGGACCATCAGAACCCTGGACCCTCCCTTTAAAGGAGACGTACCATGGATCGCTTTGTCCATTAAAGACTAAAATAACATGTATTATAAAATCTAAAATTTTGTAACCAAATCAGACAAGAGAGAGACCAGAGAGAGACAAGAGAGAGACCATAGAGAGACAAGTTCTACAGTGGTTCTCCTCATATTTATCGGGGCGTAGCTTCAGTGTTACAGCTAACCAAATTAGGTCTGAGTCTGTGGGTTTGTTGTGCGGAGTGCCTCAAGGGTCCGTTTTGGGTCCTGTCTTATTTTTGTTGTATTTGATTCCTTTGGGAAAGATCATCCAAAGGTTCAGTGATGTTTCTTTCCACCTATTTGCTGACGATATCCAGCTTTACTGTTCCTTTAAGCCGTCTGAAATCCAGAAGCTAGACTCTCTGCTCCATTGTCTAATGGAAATAAAACAATGGCTCAGTGATAACTCTCTGCAGCTAAATGCAGACAAAACCGAAACACTGGTTATCGCACCTGATGATGCAATTCCGGGGATTAAACAGTACCTGGGTGACTTAGGCCAGTCAGCGAAGCCAAGTCTTCGAAACTTGGGCGTCATCTTTGACAAAGACATGTCATTAGTCCAGCACTGTAAGCAGCTAACAAGGAACTGCTTCTTTCAACTAAGGAACATTTCTAAACTTAGGAATATGGTTGCACGTAATGATTTGGAGCTTATCATTCATGCATTTGTGTCTTCACGCTTAGATTATTGTAATAGTTTGTTTTCATGTCTAAATAAGAAGGAGCTCTCTCGACTGCAACTAGTGCAAAACTCTGCAGCGAGAATTCTGACCCGCACTAACAGGAGGACCCACATATCTCCTATTTTAAAACAACTTCATTGGTTGCCAGTGTCCTATAGGATCACGTTTAAAATTTTGGTTCTAGTTTTCAGAGCCTTGCGTGGTCAAGCTCCTTCTTACCTCAGTTTTCTGATCCAGCCTCACACCCCTGCTCGGGCTCTGAGGTCTATGGATCAAAATCTGCTAAAGGTTCCACGCACTTGTTTTCGTACAAGAGGTGACCGATCCTTCCAGGCTGTTGCTCCCAGGCTTTGGAACGATCTTCCGCCCTCTTTGCGCTCTACTGACTCTGTTGATACTTTTAAAAGCAATCTTAAGTCTCATTTATTTGTTCAAGCCTTTAATTAGCTATTTTTGGGCTGATACGATTTCTGTGTTGTTTTGACCCTTTTTATATTGTATTTAATTTTGTGATGTTTTAACTGTGTTGTGAAGCACTTTGTGGCCTTTGCCTGTGAAAGGTGCTATACAAATAAAGATTACTTACTTACTTACTTACTTACTTACAAGAGAGAGAACAGAGGGACCAGAGAGAGAGACCAGAGCGAGACAACAGAGAGACCATAGAGAGACCATAGAGAGACAAGAGAGAGACCAGAGAGAGACCATAGAGCACATGTGTCAAAGTCAAGGCCCGCGAATGAATTTTACATGGCCCGTTGCCTGCCATTGACGCACTATTACGTCAATTGCGTTTTCCGCTATTTTCATGTTCCCAGATGTCTATTATATCTAATATGTTTGGGGATAAGCTTGAGAGCATATTGAATCGAGCCAGCAGGTGGCAGCAGCGCTCTCTGAATGGTTTGAAAACAGCTAGATGCACTTGTTGTGCCTCTTTTTTCTCAGCTTTTTGGTGATTTCAGTAAAACTTCCCTCTACTCAACTGGGGATTACAAGCTAGAAACAAAATTATTTTTGCTGATGAAAGTAGACAGTCTATTCTTTCAGAATCTGGTTTCAGATTTCAGTCATAGTACACGATATTCTGTGGGTCTTGAAAAATCTATAAAAATCATCAGAAACTGCTGGCAATATGGGAGTACCTGTTCTGAAATAGGCTGGCAGGCAATGAGTTAATAAACATTGAACCAGTCCGGCCCTCGGCTCGCAGCAAATTTGTTTTTTTGGCCCTCTGATGTATTTGACTTTGACATGCCTGCCATAGAGAGACAAGAGAGAGACCAGAGAGACCAGAGGGACCAGAGGGACCAGAGAGAGAGACCAGAGAGTCAGCCAATTAGGTGTCAGCCTAAAGAGTCAAATAGTCACTCACAAAAATAAGACATTTTCTCATCCCAGATTTAAACATGTGTTTGTTTATGACACTAAAGTTGCGTTCCCCAGCTTTAAAGAACAAATTTTCCTCTGCTCTGAAATGAAAAGTAGAACAAGGTCGATGATGATCAGGATATTGAAGCCTGTGACACAGATTCTGACCTGAGCTCCAGATGGTAGAAACACCATCCCCTCCCTCTGCTGGTCTCAGGGGGAACTACAACCTCCAATGCAAGACTGTTAATCCCCCATACACATGTTACTATGGTCTCTCTCTCTCTCGTCTCTCCCTCTCTCGTCCCTCTCTGGTCTCTCTCTCTGGTCTCTCTCTCTGGTCTCTCTCTCTGGTCTCTCTCTCTCTGGTTTCTCTCTCTCTGGTTTCTCTCTCTCTGGTCTCTCTCTCTCTGGTCTCTCTCTCTCTGGTCTCTCTCTCTCTGGTCTCTCTCTCTCTGGTCTCTCTCTCTGGTCTCTCTCTCTGGTCTCTCTCTCTCTGGTCTCTCTCTCTCTGGTCTCTCTCTCTCTGGTCTCTCTCTCTGGGTCTCTCTCTCTGGTCTCTCTCTCTGGTCTCTCTCTCTGGTCTCTCTCTCTGTGCAGAGATGGTGAGTCCTCTGAGCCTCATTCACACTGAGCTTAAACCCTGTATACAGTGATCCTGGTGTATTAGAGCAACCAGCATCCAAGCCCGCTTGAGGCTGATTCTTTTCTAGGAAGCGACCAGAAAAAGGTGTGTGAGAGAGAGAGACCAGAGAGAGACCAGAGAGAGACCAGAGAGAAATCAGCGAAAGGACCAGTGAGAATCTAGAGTGAGACCAGAAACAAACCAGAAGAAGGCGAGAGAAAGAGAGAGAGACCAGAGTGAGGTGTTTTTCAGCTCAGAGGACTCACCAGACGTCCTCCATCTCTGCAGAAACAGAAACAAACTTCCACAAACAAAGATCCACTGCACGAGGAAGACGAGGCAGACGCACACACCTCGATCATCGGATTATGAGCTCAGAGCGAGGAGAGCAGAGGTGCAGAGGGTCTGATGAGGGAGGGGAGAGAGAGGAGAGGGGAGGGGGAGGAGTGAACCACAAGACACAGTGGCTGGAGCTGAGACGTGTGTTCCTTAAAGCTGCTGTAACTTCAGTCTCATAAAAACACATGTACTTGGTCCAACTGACAAAGTCTCAGACACAACATCAGCCCCAAGAGTCACGACCTGACTCTTTGGGCTGAGAGCTGATTGGCTGAGAGAGGTTGGTCCACCAGAGACATGGATTTAATACAGTCTGAAAGTTACAGACCTCAGCTTTAAAGTTCTTCCAGCTGCACCACCTGCGTCTAACACTAACACTGCAGCACGAGTATTAATAGAACTATGCAGAACTGCAGTTTGTGTCTGCAGAAAAACTCTGGTCTCTCTCTCTGGTCTCTCTCTCTGGTCCCTCTCTCTGGTCCCTCTCTCTGGTCCCTCTCTCTGGTCCCTCTCTCTGGTCCCTCTCTCTGGTCCCTCTCTCTGGTCCCTCTCTCTGGTCCCTCTCTCTGGTCCCTCTCTCTGGTCCCTCTCTCTGGTCCCTCTCTCTGGTCCCTCTCTCTGGTCCCTCTCTCTGGTCCCTCTCTCTGGTCCCTCTCTCTGGTCCCTCTCTCCGGCCTCCCTCTCCGGCCTCCCTCTCCGGCCTCCCTCTCCGGTCTCTCTCTCCGGTCTCTCTCTCCGGTCTCTCTCTCCGGTCTCTCTCTCCGGTCTCTCTCTCCGGTCTCTCTCTGGTCTGGATCGATGATCTCCTCTTATGAACCAGGTCATAATCAGTTAGTGGGTCAGTTCCTCACGTGTCACTGTTCCACTGGTCACACTCTCATTATGATAAATATGGATTTTCTATTCAATATTTTTTATTCCATTCAGTCTCAGTCCTGGATCTACAGCCTCAGTCCTGGATCTACAGCCTCAGTCCTGGGTCTACAGCCTCAGTCCTGGGTCTACAGCCTCAGTCCTGGGTCTACAGCCTCAGTCCTGGATCTACAATAATAATAATAATGAGACGACAACAAAAGCGAGAAGTTAGTATTTGTGTTGTTGTAAATAAATGAGGAAGCAGGGACCAGAGAGAGACCAGCGAGAGACAGACCAGAGAGAGACAAGAAACCATGAGACCAAAGAGAGAGGGTCCAGAGAGGGGTAGAGACCAGATAGAAGACAGAGAGAGCAGAGAGAGAGACCATGAGGCCAAAGAGAGAGAGAGAAGAGAGAGAAACCACAGTGAGAAACCATGAGATTAAAGAGAGAGACTAAATCAAAGATTGATTAAAGGTGATGTGCGTAACTTCAAATGTCCCTCATGCAGTTTCCTCTGAGTCTGAGTCAAAGTGACTGTCTCTGTGGCGCCATCTGCTGGTCACACTGCATCATCACAATCACACATTCTACTGTTATAATAGAGACCAGAGAGAGACCAGACAGAGGGAGAGAGACCAGAAATACCAGAGAGAGACCAAAAAGAGAGATCAGAGAGAGGGAGAGAGACCAGAAAGAGAGACCAGAGAGAGCCTAGAGAAGAGAGAGACCAGAGAAGAGAGAGACAAGAAAGAAACACCAGAGAGAGACCAGAGAGAGGGAGAGAGACCAGAGAGAGACCAGAGAGCGACCAGAAAGAGACCAGAGAGAGAGACACAAAAAAGAGAGACCAGAGAGAGAGACCAGACAGAGACACCAGAGAGAGACCATATAGACCAGAGAGAGACCAGAGAGATAGATCAGTACGACACCAGATAGACGCCAAATACAGAGACCAGAGAGAAAGAGATCAGGTCTTTAAAGCTGAGGTACATAACTTTCAAACCACCATGACAGAATTTTCAGTCAGAAAGTGAAACAGAGAGGACCACCCTCTCTCGACCAATCAGCTCTCAGCCCAAAGAGTCAGGTTGTGACTCACAGGGATCTTTCTGACACATATGCTACAAGTTGCAGTGTGATTTGGGGGAGGGGGTCAGACAGCTGCTGCCCAGAGAGGAGCCCTGACCCTGGGGTAGAAGAGCCACACATGTCCCCTCCTCCCCCTCTCTCCCCCCTCCCTCATCCACACTCCCTCCCTCCACACAGACACATGTTCAGGACTTATGTAACGACAGTGTAGAACTCTAGAGTTCTGATCCCTGAACAGCAATCCAGAGAGCGATGGTTTCACATGGTGGTGGAGCAGTAACTATGGTATCTCTCGCTTTCTGGTCTCTCTCTCTCTCAGGTCTCTCCCTGGGGTCTCTCTCCCTGGGGTCTCTCTCTCTGGGGTCTCTCTCTCTGGGGTCTCTCTCTCTGGGGTCTCTCTGGTCTCAGTGATGGAACATGGAGAAAAGAGCCTGCATGTAAAACACTGAACCACAGGGGGCGCTGTGGAGCAGTGTAGAAGAGAGGCGCACCCACAATGCACCTGTGTGGCCTTTGTCCTGCCCACGTGCCACTCACTGAGGGGGGGGGGAGACCAGAGAGAGACCAAAGAGAGACCAAAGAGAGACCAAAGAGAGACCAAAGAGAGACCAAAGAGAGACCAGAGAGAGACCAGAGAGAGACCGGAGAGAGAACGGAGAGAGAACGGAGATAGACTAGAGAGAGACTAGAGAGAGACTAGAGAGAGACTAGAGAGAGACCAGAGAGAGACCAGAGAGAGACCAACACTCACCCCAAAGACCCTCAGGACTCTTTCTTAAACAAAAGATGAAGACAGCATGTCGTGGTCCGAGACTCTTCCCGATGGACAAACTCCATGTGCTCAAAAGTTACACACCCGAGCTTTAAATGTAGACTGAGACCGGCTGGGTGCTGTGTGTGTAGGGGAGGGGTGGGGGGTTAGGGGGGGCGTGTCTCCATTGTCTCGCTCTCTCACGCCGCCGCCGGACACACGCTCCTCACAAAAGAGTCAGACTGAGCGCGTGCGGGACAATGGAAGGGGGAGGGGGTGAGGGAGGGGGGACAGTGACCATCTGTGCTGCAGTCTGCTCCAAACACACTTCAGAGAGAGAGCGAGAGAGAGAGAACGAGAGCAAAACCAGGAATTATACAGGAGACAGGAAGCCGGGTCTGAGGTCTCGGCACCCAACCCGGCTTGCAACATTTAGTCTCGCTGAATCTTCTGGAACAGTCTATGGTTCTGTCCAAGTCAAATCCAAACAACACGGCCACCTTTCCCACTGTTGTCCCGGGTCTCGCACTCAAAACAAATCCATATTGATCCAAATAGTAAGACAAGCCCCCACTGCTGTCTTCAGTCCCTCCGCATGGCTCTGAGTTCTTCCCCTTCATCACCTCCAACCTGGGCCCTGCAGACTCCGCTCAGACCGACACAAGTTTCCCAAGGTTTTTCTGCAGACGGATCAATGAGTGAGAGGCATTTGTGATTTACTGGAATCAGAGAGAGAGCTTTCCAGCAACAGGACTCCACCCTCAATGTACAATCTAAGAAACGATTCAGGTGGTTTGTATTTTGAACTCAAAATACATACTGAACTAAATTCAATACTCGATTTTTGCCGGTTTTACTTAAATTAGTGTGGTTGCAACTCATTTTAAACATGCCCGTCTCAATTAAAAGTTAATACAAGAATCCAAACTCATTTTTGTAACAAATTTGAATGTGATATTCTGGCATAACTGGACAACAGAGAAGTATTGAGTTTGCTCAACATGAAAATCCTCTCTGACTCTGAACTAAAGACTGTAGTACAGAGATATCGTCCACACAGTAGCATACACTGTAATAAGTGAATCAGACCAAGCTTTGATGTCAAATATTTTAAGTAATTACTATATACTTCATTTTCCACTCTTTTATATTTTTGGTTGACAAATAAGTACTGTATAATATTATCATAGCGCCCTGTACAATACTGATTTTTATAGCTTTAAGTGAAAATACTTTAAGTATTTCTTTTGTAAGCCTTGTGGTCCATTAATGACAACACAAATATATTGTGTTGATTGAAAACAAAATGTGGCGAAGCAGTGATGCTACCCAGAATGCATTGCAGAGAAAAATATAAACTTCTTAAAAATTCTCCATTTGAGCATTAATTTTAAGAGTGAATATGAAGCAAGTCCTAAAGCAACATTTTGAATAAACTAATTTGATCAAATAAGTTTAATAATAATAATTGTATTTATTTTTATCAACCGTGATCAATAGGGCCAAGCCAAAGAGTGAGAGACTAATGCCCAAAAATAACAATTGTAAACTGATTTGTGACTGTGGTCTGTGAAATGTGGTATATAGATAAAGATTACTTACTACTGACTGAAAATCACTCTCTGAATATACTCAAAAAGATTAATTTTCAATGCTATTATTGAAGTTGGTGGCATCGTTAAAATTGAGTTGAACTGATGCTAAAGCACTTGCTGAATAAACTTAGTGTCTTTATAACTCAATAATCCAAGTTGGTGGTATTGGAAAAATTGTGCTGGACCATTGATAAAAGACTCACAAAGAATTCTAAAACACAGTCTTGTTCGCAAAACTTAAAAAGATTCATGCAAAATGTTGCCTCAATTTTTTTAAGTTTTGCTAATGCATTTTTTTTTTAGAGTGTAAGACAGACTCCACCCCCAATGAAAATAAATGATATTAAGGAGATACTATAAACACTTTCTCTGTGTCCAAGTTCCATTTCACACACATTCAGATCTCTGGTCTCTCTCGCTGGTCTCTCTCGCTGGTCTCTCTCGCTGGTCTCTCTCGCTGGTCTCTCTCGCTGGTCTCTCTCGCTGGTCTCTCTCGCTGGTCTCTCTCTCTGGTCTCTCTCTCTGGTCTCTCTCTCTGGTCTCTCCCTGGTCTCTCTCCCTGGTCTCTCTCCCTGGTCTCTCTCCCTGGTCTCTCTCCCTAGTCTCTCTCCCTGGTCTCTCACTGGTCTCTCTCAGGTAATAGTAGTAAGTTAGTAAGTATTTATTTATATACCGCCTTTTCACTGCAGATCTGAGTCTCAAAGCGGTTTACAATTGTTAATTTTTGGGCATTTGTCTCTCACTCCACACAGAGATGGGAGCGGGGTCGCCAGTACAGGAGGCACATGCCAGAACTATTGGACATATTTTTAGTGGTAGGGGAAACCGGAGTACCCGGAGGAAACCTACGCAGACACGGGGAGAACAGGCAAACTCCACTCAGAAAGGCCCTGGTCCGACCGGGATTCGAACCCAGGACCTTCTTGCTGAGAGGCGAGAGTGCTATCCACTCAGCCACCGTGCCGCCGGTCTCTCTCAGGTCTCTCTCAGGTCTCTCTCAGGTCTCTATCCCTGGTCTCTCCCTGGTCTCTCGCTGGTCTCTCGCTGGTCTCTCTCAGGTGTCTCTCCCTGGTCTCTCCCTGGTCTCTCCCTGGTCTCTCCCTGGTCTCTCGCTGGTCTCTCGCTGGTCTCTCGCTGGTCTCTCTCAGGTCTCTCTCAGGTGTCTCTCAGGTGTCTCTCCCTGGTCTCTCCCTGGTCTCTCCCTGGTCTCTCCCTGGTCTCTCCCTGGTCTCTCCCTGGTCTCTCTCCCTGGTCTCTCGCTGGTCTCTCTCCCTGGTCTCTCACTGGTCTCTCTCAGGTCTCTCTCAGGTCTCTCTCAGGTGTCTCTCCCTGGTCTCTCCCTGGTCTCTCTCAGGTGTCTCTCCCTGGTCTCTCGCTGGTCTCTCGCTGGTCTCTCGCTGGTCTCTCGCTGGTCTCTCGCTGGTCTCTCGCTGGTCTCTCGCTGGTCTCTCGCTGGTCTCTCGCTGGTCTCTCGCTGGTCTCTCGCTGGTCTCTCGCTGGTCTCTCCCTGGTCTCTCCCTGGTCTCTCCCTGGTCTCTCCCTGGTCTCTCCCTGGTCTCTCCCTGGTCTCTCCCTGGTCTCTCCCTGGTCTCTCCCTGGTCTCTCCCTGGTCTCTCCCTGGTCTCTCCCTGGTCTCTCCCTGGTCGTTTCCTGTTTTTGTCTGTTTGTTATTGACACTGGTCTCAGTGGTGAGGAGGAACTCATCGAGGAACAAAGATTTTCCCCAAAACATTCGAACAAAGACTCAGATTGTAGATCTGAAGAAGAGACAAGAGACGAGAGCGGAGGAGGAGGAGAGGGACAAGAGAGCAGTGTCCAGTGGAGAGGGGAGAGGAGGGGGAGAGAGGAGAGAGAGGAGAGAAAGGATAAAGGAGAGGGGGGGAAGAGAGCACAGAGGGAGAGAGAGGAGAGGGGAGAGAGAGAGGAGAGGGGAGAGAGGAGGGTATAGAGATAGGAGAGATGAGAGGGAGAGGAGAGAGGGGAGAGAGAGAGGAGGGGAGAGAGAGGAGAGAGAGGGGAGAGAGAGGAGAGAGGGGAGAGAGAGAGGAGGGGAGAGAGAGGAGAGAGAGGGGAGAGAGAGGAGAGGGGAGAGAGGAGGGTATAGAGATAGGAGAGATGAGAGGGAGAGGAGAGAGGGGAGAGAGAGAGGAGGGGAGAGAGAGGAGAGAGAGGAGGAGAGAGAGGAGAGAGGGGAGAGAGAGAGGAGGGGAGAGAGAGGAGAGAGAGGGGAGAGAGAGGAGAGAGAGGAGAGAGAGGAGGGTATAGAGATAGGAGAGATGAGAGGGAGAGGAGAGAGGGGGGAAAGAGAGGAGAGAGAGGAGAGGGGAGACAGAGGGGAGAAAGAAGGGAGAGAGAGGGGAGAGGGTATAGACATAGGATAGAGGAGAGAGGGGGGGAAGAAAGAGGAGAGAGAGAGGGGAGAGAGAAGGGAGAGAGGGGACCAATAAAAGTTTGTGTATATTATTTCACTACTACTAACATCATTTTGATTTATTTGCTGCAGTGAAATGAGAGCTTTTCTGTTTCAGAATAATTCCATTAAACTCATACCACACACAGGATAATCGTGTTAGAACTATAGCAGCACAGATTAGCCTCAGATCTCATTAGAAACAGCTGCTGCGGCTAATGCTATGCTAATCAACCTAATGCTAATCAAGCTAATGCTAATCAAGCTAATGGTCAGACCAGGACAGACACAGCAGTAATTAGAGGAAGCAGCGATTCTGCATCTGGTCCAGAGAGAACAGAGAGAGAGAACAGAGAAAGAGACGAGAGACAGAGACCAGAGAGAGAGACCAGAGAGAGAGATCAAAGAGAGAGACCAGAGAGAGAGCGCAGAGAGAGAGAGCAGCAAGAGAGAGACCAGAGAGAGAGAGACCAGAAAGACAGACCAGAGAGAGACCAGAGACAGACCAGAGAGGCCAGAGAGAGACTAGAGAGAGACTAGAGAGAGACTAGAGAGAGACTAGAGAGACCAGAGAGAGACCTTTCTAAAGATCAGCACTGCCTCTGAGCTTCACTCACTCTAACTCAGCTCCACGGCTCGTTACACTCTCATCATGCCGTGACTGTTCTGGCCTTCTCACCCTGGGTGTTTGAGACTGGGATCCAGAGGAAGTGTGCATGAAGAATTTTTCTCTTTCAGTCTTTTCAGGCAGTTTGACCTTGACCTTTCCCCCCTCTCTCCCCCATCCTCTCCCTCCTCTCTCCCCCTCCTCCCCCTCCTCTTGACACACGCTCAGAGGAATGCTCCACAGCAGATGTTCAAATACAAAAGGCTCAAAGTCACATGACCAGGACACACTCCAGCTGCACATGTGACAGAGGAGGCAGGTCTGGGGAGTCTGGGGGAGTCTGAGGGAGTCTGAGGGGGTCTGAGGGGGTCTGAGGGAGTCTGAGGGAGTCTGAGGGAGTCTGAGGGAGTCTGAGGGGGTCTGAGGGAGTCTGAGGGAGTCTGAGGGGGTCTGAGGGGGTCTGAGGGAGTCTGAGGGAGTCTGAGGGAGTCTGAGGGGGTCTGAGGGAGTCTGAGGGAGTCTGAGGGAGTCTGAGGGAGTCTGAGGGGGTCTGAGGGAGTCTGAGGGGGTCTGAGGGAGTCTGAGGGGGTCTGAGGGAGTCTGAGGGAGTCTGGGGGAGTCTGAGGGAGTCTGAGGGGGTCTGAGGGGGTCTGAGGGAGTCTGAGGGAGTCTGAGGGAGTCTGAGGGAGTCTGAGGGGGTCTGAGGGAGTCTGAGGGAGTCTGAGGGAGTCTGAGGGAGTCTGAGGGAGTCTGAGGGAGTCTGAGGGGGTCTGAGGGGGTCTGAGGGGGTCTGAGGGAGTCTGAGGGGGTCTGAGGGAGTCTGAGGGAGTCTGAGGGGGTCTGAGGGGGTCTGAGGGAGTCTGAGGGAGTCTGAGGGAGTCTGAGGGGGTCTGAGGGGGTCTGAGGGAGTCTGAGGGGGTCTGAGGGAGTCTGAGGGAGTCTGAGGGAGTCTGAGGGAGTCTGAGGGGGTCTGAGGGGGTCTGAGGGAGTCTGAGGGGGTCTGAGGGGGTCTGAGGGAGTCTGAGGGAGTCTGAGGGGGTCTGAGGGGGTCTGAGGGAGTCTGAGGGAGTCTGAGGGGGTCTGAGGGGGTCTGAGGGAGTCTGAGGGAGTCTGAGGGAGTCTGAGGGGGTCTGAGGGAGTCTGAGGGAGTCTGAGGGAGTCTGAGGGGGTCTGAGGGGGTCTGAGGGAGTCTGAGGGAGTCTGAGGGGGTCTGAGGGGGTCTGAGGGAGTCTGAGAGACCAGAGAGAGACCAGAGAGAGACTAGAGAGAGACCAGAAAGAGGGAGAGACCAGAGAGAGAGACAGCCTCATGTGTTTGTTATTATTACATTTCTTGTGTTTGATCAGCCTGATTCTCTGATCTGTTGTTGGTGAATCCACAACTGTTGCTCTAAACGACTGCAGCTTTTCACTAAATTGGAAGAATCTGAAATCACTGAGTTTGATGGAAGTAAAAACAGACTACGGAGCTGTCTTTTCAAACCATTGTGATTCTATGAACTTTCCTCAAAACGTGTTTTTCACCAGATTTATTAAAGTACATTTATTACATTTTTATTCTCTCTCTTTTACTCAGAGCCAAAACTGATGCTAACAGCAGTTTGTTGAAAGGCTGATGCTAAGGCCTTCATCCCCACTGCTGTCAGACTGTACAACAAGACACTAATGACATTTTCTATTAAATAAAAGACCAGGACCAGAACAAGGGCCAGGACAAGGACCAGACCAGGATCAGGACCAGCCCAGGACCAGGACCAGCCTAGGACCAGGACCAGCCCAGGACCAGGACCAGCCCAGGACCAGGACCAGCCCAGGACCAGGACCAGCCCAGTACAGGACTTTGGAGAAAAGATGCTGCAGAATGTTGGTCTGAATCCAAGCAATGACACAGACATAAACAGTTCTGAGGACACACATGGTACATAAGCTGTGGTTACACTGAGAGCAGTCTTTGACTCTGGGACTTCTGTTAAACTAACAGTGAAACTTATGAGACTGATGTTTTAGGATTTTGTAGAAAGCATTAAATTCAACTTCAGATATTATTATACACCAGAGAAAACTTCAAGATCCAGAAAAAAAAAACATTTTCAGTAAAAAACTAGAGTTCAGGTTAATGTAAATACTACAGAAGAAGTAGCAGCAGCAGTAGCAGTCGTAGTAGTAGTAGCAGCAGTAGTAGTAGCAGCAGTTGCAGTAGCAGTAGTACCAGTAGTAGTAGGATTTGACTCTTTGGGCTGAGTGAGGTTGGTCCGTCTGAAGCTAAAGTTGAGACAGAAGCAATTTTAGAACCAGAACCAGAGACATGGGTTTAATAAACTCAGCTTCAAAAATCTCTTGTCCTGGGTCTACAGCCTCAGTCCTGGTTCTAGAGCTTCAGTCCTGGATCTAGAGCTTCAGTCCTGGATCTACAGTCTCAGTCCTGGATCTAGAGCTTCAGTCTTGGTTCTAGAGCTTCAGTTCTCGTTCTAGAGCCTCAGTCCTGGTTCTAGAGCCCCGGTCCTGGTTCTAGAGCTTCAGTATGGGTCTACAGCCTCAGTCCTGGATCTACAGCCTCAGTCCTGGATCTACAGCCTCAGTCCTGGGTCTACAGCCTCAGTCCTGGGTCTACAGCCTCAGTCCTGGATCTACAGCCTCAGTCCTGGGTCTACAGCCTCAGTCCTGGGTCTACAGCCTCAGTCCTGGATCTACAGCCTCAGTCCTGGGTCTACAGCCTCAGTCCTGGGTCTACAGCCTCAGTTCTGGTTTTAGAGTGTTCGTATAGAGACTGTGGAGCCAAGACTGAGGGTCTTGGCTCCACAGTCTCTAAGAACAGTCAGGCAGAAGGAGGCGCCACACAAATCAATAGTATTTCCCATTTCCTGCGCAGTCCGCCTCCTCCCGCTCCCATCCGCACAGACTGATCCCGACTCTCTACTAACGCGTGGATAAAAGCCATTAAAAGGGTATTACACAGAATTACACAGTTCCCAGAGGCCTGAAGGCGATCCCAGCCTCAGATCAGCAGCAGCAGCAGCAGCAGCAGCAGCAGCAGCAGCAGCAGCAGCAGAGAGGATGCATTAGGACTCCTCATTTATCCAAACGCGAGATAAGCGAAACAAACTCACCCAGAGGAGACACTGAGGCCGTGCGGGTGGAGAGAGGTAGAGAGACGGGGAGGCTCGCTCTGTTCTCCCGGCGGCGGTGGGCTGTTGTGTGGGGTTATGTGGGGTGGTGTGATGGATGCGGTCTGTGTGTTTCCTCCAGGACCTCCCCAGCTCCACCCACGGGCGCAGCAGACGCTCTGGACCCGCCCAGACGCGACAGAGACCAGAGGGAGACGCACATCCGAGGCGGGCCCTGGTCCATTGAGGTTTTTTCCTTTTTTCTTTTTTTTTTTTCCAGGAAAGCAGCTGGAGTAGGGAGGGGGAGGAGGAGAGAGTCGAGGGAGGAGAAAGAGGGAGGAAGAAGAAAGAGGGGAGGGGGTGAGTGAAAGAGGGGAACAGTGACATCGTGTGGACGGAGCGGGAAGTGCAGGTGATGGTGATGGGGAAACATCCTGCAATATTTGTTGTTATTCTCTCTAAACATGTATCTTGAAAAAATAATATGTCCTCTCTCCTCTCCCCCTCCTCTAGAGGGGCCTCTACCCTTTTCTCCTCTCACTCCACAGAGATGGCAGTGAGGTTTCTACAATTTTCTGTATAGTGTATAATTTACTTAATAAAGATCATTTAAAAAATGTGCATAGTTAACGTGTAATATTAATTACTTTAAAAATCAAAGTATCTGAATGAAACCTACACCAGGAGTGTTCAAATGTTTTAGTAACAGGGCCACTTTAGTTTATCAGACAAGACCTGGGGCCAACAACCTGGATTTAAAAACTGGATTTGAGCTGGATTGACTGGATTCTGGAATCTTAAATGGGTTATGATATTTCCTTATTGATTGATATTTGAAATGTTGTGACACAATCGTAAAACAAATGTCAGTATAACAACGACTAGATTCCAGAGGGTCTGAGATTTACAACAGGCTATAGCATGACTGTATTGGTGGAGCTGAAGTTGGTTGGATGACACTGTCAAAGAGCAACTTTGTGTTGACAGCAGAGGGCCACATAAAATGGCACAGGTGGCCGCAATTGGCATTCGGGCCCGAGTTTGGACATGGCTGACCTACTCAGACACACAAAGAACATGAAAACTCCGCACAAATAGGCCCCATCTGAAGACCACACCATAGACTTTAGAGAGCCACAGATTTTTTTCCATCCCTCTAGTCTTTCTCTGGTCTCTCCGTCTCTCTCTCTCGTTTCTCTCTTTGGTTTACATTTACATGGAAGTCAATAAGAGCAAGAGAAAGGCCAAACTTCACCATGAGCACTTCCCTATTGGGCTTCCATGAGTTAGCATTGTCCATGTGTATACAGTCTGTGTTAGCATAAATGTAAAGTGGATATATTTTTGTTACAAACACATTGATCCAGGAGCAGGATTAACACAAACAGATCGTTACCACAGACGCTTTGGGACGAGGTCATCAGAAAGTGTCTCCTACAAATAACAGGAAGGCCACACTGTGGTGATGTCACACTGTGGTGATGTCACACTGTGGTGATGTCACACTGGTGATGTCACACTGTGGTGATGTCACACTGTGGTGATGTCACACTGGGGTGATGTCACACTGGGGTGATGTCACACTGGGGTGATGTCACACTGGGGTGATGTCACACTGGGGTGATGTCACACCTGATTCTGAATAAAAATACTTACATTTAACACACACTTTATTGTCATGATTCTCCACACAATTTTAAAATACACTTGTTTACAGTCTTCTTGAGGGTCTGAACAGTCCTGGTCCTGGTCCCGGTCTAGACCTGATTCAGACCTTGCTTTGTCCTTCATCAGTCACAGTTCCTCCACTCCTTGTAGACCTGGTCCAGACTTGGTTCGCTTACGTTTCCTTCCCTCTTTGTACTCCTGGTTTAGACCTGGTCCAGACCTCAGACCTGGTCCTTGTAGGCCTGGTAGACCTCCATGAACATGTCCTTGCAGCAGATCTTGGCCTGCAGCTTGGAGCAGATGAGGAAGGAGCCGGCCATCTTGCGGTGGAGGGAGTAGGACTCCTCTGGGGGAGGGGTGAGGCGGTGCCTCAACATCACAGGGACCAGACCCTGGATCCTCTGAGTCGTGTCCTGTCTCCCAAAGTCAAAGGGGGCGGAGGAGGAGAAGGCCTCCCCCAGGATCATCACTGCTTCTACATGAGCATCCATCATGGGCTGAGGAAAAGACGATTCAAATTATTTGCCATAAGCAGTAAAACCATATTCGAGTGTGAGGACAATAATGCTGGAGTTAGAGAGCAGGGTAGGGGGTCTGACCTTTGCCTCAAATCCAGTCAGAAACTTGAGCTCGATGGATTTCTGCAAAACAGTCTCTCGGTCTCCAACTGAAGCAGCATGGACCACCTGCAGAGAGAGAGAGAGAGAGAGAGAGAGAGATCAGAGAGAGTTAGGCATGGGCATCTTCACCTGTGTCTGTGTGTGTCTGTGTGTGTCTGTGTGTGTCTGTGTGTGTCTGTGTGTGTCTGTGTGTGTCTGTGTACCTCTATGTAGTCATCTGTGAACTTCTTATCATATTCTCTGCAGGCACCGAAATCCAGTAGATAAACCTAGAACCAGAGACAAACATGAGAGAGAGAGACACCAGAGAGAGAGAGAGACCAGAGAGAGAGATCAGAAAGAGACACCAGAGAGTTTCAGAGTATTACGTTGTTGGTCTCTGTGTTGTAGAAGAAGTTTGCCCAGTTTGGATCCGTCTGCATGAACCTGAACTCAAACAGCTCCCGGAGACACAGCTGCAGGATCTTAAAGCAGATCTGAGGAGAGAAGGATCAGATCAGACCTGGCCAAGACCTACTTCAGGCCTGGTCCAGGCCTAGTTCGCACCTGGTTTCGCGTCTCCTGGTCCAGATCCACACAGGAATCCAGAGGAACCCCCTGCACCAGCTCCATGGAGAGGACTCTGCTTCCTGAGAGAGAGTCCACCACCTCAGGGACGCGGAAGAACGGGTCTGAAGCCACGAGAGACCTGCAACAGAGACCCCTGTGACTATACTGTATCTGACTCTTTGGGCTGAGAGCTGATTGGCTGAGTGAAGGTGTCCTCTCTTTTTCAATTTTGGGTCTGAAAAAGCTGATCTAAAGATGTGACAGAGGCCAGGAATACATGATGTGAAAGAACAGAGAGAGACCAAAGACAAGAGAGATTACAGACCACAGACCAGAGAGAGAGATTACACAGGGACCAGAGACCAGAGAGAGAGACCAGAGAGAGAGAGATTACAGAGGGACCAGAGACCAGAGAGAGAGACCAGAGAGAGAGAGATTACACAGGGACCAGAGACCAGAGAGAGAGACCAGAGAGAGAGAGATTACAGAGGGACCAGAGACCAGAGAGAGAGACCAGAGAGAGAGAGATTACAGAGGGACCAGAGGCCAGAGAGAGACCAGAGAGAGAGAGATTACAGAGGGACCAGAGGCCAGAGAGAGACCAGAGAGAGAGACCAGAGAGAGAGACCAGAGAGAGACCAGAGAGAGAGACCAGAGAGAGACCAGAGAGAGAGACCAGAGCCAGGAACAAGTGACAAGGATTTGACTTTCTCTAGGTGTGGTCTGATAGTTACATACCCCAGCTTTAATTCAAGCAGACTTCCTCCTTTTATGACATTGTTATAGATTTGTGTTGTGTAGAATGTAGTGAGTGTATAGCAGCCACAGGGGGCGCTGTAGAGACCCACCTGAACCTCTTGGCGCACTCTGCCTCTCGTTTGTAATCACACTCCCAGGTCAGCTCCCTCTGCAGCACCTCCAGACTGCTGTCCGCAAACAGACCTGAACCACCAGAGACCAGGTGAATCAGGAGAGAGACCAGGAGAGAGCAGAGAGGGAGAGAGAGAGAGACCAGAGAGAAAAGGACCAGAGAGAGAGCAGAGAAAGAGAGACCAGAAAGACCAGAGAGAGACCAGAGAGAGACAAGAGAGAAAGGGACCAGAGAGAGACCAGAGAGAGAGACCAGAGAGACCAGAGAGACCAGAGAGAGAGAGAGGCTAAAGAGAGAGAGAGACCAGAGAGAGACCAGAGAGAGAGAGAGAGAGCTAAAGAGAGAGAGAGACCAGAGAGAAAGAGACCAGAGAGAGAAAGAGAGACCAGAGAGAGAGAGAGAGAGAGAGAGAGACCAGAGAGAGAAAGAGAGACCAGAGAGAGAGAGAGAGAGAGAGAGAGACCAGAGAGAGAAAGAGAGACCAGAGAGAGAGAGAGAGACCAGAGAGAGAGAGAGAGAGACCAGAGAGAGAGAGAGAGAGACCAGAGAGAGAGAGAGAGACCAGAGAGAGAGAGAGAGACCAGTGAGAGAGAGAGATAAGAGAGAGGTCCACTCACCGTCAGGTAGCACCACACTCATCCTCAGCACAGACATGAGGTTGTTGATGTCACTGTGGATGCTCTCTGCAACTCCGGGATACTGCACCACAGGGACACATCACAGGGACACATCACAGGGACACATCACAGGGACACATCACAGGGACGCATCACAGGGACACATTACAGGGACACATTACAGGGACAAATCACAGGGGGATTGTCTTTCTCTGGATCATCAAGACTATTGGTCCTCCTAACTGTCAATCACTTGTGTTTTTGGGAGACTCTTTCACACAATGGTCTCGTGGTCTCTGGTCTACTTTGCACTTTTCTTATAATTTAGTAGGTGCTCTCTGCTCTGCTCTCCTCTCTAATCTCTTGTCATTACATAGTTCTATGGTGGTTGTAAAGTTAGGTCCCTCAGCTTTAAACCAGTCTTTATAATCTCTTGTATTGTACCTGCATAAGAGAATAGAGTATAGAAGTCCTAAGTATAGAGCATATGAGTATAGAGTATAGAGGAAGAGATCCTTTATTCGTCCCACAGAGGGGGAATTTCAGTGTTGCATCACAAGTTATAGAACAGTAGGAAAGAGGAGCACACAGCACAAGTTAAGTGAACAATAGCTATACTATAAATAAAACAACATCTCTAACTCTAGCATCAAGTATAAAATCTCCATCTTGAAAATAAAAATAATAAAAAAGAAGTATAAAAGTTTTACATTTGGGAGAATAAGAGGCAAATATAAAGTACTGTGTATTCTAGTGCAAGCAATGTGTAGTTATATGTTAGAATCTGTACATTAGCAGCAATATGTATACATCAAAGTATAGAGTAGAGTATTGTACCTGTATCTTCATAGCGATCTCTCGTCCGTCCTTCAGCACAGCGTGGTGCACCTGTCCGATGGACGCCGCAGCGAATGGTTTATCCTCAAAAGACTCCAACTGGTCCCTCCAACCAGGACCCAGGTCTTCAGCCAGGACTTTCTGTGGGGGATAGGAGAGGATGAGAGGATGAGAGGGTGAGAGAGGGGGAAGACCAGAGACAGAGAGGAGGCGAAGCAACTTTATATAGTGTTATCACAAATAATCACAGTACATTAAAAAGAAAGATAATAAAAAAAGAGGGAGGCCAGGGCCCAGGTCCAGGTCTTCAGCCAGGACTTTCTGTGGGAGAGAGGGTGAGGACCAGAGAAAGAGGCTAGAGACCAGGTCCTCAGCCAGGGCTCTTTGTGGGGGAGAGACTAGAGGGTGAGGAGCAGAGGGTGAGGAGCAGAGGGTGAGGAGCAGAGGGTGAGGAGTAGAGGGTGAGGAGCAGAGGGTGAGGAGCAGAGGGTGAGGAGCAGAGGGTGAGGAGCAGAGGGTGAGGAGCAGAGGGTGAGGAGCAGAGGGTGAGGAGTAGAGGGTGAGGAGCAGAGGGTGAGGAGCAGAGGGTGAGGAGCAGAGGGTGAGGTCTTACGTTCATCTGCCAGGCTGGCATGAAGTCCGCGCTCTGACGGACTCTCTCAAAGATCTTCTGCAGCTGTGGATTTATGAACGAGTTATCTGCAACACAACAGTCCATAATTAGACCAGGAAGACCAGGGACCAGAGAGAGACCAGGGACCAGAGAGAGTCCAGGTCCTCCCAGAGGGATCTCATACAGTTCTCCATCCCCTCAGCTCTCATTGTGAGGAGGAGCAGTGACTGTACTCAGAGCTCCTCCCCTGTAGAAGAGTCTGTTACCTTGGATACTGAGCATCTGTCCAATCTTCAGCGCCGCTCCTCGAACTTTGCACAAAGTGTTCACAATTCTCTCTGCATTTGCTTCAGAAAGAAGAGCCGAGTCCAAGAAAGCCTCTATTGAGACCAGAGAGAGACCAGAGAGAGAGAAAGGAAACAAACAGAGTAAGTTTAGTCTAATTTCTTAGGTGCATCCAGTACCTTGCGAAAGTATTCGGCCCCCTTGAACCTTTCAACATTTCGCCACATTTCAGGCTTCAAACATAAAGATATAAAATTTTAATTTTTTGTCATGAATCAACAACAAGTGGGACACAATCATGAAGTGGAACGAAATTTATTGGATAATTTAAACTTAAAAAAAAAATAAAAAACTGAAAAGTGGGGCGTGCAATATTATTCGGCCCCTTTACTTTCAGTGCAGCAAACTCACTCCAGAAGGATCTTTGAATGATCCAATGTTGTCCTAAATGACTGATGATGATAAATAGAATGCACCTGTGTGTAATCAAGTCTCCGTATAAATGCACCTGCTCTTTGATAGTCTCAGGGTTCTGTTTAAAGCGCAGAGAGAACCATGAAGACAAAGGAACACACCAGGCAGGTCCGAGATACTGTTGTGGAGAAATTTAAAGCCGGATTTGGATTCAAAAAGATTTCCCAAGCTTTAAACATCTCAAGGAGCACTGTGCAAGCAATTATATTGAAATGGAAGGAGTATCAGACCACTGCAAATCTACCAAGACCCGGCCGTCCCTCCAAACTTTCATCTCAAACAAGGAGAAGACTGATCAGAGATGCAGCCAAGAGGCCCATGATCACTCTGGATGAACTGCAGATAACTACAGCTGAGGTGGGAGAGTCTGTCCATAGGACAACAATCAGTCGTGCACTGCACAAATCTGGCCTTTATGGAAGAGTGGCAAGAAGAAAGCCATTTCTCAAAGATATACATAAAAAGTCTCGTTTAAAGTTTGCCACAAGCCACCAGGGAGACACAAACATATGGAAGAAGGTGCTCTGGTCAGATGAAACCAAAATCGAACTTTTTGGCCACAATGCAAAACGATATGTTTGGCGTAAAAGCAACACAGCTCATCACCCTGAACGCACCATCCCCACTGTCAAACATGGTGGTGGCAGCATCATGGTTTGGGCCTGCTTTTCTTCAGCAGGGACAGGGAAGATGGCTAAAATTGATGGGAAGATGAATGGAGCCAAATACAGGACCATTCTGGAAGAAAACCTGTTGGAGTCTGCAAAAGACCTGAGACTGGGACGGAGATTTATCTTCCAACAGGACAATGATCCAAAACATAAAGCCAAATCTACAATGGAATGGTTCACAAATAGACGTATCCAGGTGTTAGAATGGCCAAGTCAAAGTCCAGACCTGAATCCAATCGAGAATCTGTGGAAAGAGCTGAAGACTGCTGTTCACAAACGCTCTCCATCCAACCTCACTGAGCTCGAGCTGTTTTGCAAGGAAGAATGGGCAAGAATTCCAGTCTCTCGATGTGCAAAACTGATAGAGACATACCCCAAGCGACTTGCAGCTGTAATTGCAGCAAAAGGTGGCGCTACAAAGTATTAGCGCAAGGGGGCCGAATAATATTGCACGCCCCACTTTTCAGTTTTTTATTTGTTAAAAAAGTTTAAATTATCCAATAAATTTCGTTCCACTTCACGATTGTGTCCCACTTGTTGTTGATTCTTGACGAAATTTTTTATTTTTATATCTTTATGTTTGAAGCCTGAAATGTGGCGAAATGTTGAAAGGTTCAAGGGGGCCGAATACTTTCGCAAAGGAACTGTAAGTAACAGATTTCCTCACTGTTTTACCTCCTTTGTTCTTCCCGCTCAGAGACTGTTTGGCCACTTCAGCGATGGCTCCAATGCCTAGACCCACAGCCAGACCTGCACAGACCAAAGAGATCAGGAGGGACCAACCCCAATGCAAAGGACAGGCGACAATCCGGGACATTTAAGGACAAAGGTTTCACTGTCCTCCTCTTCCCCCAATTTACGACAAGATTAAAGTAATGTGAGGGAAATCATACAGTGGTCCCTGGTTTATCACAAGGGTTATGTTCTACAAATAACCTGTAATAGTCTCTCTCACTGGTCTCTCTCGTCTCTCTCTAGTCTCTCACCTCCAAAGTTCACCAGGCGGCTGATCCTGGTTGCAGGCACTTTCCTCTCTCTGGCGCGCTCGCTAAGCTGTAACCACAGACAGGATAACCACTGGGTCTGGGTCTTGGTCTGGGTCTTACCTTCTGCCTGGCAGGCTTGGGTCTGAGTCTTACCTTCTGCCTGGCAGGCTTGGTCCCGGCCTGCCTGGCCTCTCTGGCCTTCTGCATGTCCTCTGGGCTCAGCCTCACAGTGTGGACACATCGTCTGTGGACGTTCAGAGCAGAGAAGGTGTGGAGGAACCTGGAACCTCCCAGACCAAGACCAGGACCAGGGCCAGGACCAGGATCAGGGGAGGAACCAGGAGGGGGGAAGCCTACAAAGGCAGAAACACAACCCAGAAGGGTCAAGACATTTAATCCTCTAGGCCACACTGTGGTGATGTCACATTGTGGTGATGTCACTCACCGCTCTGCTCTGTGTACAGCTCAGAGTCCATGGCCCACTTTGCCGCCTCCTCTGGGTCAATCTCAGGGAAGACATCCTCCTGACAGGACTGGGACTGAGGAGAGAAACCAGTTACAAACCAGAGACCAGAGAGAGACCAGAGAGAGACCAGAGAGAGACCAGAGAGAGACCAGAGAGAGACCAGAGAGAGACCAGAGTGCCTGTACCGTGGAGCCTGTTGCTGAGGTGATGGTGTTGACGAGCTCGCTGACCATGGCCTGAGTCGCTCTGACCCCAGAGCAGAGGGAGGAGTTACAGACGAAGAGACGCATGTGTTCAGACTGAGAGGAGACCAGAGCCGAGCCGACCCGGGCCACACCGCGGAGGACCATGGAGAGCTCTGCCATCACTGTAGAGAGAGTATGATTACTGCTGCTGCTACTACTGCTGCTGCTGCTGCTACTGGAACTAGTACTATTATAATACTACCAAGACAACTATAATTGGTACTATTTCTACAACTACAATTATTATTACAACCAATTATAAACCATTTTTACTCATACTTCATGCACTCGTGTTTTCAACATTCCTATGCAGTTCTGTGGTGATTCAGAGATTACACTGCCCAACGGGATATCATTACTTTACAAGGATTAACCACTTGTATAACAATATAATGGACAACAAACTGTCACATTAGCATCCCAAAGCCCCACTCCTCCAGCTGCATAACCAGCCTCTGCCTTTAACCTTGTCCCTGCAGATAAAGCACATTCTCGATCAGACAGTGCTAACGCTAGCTTCCTGCTACAGTCGGCGGTGTGACGTGAACAGGGCTCGTGTTGTGCGTCAGTTAAACTTCATACCGTTGTTTTTTGTGGTGAAATATCCAGGATTCGCACAGTTTGTCCTTTTCGCAGCGTGTTTGGTAACGAGAAAGAAACCCGGAAAAACACACGACACAAGCAAGAGAAAGGACCAATCACAGGGCGAGCTGAGGAGGGAGAGGGCGGGACCAAAGAGTGATGGACGTGGGCGTGAGGTATGTAAGCATGAAAATAGCATTTGAGGACCACAGGGTCCAGAGGGTATCTCCTCAGCAGTCAGTCCATTCCTCATAAACAGACAATGGTTGAGACCAGGGGTCACTTTAGGATAACAGTTTTGTGGAGGGCCGGACCCATTTTCAAGTGGTTGTTTTCTTATTCATTTTTGCTATACTTAAGTATTAAAAGGTAAAAACATATATATCCATTTTCCTTTAACTATTTATTTATTTACTAACCATGCAATATCCAGTGTTTTTGTCAGGGATTCAGCAGACAGAGACGGATCGTGGTGTGCCAAACTCTGGAAGTTTATTTAAGTTTCTCTCAAGTTCCACTGGTTTCCTTTGCTTCTTTCTCTCAGACAGAATAAAGGCAGTACACAGTTTATATAGTCATTGTCACGTCACACATCGAAAGACGTACGTGTCACAAAGAGACAGTCACATCATAGTCATAACATGGAGTCCTTGTAGAGTCCTTGTACAGTCCTGCACGTAGGCCATATTGCTATCTAATACTAACACCCTCCCCTTTGATCACATAATCACATGTGATCACTCAATTTGATCAATCAATAAAGTGAGAAAAGGAAAAAAAAAAAAATTCTAAAAAAAAAACTTTACAGAATTATTTAAAAACAAAGAAAATGTATGCATTAAACTCATAATCATCAAATCAATATCAGTGGATTTTATCCTCTATCCTGGAGAAAAACAAAACAAAAATAAAGTAAATAAATAAACAAAAAACAAACAAAAACAAAAACAAATCAAATATAAAAACAACAAACACTATTGGACACACAAGAACTCAGCAGATTCAGTCAAAACACAGACAAAAAACGAGCTGAGTCTCAAATTAGAAGCTAATTTCACTGTTCTTACTTTATACTTTTATTCTAATACTGATTGTTTACACTAGTGATGGCAATATGAAGCCCCATGAAGCCTTGAGGGATAGCAGCCTATTACTCGGCCCATGAGTCGAAGGCTCGAGGTGAATCATGCTCCACTACGCCATCATGTGGACAAAGAAATACATAACACTCAAGTGCTTACAATGGTAAGCTTGTGGGTGTATAGATGTGCAAATATTGTCACTCTTCTATTTACGCTTCCTTCTCTCCAACTAAAGAATCCTATGTTACCGCCGATGTTGACTAACTAACTTTTTCCTTCCCCCCTCAACCCTTTTTGCCAATACCTGTTTCCCTACCTGTATATCTACCCGTACGTCTACCTGTACGTCTACCTGTATGTTCACCTTTATGTATACCTGAATGTCTATGTATGTTTTTGTATCACTGTTGTTTTGTATGTCTTCTTTTTTTTCTGCAAATAAACTTAAAAAAAAAACAAAAAAAAAAAGTGCTTACAATGAATGGTGAGATCTAATGTTAAAATGTATATTTGCAATCTATGGTCTAACGTGTTGTGTTTGAAAGGATGCTTCATGAACTATGAACTATTTGAGTCTTTCAGTCAATTGTGTTGATACAACAAACACATCTGTTGAAATGAGCGAGGAGTCATTGATAAAGTTCCGTTAACTTTTAATCAGCTTGTACAACGTGGCTGTATCATGGAACTACTTGGCAAGAGTGAACAAGTATATAATGCTGAGCATGCGCATAGATAACAAGTACGGCAGAAGACGAGGTACAATTATCAGAATGATCTACATCCTCTCTTTTTAGTTACTGCCTTCGGTAACAAAATATATTAAGCAAGTTGAATAAAACAAATAATTTTACAGCTATTGAATAAAAGAACTTTTCTGCAATAAACTTTATATAACCTTATCTCAAATAAAATGCATCATGTATTCCCAAACATGACCAGTATAGAATCTGAATATGTGTAAAACTCACTTAGGTCAACAAAATAAGTATAAGATACTGTAATCACAATCATAACAATCCGTTTTCTTTTTTTTTCAAAAAACATCATATACAGGTTAATCACAGTATTTAGGATTCGGCTTGCAAATCCGACCCGAGCGTGTCACATAGGCATTAACACCCTGGGGCTCTCCAGTAGAAGAATGAGCCTTCAAGTGTACGCCAGCGAATTGTTGAATCGGCTGTGAAGGACGAGGCACCTGCCGGATTTGTGGTGAGGGAGGAGCCAGGTCTGGTGGATCTACTACAGCAGGGTCAAAGTGTCGAGGTCGTGGCTCAGCGACAGGAAGAATGTGTCTGCGATTCCTGCGATAGACGCCTCCATTTGACTCAATGATGTAGGAACGAGGCTCTTTACACACTCCCTTCACTGTGCCAATGCGATCATGTCCTTTTGTAGTCTGCAATCTAACAACTTGACCTTCCGCAAGCGGTATTAGAGGGCGACTGTTTGCATCATAGTATTGTTTTTGAATGAGTCTTTTATTTTGGAGCTGCGAAGCAATTTGCACCGAGTTCTTTGATGCAGGGGCTAGCAGTTTAGTGTCGACAGGAAAAGTTGAACGTGTTTGACGGGACATGAGACGTTCAGCAGATGAACCCAGTGTGCTGTCACGAGGAATGTTCCTGATGTTCAGAAGATTAAGGAACACATCAGATCCATCTCTATGCGACTTTTCCATCAGCTGTTTGGCACTGCGGACTGCACGTTCAGCCAAACCGTTCGACTGCGGGTATTCAGGACTGCTGGTGACATGCACAAAATCCCATTGCGTGGCAAACTCCTTAAAACGTTGGCTCGTGTATTGTCTTCCATTGTCGGAGATGAGCGTGTGCGGTGCTCCATGGACAGAAAAATGTCTCTTTAACTTCTTGATCACGGTTGCTGAAGAGATGTCACGAAGACGGTCGATTTCAAACCAGCCGGAGTACGAGTCTACCAATACTGAGTATGGTTGACCTTGCCATTCAAAAAGATCTGTTGCGACTGTGGACCATGGCAGGGCAGGGACTGGGTGTAGTTGTAACGGTTCCTTCAGCTGGTGTGGACGAGTAGCATTACATACTGCACAGGACTGTAGCTCTTTTGAAATGTCAATGTTCATAGTGGGCCAAAACACTGCTTCTGGCTCTGCACTTTGTTGAGTCAACACCAGGGTGGCCTCTGTGCATGATTTGGATATACTCATGCTGCAGTGAGCTTGGAATGACTGGTCTGTGGCCTTTGACGACGATTCCATCCTCCACCACCAACTCATCCCTGTAAGGAAAAAATGGTTGGGCAGGGGGAGGTACCTGGCGTTCTTTGTTTGGCCATCCGTTCTGGATTACAGTGCTTACAGTCTGGAGTAGTTGGTCTCTGTCTGTGTGTGCCCTCAGTTCTTCAAGTCTGGCTGTGGAAATGAAACTGACAGACATGACTTCATATGTACTACTCGCACTATGAGCTTGAGAGACTGTCTTTGTTGGAGCTCTTGACAGGGTATCGGCAAGGTACATGTGCTTACCCTTTTTGTAGATGAGAGTGATGTCATAAGCTTGTAACCGGAGTAGCATCCTCTGCAAACGAGCAGGAGCTGTGTGGATCGGCTTCTTTAAGATTGTGACCAGGGGCTGGTGGTCTGTTTCTATAACTGTGTGCTTTCCATAAATGTAGTCTTTGAACTTAGAGCAAGCAAAAACAACTGCAAGCAGTTCTTTTTCGATCTGTGCATATCGAGTTTCTGTGTCCGAGAGAGTGCGAGACGCATATGCAACAGGATTCTCATTCTGCAAACAAGCCGCACCCAGCCCATAACCTGATGCATCGCAGGTTAATGTAACTGGTTTTTTAACATCATAGTACGACAGGACCGGTGAGCTTGATAAGCATAACTTGAGATTTTCGAACGCTTGTTGGTGTTGTGGCAGCCAACACCAGGCTGTGTCCTTGTGAGTGAGCAGCCTGAGTGGTGCAGCAATACTGCTGAGATTTGGGATGAACTTCCCAAGATAGTTCACCATGCCGAGAAAACGTTGGACAGCAAGGGAATCTTCAGGGACAGGCATTTTTGAGATTGCCTCAGTCTTTGTAGGATCAGCCTTCAACCCTTCCTTTGTGAATAGGTGTCCCACGTAGCACACTTGGTCTAGGCGAAATTTGCACTTTCGCGGGTTCAGCTTTAGGTTGATCTCCCGTGCACGGTCAAGCACTTTCTTTAAATTGGCATCATGTTCTGCAGCATCACGACCTCCCACGATTATATCATCAACGATAATAGCACATGGGTAACCAGCAAACAGTTGTTCCATTGAGCGCTGGAAAACTTCACTTGCTGAGCTTATACCAAATGGCATGCGGAGAAACCTGTAGCGGCCAAAAGGTGTGCTGAAAGTTGTCAGCATGGATGACTTCTGATCAAGCTTTATTTGCCAAAATGAACTTTTAGCATCAAGCACAGAAAACAGAGTTGCGCCTGACATTTGGGTGGCAACTTCCTCCACACTACGCATTGGGTAGTGGGGCCTCTTTAGAGCAGTGTTTAAGTCTTTAGGATTAATGCACAACCTTATTTCTTCTTTATCTCGTTTGTGTGCTGCGACCATTGATGAGACCCAATCTGTGGGCTCGGATACAGGAGTGATGACACCTATGTTTGTCATTTTATCGAGTTCAGCTTTCACCCGTTCCTGCATTGCCAATGGAATGCGATGTGCGGGACGGACGACTGGCTGTACAGTTGGATCCAATGTCATGGCGTATGTCATTGGCAGTCCTCCCAATTTGTCATTAAACACATCTTTATAATCTTCTTTAATGTGTTTGTCAAAGTCCGTTTCTGTGCTGATCTGGTGCACATGAGGACTCAGTGAGACCAGTCCAAGACGCATGCATGATCGAAATCCTAGCAGTGGAAGTACATCACGCTCAACCAGGAAGAAAGGTAATGCATGTTGTTGTCCATCTAGATAACAAGACAGTGTGACAAAACCAGCTGTTTCGATTTTGCTGCCTCCATAAGCCACAAGATTTGTATTTTTGTCACATTTTATGATTTGTCCATTGGATATCTGCTTGAAAGTGTCTTTTGCGAGCACATTGCATTTAGCACCTGTGTCAATCTTCATTTCAATGGGATTGTCGTTTATACGTAATGTAACAAATCCTTCATCACGGTTTTCAAGTTGTCCATTAATTGCGTCGACAGAAACACCATCCACATAGAAAGTTTCATCATTTACAGTGTAGTCTGTTTGCTCAACATCTAACTGGTTCACTGGTCTTTTGTTGTAGCCTTGTTTATTGAAACTTTTTCTTTCATAATGTTGAGAACTGGATTTACAGCATTTTTTGTAATGATTCATCTTTTTGCATTTATGGCATTGTTGGCCAAATGCTGGACATTTGTCTCTTTGCGGTGCGTGGCTGCCTCCACAGTTGTTGCAATTTGAGATGGGCTTCGCATCTTGCCTGTATGCTTGTTTAAACTTTGTCCTGTGGTGCCCCCCAGTGGAGCTCTTTTGCAGCGCATCTACGCACGTAACTGCCTGCTTCGCCAAGGCTTTCGTGTTCTCCTCAGTCACTTCATATATGCGACAAATGGAAATGGCTTTGACCAGTGTTAAGTCTTATCACGTAGCAGCGCTTTTCTGATGCTGTCATCATTTATGCCACACACAATTCTGTCACAGATAAGTTCGTCTGTCAGCTCTCCAAAGTGGCATCCTTTTGATTTTATTTTTAAATCACTGATAAATGACTCAAAAGTCTCACCTTGCTTTTGATTTCGTGAGTGAAACTTGTGCCTTTCCATTGTTTTATTGTGTTGTGGGTTACACACTTCCCGGAATTTTTGCTTGAGACAATCGGGATTTTCTCTGGACTTTGCCGGGGCGAGGACGGCTCCATTGTCACCTGGCGCCCTAACTTCTGCGGCGTAGACGAACGAACGCTCCCGTTCAATGGCTTCTGCTCCAGCAAGATTGAGGAGGATGTAAGATTTTGTCTTCGCAGATTTGTCTGCGTGCGCTGCCTCTATGAAGATGTCGTATTCCCTTTCAAACACACGCCAGCTCTCGGCGAGGTCTCCATCAAAAACGAGTGGGTCGGGTCTGCGAAATCCCTCCGCCATTACGTTAGCTAGCCGTAACGCTTTACTCGTTTAATCTTCGGGAATTTCACAAAAAAATGGCAGCAAAACTCACGGGCGATGGGCTCATCACTTATTCTGACACCATGTTGAAATGAGCGAGGAGTCATTGATAAAGTTCCGTTAACTTTTAATCAGCTTGTACAACGTGGCTGTATCATGGAACTACTTGGCAAGAGTGAACAAGTATATAATGCTGAGCATGCGCATAGATAACAAGTACGGCATAAGACGAGGTACAATTATCAGAATGATCTACAACATCCAAAGTAATACAGTTCTACAGAAAGTGATTAATGGAGGAAAAACTACCAAGAGGTGGATTAATTAAACACAACAAACCATTTATTCCCAATAAATAAATACATTTACTTTGCAACACAAAATTTATTATGGGTAGACCGGGATTCGAACGCTATATCTTCTGCTTCGGAGTCCGTCATATACCGACTGTGCCACACAGCTGTTCAGAATTATATTGTCCAGCGTATTATTACTAATAACTTGAAGCCCTGATATATGAGGTTTTACTGAAGTGAAACGTTTTTAATTGTATTTCATATGAAGTAGTTTCTCTATACTTAGTACAGGACTGCTCCACATCACGCACACACACGTACGCACACACACGCACGCACACACACGCACGCACACACACGTACGCACACACACGTACGCACACAGAAGCAGACGGGCACAGCCAATACAGTCTATGGTACAGCCGCGGCTCACAAAGCACCTGTCAAAGCAATGCACTCTCCGAACTATATGAAGCACTATATGAACCGTCACGTGGTGCGGCCGCTACGCGAGGCTTCGAACGTCACCACATACGTCACCAACACACGCCTCGACCCACACTTCAAAAAATACGCCCCTTTTTTACTCGGTACACGCTTCGAAGACCCGGCACGCTCAGCACATCACTAGTTTATTTACACTACACTTATTTCACTGTATTATTTTCACTTTTCAATCTCAGACTGTGTACTTTACTTTTACTATTCACTATAGTTTAAAACTATTCTAATCTATTTACAAATATGTTTGCATATTTGCTTTTACTGAGCCATATTCTTAAACATACATTTTAAATCTCTCTGTGGTTTACTTTCATTATCAGTGGCGGTCAACATTTACACTTCTATAGTGGTCAGTGATTTATTACTTTTTATTATCTAAAGATATTATTGTCAGGCAGTTTGGGATGAATGTACATCTTTAATCAAATTAGTATTATCCTAATAGTAGCTAATTAGGTTTGGGGTTGGGGTCAGTTATTATTCTACAATGGTGTTTGATTCTCTAATCTGTGCTGATAAATCCACAACTTTTAAACTTTTCAAAAATATCCACTATTTTGTTTTTGGGCTATACACAAATGCATCAAAATGCTTTTAAATGTAATCTATCTCATTGATCTAAGCTACATTAATCTAGGCTACACTCATGAACTTTTTGTATACATAGTTCCCACAGACCAATGAATGTCACATGACCTCCTCGGAGACGCCATCTTTGATGGCACGCTGTTGTGTTTGTGCATTCCATTAAACAGAAGAATGAGAATAAATGTAGATATTCAAACGCAAATTGGAAAAAAAGGGCAACTTTTGAGCAAATAATTGTATATTAATACAATGGCACCACAGTTTAACGTGCTACGGACATGTTTTACATATTTGATCAAATTATGCAGCAAAAATTAACAAGCAATGCAAACATTTCTCAAAAACTTTAGATTTAATACCAGTTGGAGCTCCATTTTATTATTTTAATTATATTAACAATTAATTTAATTAATGCTAATGCCACACGGACACTCTGGATTGCTGTTATTGTTTATTTCCGCGTTTTTGACCGTATGTTTTGGTGAATGGTGGGCAACTGATTTTTCCAGGCGTAAAGAGCAGTTTATTTTATGACACAGATCTTTTTACAGAAGCAATGCTGTTTGTGAACATTGTTTTAGCCCACCATAGAACTATTATTATCTATTTAATACATTTACGTTGCCCTCGAGAGCCTCGGACGCGACACCGATCCTCCTCATAATAAAGTAATCTAAATAATGAAACTCTCAAGTTACCAGCTATCAGCATACACAAGTTAATACTGAGTAAATTACGTCTGTCAACACATTATAAGATACGATACGCACCTGACACAAAGTGCTCCGAGCATATTCTTGCGTGTTTTGAGGGAGTTTCTTGCCTGTTTATCTCCGCAAGCCATAACCTCCGTGGTTGTTCTGACAAAAGCTTAGTCTTCTCACATTCATGAAGTCTAATGATGGGTATACTGTAAAATCCAAGTTTAACGGAACCTCCGGCACAATTTGAACATCCATTGACCCAGCAGGAGATGACCATTTTCAACTTTATCACGACATTAACACGTTTCAGCTTCTTTTTCTATTGTTTTGCCCACAGAATGCCAATACAAATGGCGCCGGGTCGGCAAATCCCCGTATGTAGTGACGTCATGTAGGAACTATGTATTGTCAACATTCACTCATGTGTGAACACAAGTGAATTTGACAAGTATCTAATAAAACTGTACATAAAACTGTAAGTAACTTTATTTACTTTTGAAGTAAATGCTTGTGAACCTATCTTGAAGGAAATCTTCTTGTTCTGCAAATGGCTGTGTCCAATAGATCATCAGATGTCCAGAAGCTAGGGACAAACAAAAACAAAAGAAAGAATCATGAGTATCTCTCTCATTTAGCACTCATCAATGGCATGATTTCAATAATATAAACATCACTCCCCCGGTTTTTCTCTCTCAGATCCTCAGATCCTCAGATCCTCAGATCCTCAGGTCCTCAGATCCTCAGGGTCCTCAGGTCCTCAGGGTCCCCTGAGGGTGAGTCTCAGTCGTCATCAGGTCAGGTCATATTTCGAGAGATGTCATCTTGGACATCAGTAGGGTCCAAGCCATGGTTTTGGTCTCTCCAGATGCACATCGGATCTCCAGATACAGTCTTTTCACTCGAAGCACATCAGGTCATTTGCGATGCACTTCTGGTCAATGGTGCAGTGTCTCAGTTCCTGTACACAGCTTGTTATGCAATAGTTACTCTCTATGGTTAAGTCACTTTGATTCTACTTTAACACAATTTCTATTCATGCTGTTGTTAATTTCCCTCAGACAAAAGCAAATGCAATGATTCAGTTTACTTCTCTAATTTGTGTTTTTATCAGAAATAATCCTAGTCAATGTAATTACTTCACACAGTACAAAATCAACAAATCAAAAGTGTCAGGACAGAGGTCGATTAAGTCCATGACAATATAGAATTAAAATGAACATTTCTGGTCTCAAAAAATACTGATTCAAGTGATAGACAATTAAAAATATGTGTTTACATTGGAGTAAACTTTTAAAATGCTTTTTTCTCATGTTCTGCTTTTTCATGTATCTATATGTAAATGTGAATGTGTGTGTGTAGGGTGTGAATTTTGGGGTTGTGTCTCCAGACTCCTCGAACCACCTGTAGGTCTCAAAGGTCACACTGTGGTGATGTAAACCAACTGGACACACTTTCAACTCTCATTCAGGTCTCTGCCTGATGCTCCACCCATCACGTCTCCAGACACCTCTCTCTACCCCGCTCTCTCACGCCCACTCAGTTCTGTAGTGGGGGGAGGGGCAAGGAGGTGGCATTTCCCTTTGCTCTTTGATCTGTGACCTGTGGCTGGGTGGGCTTTGCTGTCCAGTGTCCACTCCAGCTGTCCAGTGGCCCTGTACAGTGTGTGCCCTTGGTTCTGGAACACAACCTTATAGTCAAATTAAAAACAACAGATATCAGTATGTGAATGAGATTGTTTTTCTCCCTAAAGTCTAAACAATTTTGGAGCGCTCTTGGCTTCCCAACATGCGCTATATAAATAAAAGATTACTTATTATCTTACTAATGATGACATTTTAAGCCCAGAAACTCTTAATATAAAAAACAAGACTCAAATCTCAAAAATCTTCAAACTTTAAAATATGTATTATGTACTTTTGTACTGTGTGTTTAATTATCTATGCGTCCTTGGGTTTCACTTTATGGACTTTCCCTTTTACACTTGAACATTTATCTCAGTATATATTCTACTAATTTAAAATAATTGCAGCATTTTCAAATTAAGTCAATATGAATTGGAGTACATTTCAGAGCAGTCTCCTGTGCTGCGTGCAGCAACAGGAACAAGGTCAGGTGCATAGTCAAAACAAAAAAGTCGTTGGGTAGAGTTCAACTTAATAATACTTTTACAGCTAATCCTAATTCCCTCTTTCTTTTTAGACAAAGTCTATGATCGATAATCACTTTTTACACAGATTCTAATTTAAATGTTTGAAAAACGGCTTTTGTAACTAAAATAAAAACATAAAAACAAATCCAACTCACAAACAGTTAAGAAATAAGCAGCAGATTTAAAAGAATGGAATCTAGAAATATGTTAGGTCTAAAAAGAATTGCACAGCTTTAGCACTAATATTTGGGTTTCAAAAACATAATAATTCAAAACTTCTATTCCCTAATAGTTTTTAAAAACGTGTCATAACACAATGTTCAATGGCAAATTTAGCAAATTTAACGGAATAACAACTATGAAAAGCCAAAATCCTAAAAGCAGGTTTGTTTTGATTCAGAGCCAGAGCAGCGAAGGAGGGGGCCGTTTCCCCTGACAACGGCAGCAAGATAGAGCGGCGCACACACACAGGCAGAAAGTAGTGTTTTAGCAAAAATGCAAAAACAGAAAGAAGAAGAACTTTCAAGATTACTTTGTTAAGCGAATTTAACTGATGTTGTTCTTTATACTTTTGTCATCCAAGTCTAGAAGTGATCACTTTCCACACTTGTAACAAAAGGCACTCTTGTCTTTAACGTTTCCTTCTATTTTATCGAGGTAGCAAACTAATTTAAACTCAAAATCTCTTTCTAAAAAACAAAAACAACTGTTGGATACAACCCTCTCATAGCTCAACTGTAGATAAAACTCTGCATTCTCCGGTGAACTCTGTTCACTCCAAAAACAAAAACTCCCTTTTTCTGTATGTAATTTAAACCGTGATCACTGAAATATTGTTGCTTCTTTACTTTTGTCATTTATCAAGCCTGGAATTGGTTAATTACAAAACTTTTTGTGACAAAAGGCCTCCTTAACACGTTTCCCTTTTTTAAAAATTGCTTTTACTTTTATACCATGGTTTCACTAAGGATCCTTCTTCTCTATCTTTTCTCAAAGGGACTCTAACCCCGAGACTTTTTCAATTTAGAGAGTTTGACAGACCCCAAAAACAGACCAAAATTTAGCTAATATCCAATTATACAGACTTTACATATAAAAAGGTGTCTGCTTACCTTATTCTTGTCAAACAGGATCCAAGGACTGTCCGAGAGGTCTGCCAACCTCTTTTCCGCGTCGGAATATTCAATTTAAAAAACAAAAGTGACAGAAGCGACAAGAAGCATCCAGGAACAGCTCTTCCAGCCTGCTGGAATCTCCGCTCCCAGACACAGCATGCCGATCTCTCACGCCGAGGAAAAGAAACAGAGCAAACTCCCCCAAAACAATCCAGAGAATGGCACACACTGAGCCGCACATTCTCCACCAAATCTGTTAGAATTCAGCAGACAGAGACGGATCGTGGTGTGCCAAACTCTGGAAGTTTATTTAAGTTTCTCTCAAGTTCCACTGGTTTCCATTGTTTCCTTCTCTCAGACAGAATAAAGGCAGTAGACAGTTTATATAGTCATTGTCACGTCACACATCGAAAGACATACGTGTCACAAAGAGACAGTCACATCATAGTCATAACATGGAGTCCTTGTAGAGTCCTTGTACAGTCCTGCACGTAGGCCATATTGCTATCTAATACTAACATTTTCTTTGTTATTAATAATCTGTTGTTAAAAAATCTCCGCAAAGTTACAAGCCTTCATTGGCTGTTGGCTCCTGACCAGTGGGGGAGGGTCCCAGCTCAAAAGTGGCCAAAATGACGTGCGCTGACATGCTTGCAATACCACCCCGGGCCGATGGGGGTGGACCCAGAAGAAGAATTAGCCAATGCTAACATATAGCGCTAGCAGACCTCTCAAAAACGTCTTTACAGGATGGACCAAAAGTTGTCTCTTGGCCCAAAGCTCCGTTCCACATGTGTGTCAATGCTGAGGGGGGTGATTTTTTTTGGTCCACTATAGTTTACTTGCTGTGAATTTTTGAAGTCTCTCGTTCAAATGAATGGAGCTGACGCATGCGCAGATGCGTTTTTTCACAATTTTCTTGTGGGCGGGACCACTCGCGGCCATCTTGGATTGCTCCTTGAAAGCACTTTTCATGGCCAACTCCTATGAACGGCGGAAATAGGCGTGACTCTCTCCGTTAATATATACAGTCTATGCTCCTGACTTAAGCATCAGTCCAGTATGAGGCTAACGGCTGAGACGGGTCCAGCGGCCGCATAGAAATGGGAATCAGGCCAGATGTGGCCCCGGGGCCGCACTTTTTCCTGGTCTGGTTTAGACAGTGTCAGATGTTACAGTCTATGGTCAGATGACTCTTTATTAGCAGATGGTCCTGGGTTCGTGTGTGGATTTTGTATGTTCTCCATGTGTCTGTATAGGTTTCCTCTGGGTGCTCTGGTTTCCCCTGCCACTAATAATATGTACAATGCATTGTTTGAGAGAATGGATGGTGTCTCTCTTCTGTCATCACCATCAACGTGGCCATATCTGCAGATGAAAGCCAGATCCAGTCAGACCTCTTGACTCTAAGCAGGGCAGGGCCTGGGTAGTACTGTGATGGGAGACCTCTGGAAATACCACACAGTGGGGTGGCTATAAAGTGCCAAACTGTGGTTGTGTCTTTGGGCAAGACACTCCCCCCACATTAGAAAGTCTGGTGTGCGTGTGAATGGTTGTTGGAGGAAGGGGCAGATGGCGCAGACTGGTTGCCTCACTTCTGTCAGTGTGGCTGTAGTGGTTAATAACCACCATGTTTGGAGTGAAAGAATAATGACACGTGTCTTTGAGAGTCCAAAAGAGTGCTGTATAAACTGATTAATTATTCTTAGTCTGGTTATTAGACACTTAGGGACATTAGCCAGCATTAACATGTCTTTATAACGAGTTGAACACAAAACACACAGTCGACATAATCACTTTTTATATTTATTCAAGCAGATTTCTCGTTTGTACACGACTCAACTCCCAATAACTTTAAATTACATCATTCAGCGTTTAGTCCATCGTTTTCACACAAGCGAAAACCAACAGAGGAGCTTTTTAAAGGATACATACAAACGCAAAGTCAACCAGGCACTTTTCCCCCCAAAAGTCCACAGAATCAGTTCTAAAACGTGTGCAAGTTTCAAAGTCCTGGAGGGAAAGAGGTAAAGGATTTTAAGGCAGGAAGCGGGTGTCGAAACATGAGAGCGAAGTTCTCTGCAGGAAAAAGGTCAGAGAAGTTGACTTTGGAAAGAGCCGGTACCGGATTTTACACTTTGGATATCTCTCACATCATCATGTTCAGCATCTTCTCACATCCACATTAGCAAAAGTTAGCCACGTTAGCAAGAGTTAGCAGTGTTAGCCCTAATTAGCCAAGTTAGCATAGTTAGAGAGTTTGACAGAGTTAGCCGTGCAAGCAAGAGATAGTAGCGTTCGCAAGAGATAGCCCCAGTTAGCTACGTTAGCAAGAGTTAGACAAACTTAGCAGTGTTAGCCAAGTTAGAAAGAGTTAGCCATATAAGCAAGATGACACCAGTTAGTCACACTGGCTAGTTAAACAATTAGCAGAGTTAGCAAGAGTTAGTCACATTAGCCACGTTTTTATTTATTTCACCCAAACCTCATTAATACAGTTTGTGTTCGGTTTGATAGCGATTAAGAGAAAAAAAATAGCATAGTTCTGAATTTTAGGATTTAAAAAGTTGTTTTGAATTGTTTAACAGAGGACCAAGTATGTGACCTCTCTTAGGAGGAGTTAGCTATGAAAATAAATAATGAACTTGTAGTATTGGGACGCATTATTAGCCACTTAAGTAAGAGTTAGCCACATTAGCCTAAGTTAGCATAGCTGTTTCCCCAGACAGTACTTTCCAAATTATTCCTACAATTATAATTTGCTTTAAAAACTTTTTCTGCTCAATCACATGTATGAATATCAGGTACAGGCTCTTACCATACATCAAACCCACACATTCAACACAAACCAGGGTAAATAAAACTGTCCAAAAACGATAAAAATGAAAGTGACGTAATGAGGACTGGTCTGCACCGATGTGGACAAAGCTGAGAGAAATACAGGTGTATGTGGGGCAGCCGTGGCAGGACTGTGGCTGGTAAACTGTGGAACTGGCTTCACAAAGAGACAACGCATTTGTGGATCAAGAGCAGAGAAAAGCAGATAGAATATTGTATTGTTTTTCAGACAGAAACAGGAGAGAATCGAGTGTTCATTCTTGTCCCTCTAGTGGAACAAACTGGAAATTACAATCTTTAATTATGTAACGTCTAAAGTGCGATCCAATTGAAGGCACTAAATTGTAAAGAATGTTTGAATTTTGGTAACGAAAAAGTAGGAGCGGGTGACAAGCGAATACTAAGCAGATAGCCAGAAGGGGCAGTGGAATGCATTTGTCCTATAGACTATACAGATGGACAATGCTAACCCGCTCGCTCAATGATGTTTGGCTCCTCTAGCTCAGTAACCGTCACACTCACCATTTTGGCCTCAAATCTGTGGTTTACTGCTCTCTATGGTCCCGTTGTTAATATGTGACATTGTCTTTGTAAATCCAGATATGAGCCATGTAAGGCCTTCATTTACTAACGAAAGCTAACGAAACAAATTCCTGCATAAGGAAACAGGCTTCAGCCTGTAAATAACCCTCACTCCATATTTTATAGTTTGTAAAGCAGGGTTTCTCTCAAAGGCGTCGGCATCGGTGCAGACTCTTCTCTCTCCAGTTTAAAAGCACATTCTGTAAATCCACGTCACAGAAACAGTTCATTATTATGGCTGTTTTAAAACCCATGGAGCAGCATTTCAGAGCCACATTCAGGACTAAAAATCCAGACCAGAGACCAAAGAACAATGCAGAGACTGGACCAGAGACCAGGGACCAAAGACCCGAGACCAGAGACTGAAGCAGAGACAGGACAGGAGACAGACCAAGAGGAAAGGCCAAGGAGAACAGTAGGAGAGACTAGGAGGGAGAGGAGACCAGGGCCAACGGCTGGACTAATACAAGCTGTGTATTGGTCCTCTCCAGCTTGGTTGGTCTGTTCCATCTACCGCGCCTGGTCCCTTCTCCCCTCATCTCCTCCCCCGGTTGGATTGAGATTGATTTGTTCATTCTACCTGGCCTGGTCCTTCCTCTCCTCTCTGTCCTCCCGCCTCTCCTCCCTCCTGTCCTCCCTCCTGTCCTCCCTCCTGTCCTCCCTCCTGTCCTCCCGCCTCTCCTCCCGCCTCCCCTCCCGCCTCCCCTCCCGCCTCTCCTCCCGCCTCTCCTCCCGCCTCTCCTCCCGCCTCTCCTCCCGCCTCTCCTCCCTCCTCGCCCTCCTCTCCAGTCCTTCTTGTGTGTGTTGGACCCAGTTGTTGTCGTGCAGTCCAACCCTACACCCTGGCGTGTCCTTGTCTCCTCTCCGACAGCACATCCAATAGGAGCGTCCGTACGGCAGGTCGTGGTGGTAGGGTTTGGGATGCCACCGACACAGAGACACGTCGCCGCGCTCGTACTGCCGCTTGCACTGCTTGCAGGGGTCGTCTCGGTACAGCGGGTCCTGGGTCCAGCGCGAGTCCACGGCCCGGACCCCGTAGGTCTCGATCAGGACCTTGAAGGTGTGGCAGGTGCACTTGAGAGCAGCCAGCGAGCGCGTGGGCAGGAAGGACAGGATGTGGATTGTTATGTGGTCGGGCAGCAGCAGCATGTACTGACGCGGCTCGAGCAGGCGCTGGATCTGGAAGCGGATCTCCAGGAAGTCGTGCGAGACGTGGCGGTACAGCCGGCACAGGGACTGGTCTCCACGCTCTTCTGTCACTATGGGAGACTCAGGCCTGGTTTCCACCTGGTGTCCGCGCTCCTGGTGTCCACTGCTGCTGGTGTTAGTGTTGCTAGCACAGTCAGTTTTGGCGGTGGAGCACACGCTAGGGCTGAGGTGGTCCTGGAGGAAGAAGAGCTGGCCGGGCGGCGGGTCCTCCCCCTGGTCGAAGCACACGGTCTCCTCCTGGACCTTCTCGGTGCTGTCTTTGCCGTAGAAGACGCACTGGTCCACGGCGCCGGTCACCACCACCTCCACGTGGAAACCCGTCACTCTCTCTCTGCTCAGTTTCTTCTCCGTGATGTCACACTCTGAGCAGGAGGAGACAGGGTCTGAGCTCCCATCGGGGTCTGGCTTCGTGGGGGAAGGGCTGCGAACACATGTGATAGGTTACCAGGACGAGAGAGACCAGAGAGAGAGACCAGAGAGAGACCAGAAAGATACAAGAATGACCAGCGAGAGAGACACCCGAGATACAGAGAGACACCAGATAGAGAGTGAGAGGCCAGAGAGAGGCCAGAGAGAGGCCAGAGAGAGGCCAGAGAGAGGCCAGAGTGCTCCTTACGTTCCCCCCAGCAGCAGCCCACTGGGGTCTCTTGCAGATGGACTCAGCAGCTGGTACAGGTCGCAGGTGATCTTATCGTTGGAGCGGCTCTGTCCTCCACACGTCATGAAGACACAGTGAGACCGTGGC